>VNKC01004929.1:0-352304 GCA_008042775.1 Drosophila pectinifera
AAATATAATATAATATAATATATATATAACTAATAAATGACAAAGAGAAAATCATATTTCGAGTCATACAATATTCAGTTTCATACTCTACTGCCTAGTGTATCGCTATCTATCGATTTCCTAGAATATATATATATAAGAATATATATCTAATATAATATAAATATATAAAAAACGTGTATAAATATAAAAAATATATATATAATATAATATACATATATAACTAATAAATGACGGAGAGGAATTCGTATTTGAAGTCATAATATAATCAGTTTCATAATCTACTACCTGATAATCGGCTCCTTCTCGATTTCCTAGAATATATATATCTATTATAATTTATATATAAATTATGTGTGCAAGTATAATTTAATATATATATAATATAATATATATAACTAATAAATGACAGAGAGGAACTCATATTACAATGCATAAAGTAATCAGTTTCTTGCCCTACTGAATCATGTATCGGCTCCTTATCGATTTCTAATTATATATATATCTAATACAATATATATATATATAAATTATGTGTCCAAATATAATAGAATATATATATAATGGAATATATATATAATATAATATATATATAACTAATAAATGACAGAGAGAAATTCAGTTACAGTTAAAATTAGCCTTACTGACCATGTATCGGCTCCTTATGGATTTCCCAAAGAAATAAACACTTTAGCTGGCATTTTCCGCTCAGTGCCGCACTGGTGTCAGGGCTTGTGTACGTGTTCGTGTCTGGCTGAGGCTCGAAGCGCACACATCACGCCTCTGCTCGGCAGGGGCTTTTAACCCACATAATAATTACTGTAGTGAAAGGTTAGCACGGTCGAATGCGAAAAGTTGGAGTCGATAATTGCAGCGCTGTTTGGGCTGCAGGCAGGCGGCGATTGTTAAATATGAGTATTTGCACAGGGGTGTCTTATAATCGTGGCCTACTAATTGCTCGGCTTTCCCCCAATATGAAGACCGTTACGCCCCCTTAATTGTCGAGCCACGCATCGATGGCTCTGAATTCCCTTTGCTTTCTCTTTCTTCTTCCTTTTTTTGTAGAATTTTCACGAGTATTTGGTATTTCGTATTCGCGATTGAGTGAGTAAGCAATGCGCGGTCGGCTGCATGTGCCACTTCCGCCTGATAGCGTCATGGTTCCGGCTCCGTATCCGTATCCGCATCGAGTGGGCGTGAGTGTGGGCGCGGGCGGGTGCTTTGTGTTTTGGCAGAAGGCAGAAGGAGCCAGGCGCTAGGACCTCGCATTCCAGGACAGGACAGCTCGCTGCACTGGTGTAGAGGCACGTTTGCGTGACATTCGGGCGTTAGTAGCGAAATGCGTTTGTTTTGATGGCGCTGGGACAGTGGGGAAATGCCACATTGAGAACGCTTTCGGCATTCCTCATTGTATTTCTTTTTTTGCAAGGCTTTATTAGTTGTTGTCTCTGGGACAGACACACGCGAAGTAGTAGCTAGTAGCTTTTATGAGCGACCAGCTATTAATAGCAAGACAACTTTGCATGCCAATTTGTATAATTTAAACATTTTTGTTTAATTCTGAATGCTACTTTGGCGGCTAACCGCAGCGGCTCTAAAAAGTAGTCTAAACTTTAATCTTCAGCTCCCGAAGGAACTGAGCTCGCATTTAATGTGCGCGGGTGTGTGTGTGTCTGGCGGGTGTGCGAGTGCTTTGAAAGGAGAAAATGCATTTAGTATGCAAACAAAATGGGCACAAAACTGTCGTTATTTATGCAAACCTAACTTCTGCTCTTTAGAAATTATTATTTCGCTCCTTTCACATTCGCCTCTGCGGCTCCCCTCGGCTTTTTTGTTTATTCGTTGTTTCTCTTGCTGTTGCCAGTTGGTTTGCATTTCCGTCTTTATGTTTGCTCGCTCGCACACTCGGAGCCACACACTCACAGGCACACCCAGACCGGCCACAAGGAAGTGGAGACGCATAATGAGCGGCCAGAGCATTTGGGCGCTTCCTTCCGTCTGTGTGCCGTGATTTAAGCCGTGCTGCATGCTGCAGCGTGTGGCAGGAATGGCTTTAAATGGCTCAGTGGAGCCCAATAATTGGTTTAAGGTTTGTAATTATAAGTAGTGATTAATATATTAACAGGATTAAGATCATGTTAATTAGTTAATAATGGCTCCTTGATGTTGGTGACAAGGAAGAGGGCGTTCTTGACCATAATGGCTGATAAGATATTTCTGTGTGCTATTTCTTTACATATATTTTTATAGTAAATAATATGTACTTAATATCCATACTCCCTGCCTATAATTTATGATCAAAGAAGTTAGTCAGCGCTGCTTAGCTTCTCGCTAAGCTTCACCTCAAGCTGCTATAATTTTCCAATTAAATTTTAAGTCATAAGCCAGCGGTAGCTGTCGGGGCTAACAACGGGTTAAGCCTTAATAAGCTGAAACTGCAAACAGCAGGCTTTAAGTCCTCTCGCCCCGGTGCCATCAATTAAAGCCAAATACTTTGTGCCGTGCGCCGGGGAAATAAAGGGCAAAAAATGTATTACGCCCATTCACGTGGCCCCGGGATTCAGGGACAAAAGCCTGGCGCGCCGTCACCAAATGAATGGCCACCTGACAGGCATCTATTAAGCTCGGTGACCCGAGGTGAGGTGAGCGGGACAGGGACTGGGACTAGGTCTGGCTAATTTGCCACAGACCCGTGGCCATTCAGTGGCCGTTGGCCAGTTGGTTGGTTGTCTGCAACTGTCCGAAAATGTGGGCGGAGTTGGAGTTCCAGATCGGGAACGGGGAGTTGGAAATTATATGGCGCGGGCATCATCAACGACGAGTGACCATCTCAACAATCACTTTCCAAATATGTCAACATAATTAATTTTCAATTATCCCAGTGACATTTCCAGCACACACGGAGCCCCCTCCTGAGCCCTTGGAATCCAGCTAATTGGGTGGGGTCGGTTGGGGCTGGATGGATGGGCGTAGTCTATTATTATTAATAGCAGGAGCAGAGAGCGCGCGCGACCGGAGACCGGCTACCCTCTAGTGTCACTTAGTATAATTGAGCGGCATTTGATGGGAAATAATTCACAATCCCGCTGGCTCACAATGGACTAAGTAAATTATTTTTGATGTTCGTGCTGATGTTGATCGATTAATCACGAAAGCGAATGCCGATTCAGAGCTTCCCAGCAGCAGTGGCATAATTTGACCCTGACCCAGCAGAAACCGCAGAAAGGTGACAAGTCTGTGGTTTTCCCAGCCGGCAAGCGAGTGTGTGTCCGTGTGTCTAACTGTGTGTGATTTAATGGCAGGCCATCAATTTGACGCCATCGAATTGGGCCAGAGGCAGAGGCCCAGACACTGAGATAGGGGCACAGATACTGGGCCTAGGGAAGAGTCAACAATCATGACGTGCCGCATCTTCGTTCCGAATTGAAAACGTGCCGGGCGGCGGTGGAAGTGGCATTTACCCAAATTAAGCTTCAAAGACCTTTTTATCACCTGGCGTTAATCAAAATTCAAAACCCGGCAAATGTAGTGGAAGTAATGAGAAACGCTCGGGGTGCCCCGGATCGGATCGGATTGGATCCATTCCATTTCCATTTCCATTCCGAGGTGGCCTGCCGCCTCGCCTCGTTTATCGGTGCCGAAACTGGGTTCGGGGTAGTTGCTTTAATCATCGCCCCCGGCCTGGTGTCAAACCGCAACGTTTCTCCGAGTCGGAGCCAGATATTCCTTAGCCAGCTTGTCTGCACTGAGAAAATCAGTGGGGATCTTAGGTAATGAAATAGGTTTAATTATTATTTAATTTGGATGCTTGCTTGATTCAAGCTTTTGTAAGGAAATAATGCCCAAACATAGTGCTTAAGCTTAAATTAAACTATTTGTATTTGTATTTTTGAATTATATCATAATCATATGGCATGGCGACCGTGATACATTGAGATATTTTTGTAGCACTTTTTTCCAGAACAGAAACCGACAAACTATTTTTGTCGCTGTAAAATGGTTCATTAAGGTATTTATTTAATATACAAGTATGATATGGCGACCGTGTCAATTACTGGATCATTAAAGTATTTATTTACTATATATACATGACATGGCGACCGAGGTACTTTGGGCTAATTTTATAGTATTTTGTTTTCTGAAAAGCAAGTCGTTAAATAATTTGTATCACTGCAAAAAGGATCTTAAAAATATTATATTAATATACATATATGTAATGGAGACCGTGACGCTTAGGTTAAATTTTTTAGTATATTTTTTAATCCGTCTGTAAAGGGTTTTTAAATATATTATTCTAACATATTGAATGGCGACCATGATTTTTCTTTATATTATAATATATATTTTTAGTATTAAGAGTAAACATATTGTTATTTAATGTAATCTAGTGTGTACTTCTTATAAATATAATAATACCTAGTAGTAAGTATCTATAACACGATAAATATCTTAGGAAGTGCTGCCAACTTCACTTGACAATAAGAAGAAGAAAGAGATAGGCGCGTGAAATTATAAAAAATATAAAAATAAAAATAAAATAAAGACCATCATTTACAATATATATATATACCTATTTTTTTATGTGCATTCTTTCAGTGGTAAATTTAACCAGTAGGATAGCAAGCGAAATATTATTTTTGCCGAGTGTAATTACCGATTGCTAGAGCTGCTTGTCTGCCGCTTTGCTTTCCGTTTTGCATAATAAACGTCACAGCTCACGACAAGGAGCGGGAACGGTGGCGGAATGAACTACAATGGCACTGAGACCGAGAAGGAGAATGAGCAAAACAAGTCGCTTAACAAGCAGCAGCAACTACTTATGCTCAGGTGCCGTGGGTCGGGGGCTCCCGGACAAGGAGCACAATGCGAGTGTGGAAGTGGATGTGGGTTGAAGAAAAAAAATGGCAAATGGCAGAGAAGGAATCTTAACCGGAATTATTCATAATGTTCAGGAGGCACGCATACATTTGCATTTCACGGATGCGAGTGTCACTATCGAGACGAGGGGCAGAGGCATTAACATGCCGGCTGGCTGGAATAGAACCATTGCGGAGACACGGGGCTGTAGGGTTTGGTTAGGGGTGCCGGATAACCCCGATACACGCCAGACCCAGCCAAGAAAGTCATTCAATTTAGCTGCCAGACACCAACACACACACACTCGCATTGTCGAAACAAGGACACCAGCAGATATACACTAATAAAAGTGAAAAAGGACGTGAGCAACGCTCTCGGAATTTCAAACATGTTGCATCTCCGGCAGCTCGCAATCAGACGAAACTAAACGCTGAGTGTTTGAGACGGAATGGAAATGCTGGCGCAGAACCAGGAGGAAAAAAGTCTTAAAAAACAGAAGCAGGAAGCTAAACATTCAGCGGAATCAGCAAGACAAACACAGGGACACGGGGACACAACCAGGACCCAGACCATGCCGGGGAAAATCAACAAAAAATTCCAACACAACAAAAGGAGACAAGGAGACAAATAATTAAAGTAAAAAGTTTCCTTTATCAGTTTGCTTATTTTTTATTCATATATTAAAATGTAGCTTGGCCAAAGATACAGTGTTATATTAACTTTTTGTGGCAAAGGCGATTGAAGTTGTCTTGAGAATAAGTTTAAACTTATTCGAACTTTGTATTGTCTTTAAAAATATTTAGGTGTCATAAAAATAGTAAAAAAGCTTAAATTCTTGATAGGAGTAACAAAAGAATTCTGTTACTATTACTATTACTTTTTAACTATACTTTACTTAACATTTAATAAATCAATTTACACAATCAGAGAGACTTAAATTGGGATTAAGTTACTCACTGACTTGGCACTTTAAAGTATCCATTTAGAACCATTAAAAAATAACAGTCTCAGAGTATTTATCATTCGTTAGGCCAAATTCAATATTTGATCTGTGTTCTTATTCATTCCACGTTGATTTCGTGGCTGGGTCAGGACCTCTTATCAGCCAGGCCAGGAAGAATTCATCAAGGTCAAAACGTTGATGGCTTCGCCCCTCCATCCTTCGCCCACCGCTCGAGCTCGAGCCGTCACCATGGATTCGGTGGTTGGGTCAGGTTCCGGAACTTTTCCTTTTCTTTCCTTTTTGTTGTTTGTGTTGTTGGCGGTGCGTTGTGGCTTGTCTGCCTCGCCTGACTGCCTTTGACAACGGCTCCAATGACGCGATGGCAGATTGGGGTTAGAGGGAGATCCCGGGCGCGTCTTGTTCTTTCCCCGGGTTCTTCACTGTTTATCGCCGTGCCCGAAAAAATGTAATTTCTTAAAAAAGTTCACAACGGCCGGGGCCGAGGCTGGGGCCAAAAGGGTCGAGAATCCGCCCGCAACGAGTGTCAAGTGTTATTGACGATTTGTTGATGATGTGGCACAAAGAGCGGGCCACAAACTGAGCCCAAGGTATGCGAGCGAATGGAAATCGGCCGAAAGTTCGTCCCAGAATCCTTTGTCGTAACTTGAGTGAAGCTGCCGGCCACCACAACTCCATGTCCGAGTCCGTGTCCGTGTCTATCCCGGCTCATTTTTCCATTTTCCTGCTCTGGCATTTCACTTGCATATGCTTAGCGCACAAAGGGAATATCCCTGGCCCGGCTTTTGAGCACTTAGTTCCCAATAATGGTAGAATCTAAGGTACAGGGCTAAGGTATGTCTATGACTTTGTTTGTTATCGAGGGAGAAAAGTGTGTGCGAGAAACTTCAAAGCGAGGCAACGACCAGGAAATACCCAGAAAAAATGCCTTTGACTTGTTACCTTAAGATTAAAATACTTCTTAAAGTTATTTGGGTATAATAATAATAATACGATATCATAAGTGTTACAAACTTAACGTATACAATAATACTTAATTTTTACCGTACAGACAAAATTGACATAATTTCATAGAAATATCTGACAGGAGGGCTGCCCACTTGTTCCGATCGAATGACAGTAGAGTTGCCCACTTGTTTCGATCGCCTTTAGTTTAAGGTTGCCACCTAATCAAATATTGATAACTAAAGCAATTGTTGCTTCTGATTTTCGTTAAAATATATAAGGCTCTAGTTCCAATAAAGTTAGACCTATCATTTCTGATCAGACCATTGATACGTATTTATAATAATATTTCAATGGACAGCAATATACCTTTCAAAGCCGGAAACGTTTCCTTTATTCTCCTACAAAAAACCATATACCCCACGGACCAAAAAAAAGAGGGCAGAGTCTGTGGAGAAGGGCAAGCAATGACCAAGGTAAACACGAACAGCACGAAACATCTTTTCAGTGCGATAACAGGAATATTCCGCCATTCAGGCAGACACGGGCAGCACGTAACAGTTTTATCTCTTATTCAAAGTGCTGGCCTTGCTGTTGGGTGTAAGTAAACTTCTGGCGGGCAGTAAGCCGCCGCCCGAAAAACTTTTCAAGTGTTGAGCAATAATCAGAAAGGCTGGACGAAGCCTAAGCCCCGCCCTCCGAGTTTCCTCCGCGGGGAAATGCCCGCTGTCGTTGCGTCGTCGTGGAAAACTTTTCGTGTTCCGGGCATTGCTTAAATGGGTTTATGGGTTCATTTGCAGTTGTAATAGGCGTTGAAATACCGGGGATTTTCGCCCTTTCAAGCGCCGGCCGTGTCTTTGTTTCGCCCGCGTTCTTTCTTCTCATCGGCTGTGGGATTCCCCGTTCCAAAGGTCTAATTCGCTGCTTCATCTCCTTGATGGGCTGCAAATGAGGGCCAGCGTCAAAGTTAATTACACTTTGAGCCCGTCCGGCACGCAACCTTTCTTTGTTGCCGCTGCCATTTTTGTGTTACTTATATTTTTCTTGCTTGCGGCTTACGATACATTTTGGATGCGGTTCCGGGCTGTCCGCTTCGTCCGGTCTGTCCGGTCCGTCCGGGGAGGAGTTTAGAGCACATAAACAGTTTTGTATTTCAATTAACCGAATGGACGGTCACGAAATCAATCGCAAGTGAATCATGATGGGCTGCGAACATCGGACGAAGGCCCGCGATGAAATGAATCAAATCAAATATTTATTGTTTTCGATCCAATAAATTTTTATCACTCACCGGGGCAGTTGGCGAATGGCCAGCCAGCGCGTCGAGTCGCAGCCGTGGGCGTGGTAGGTGGTAGGTGAAAATATCCCAGTGACAACGCCGCCGGCGGCAGGTCACACTCGCTTTCAATAACAGCAGAGCGCAGGGCGCAGGGCGGGGAGAGCAAAAAAGAGGCTCACAGAGGCTCGAAGAGGCGAGAAAATAATAATCATAAAATGGCGGATGAAATTCACAAATAAATGCGAATACGAAATACAAATCAAGCTGCATATGAGTGGAAGTTAGGGGGTGTTTATGCGTGCGTCGAAAAAGCGGGCATAAAGAATTTGCAATTTAAAAGGGATTTACTGCGCCTCGTAAAACAAACACAATAAAAGATCAAACGACATGACGGGCTAAGGCCTCTCTGGCCCCCTCTGGCCCCTGCGACCCGACCCCCGACACCCCGGAGGCGAAATGTCAAAGGATAAGGCTGAGGATGAGGCCACGAGTGTGCGACATCAAGGCAGAAACAACAGACACGAGCCGGGAGATGACAAAATAAAAGTAAAGCCGAATTTGGTGTGACAACTTTTGCAGGCAACGGGAATCGAGATGGATATGACAGGGCCGGCCCACACACACGCACACGCACACGGCACATGGAGTTGGCCCACACACACACATGTGCGTGTGCATCTGCCTGTGTGTGTGTGGGGGAGATGGCGAATTGTTTTTCCTTGGCTTCAGCTGCCAGCCACTGTTGACGTTTTAATCGAATCAATCCGGCAGCCGAGCGTGCCCGAAAAAAAAAGTTATAAACTTGTTGGCAGTTGGATTGAGAGTTCATGTTCCTGTTCCTGCTCCTGCGGTTTTTCTGGGGGATGGGGCGGCAGCAAAATAAGGCCTTGCTCATGGGGCTGCTGCTCCTCGACTTCTATCTGGCAAGCTAATTTACGCAACAATATAAAAGTTGTTTGCTTGTTTTCCTATTTGCTTCAGCCTATTTGGAAAACAGTTGGAAAACGAAATCATTTTCGGACTGTCCTGGGATCACAATCCAATCTGGAAATGAAAATTAGAGGCAGGAGCTACTATTTGATTTTCTCAGTTTTGCCTGTTTGATTTGGGGCGTAGTTAAATATGCTAAGCTGAAATGGGCAACGAAATAATGTATTGTATTACCGGATTATTATAAGCTTCTAATGGGGTTATGGCACTACACAGACTTATTTGACAATTGCTGTAATTTTACTATTATATTTCAGAGATAAAATAGTAGAAGTGGAATCAATACCAAAAAATCCCCGATAATATGCTGCCAGGGCTGATTGATCAATAAGGTAAATTGTACCTAGAAATTACAATTTTATCTCTATGAAAATAAAAAAAAACAATGTGACCGTTCCTCAAAAAAGAAATGTTAAGCAAACAGCCTCTATAGTTGTCCCTTTCTTCTCTACAATGAAACAATGTCATGTCATAACACCATAAAGCAAAGTTATTTGGTTCTCTTTCAATAATACTATGAAAAAATGCATTTATCTACATTTTTAGTTACTGAAATTCAATGGACATTTGTAGACTTAATAGATTTTTGTACACTGTACAAATGAAAGCAGAGTAAGTTGAATATTTCAATGCAGAAAGGGTAAGCTGCTTACATCAGCTAGTTAGTTGTAAAACTCGCTGTTTTACGAATTCGGTATTATTATTATAAAATCTGTGACTGAAAATCTTTAAATAATTAATATCTCTGTTCATATTGCTTTTGGCAAAGCTGACAATATTTCATTGACAAATCCGGAGTCAAGAAGCTTATCTTAAATGGCAAATGCCCTCATACATGTCATTTTTTAACGTCGAACCCCTTAAAATATTATTGAACCGACCATTAATATAATTGTCAATTCGTTGAACCCGTTTGGACGACGTTTCAATTATTTCTGCTGTCTACCA
Organism: Drosophila pectinifera; assembly: GCA_008042775.1. Lineage (NCBI taxonomy): Eukaryota > Metazoa > Arthropoda > Insecta > Diptera > Drosophilidae > Drosophila > Drosophila pectinifera. The sequence continues at coordinate 9,981 of VNKC01004929.1, forward strand.
CAGAGGAGAAACCAAGCGGCAGAGTTGATGTCAAAATGATAAACATCGCTCGGGCATGGCATCTCCGTTCGATTGAGTGGACTGGGAGTTGAGTTGGTAATTTAATAAGCATATCTGCAGTTATGCAAATAAATAAATTAGAAATCGGCAGACGAGGAAGCAACTCCGAGTTGTCCCCATTATGGCACATGAGTGCGATGAGTGGCGCCGCGCTCGAGTAAACAAACTGCAGACTTAATCCAATTAAAGTCGAATTTAAATGCTTGAGACGATTTGGCAAACACTGACTGACTGACTGACTGACTGGCTGGCTGGCGGCGGCGGCTCATCCTGACTCGATTGGCCCACTGAGGGGCTGAAGGATATATGTGATCGGGGGAGTTGGAGCCAGCGATTCACATTTCAGCTTGCAGCCGCAGCCCCAGCCGCAACGTGTACAAGTTACTCCTGGGAACGTGGTGGGAAAAGGAAACTTTTCTGCGACGTAGATAGTTTTTCCTAACAGCTCATGTGTGTGTGGGCGGGGCACGGGGGCGTGGCTGCTCGCAGACTCCGTGCTCTACTCGGCACGTAGACAGCCTCTCACTGAGGTCGTGCACTGAAAGGAAATTCTTGGGGAGCTATGGCTTAGGACTTTTGATTTTTAAGTTTATCCAAACTTTATTTGAGGCCAGATAAGAGAACAAAGTGAGTAAATTCTTCGTAAAAATTAAAATGTAACTTGAAATTAATATGTTTATTGTTATAATGGGTGAGTAAATTGCTAAGAACTGGGAGGGCACAGCTATTTTTCTACCAAGATAAAAATATCTTTTTATGCATATAAATTCTACGTAAATTTGTACAGGAAACCTACAACTAATCAGTAAATTGTTTAATGGGTTATATCTTGAAAATTAAAATGAATGCTGAATATTAAACCTTCCCTAAATGTAAATTAGGGATAAATAGTTCCACGTATTTTCTCAGTGGGCGCGTATGTGTGGGATGCGGGAGGATACGTAATGCGTCATGTTCGAGTTTATCGCCTGGGCCCCAAAATTGCCATACTGGCCGTCCGGGGCAGGGCAGGGCGAGGAGAGCTACGGAAAGGAGCAGTCAGATAGGAGCGAAAGGACCTGCGCTGCCGGGACGTGAGCCAGGAGTGGGCCGGAGCTGAACGAGCTTGGCCGCCTGATGGCTGGCCTGTGACCAAAGCGAAGCACCCAGCCCGGGGATCACGAGATGGCCAATGTCGGTGGCAAACGTGCCTCACACTGACAGCTCGGGGGAGGGCACCCAGAGAGGGAGGGAGAGAGGCTGAGCATGTGCCAATGTGCTGTTAGTAATGGAACCGCAAATTGAACCAGCCGGCGGGTGCGAGCGGAAACGGAAGCGGCCGACTGCCCGCCTGCAATTTGCAACCAGAGACCTTTTTGTGAGGTCCCAGTAACAGAATTGCCTGCTCATCGCTCTGATTCACGGCTGGCTTGTTCCCGAAAAACATATTTAATGCATTTGCCTGGTAACTAATTAGATTTCCCCTCTTTTGAATGCAAATCGAGCGAGAAAGTTCACTGATTCCAGAGCGTATGCTCAAGATGGGAGTTCTCATTTGAACTTGAACTTTGAGAGGGGAGATTACTATTTACAAGAATTTTGCTGTTATTTTTCTACAGCAGCATTTATAGGGAAAGGTTAAATATTAATATTAATAATATACAATATTTAATAGTTAAGCCTTCTGGTACTTGTTCTGAGTATGCATTTTCAAACTCGTTTATTAAATTGAACAATTTATTTAGCCAAAAAACCCATGTATGTCGTATTTGCCAAGCAACTAATTAGATTTGCTTTCGATTAGTTACAAATCGAGCGAATGAGTGCACAGAAACCCGTGGCATATTCACTCGCATTTGATTTTTGGGCGGAAACTAAATGGCGGAAAAGCGCCATCGGAGCGTGCTAATTCAGCGGGGTCGAACGCGTCCCGTTAGGCGGAAGTGCGCCCGTTCACATGCTCGGCTGCTGCCGGCGTGCAGCGTCTGTATCCCTTTTGTGCCCACCTGACTCGGCGACTGTGACTGTGACTGTGACTGCGGCTGCGGCTGCGGCTAGTTTGCCCCACCTGTCGCACCTGCCTTACTTAACTCACCTGGCGGGGCTTCAATTCAGCCGCCTGGCTGCACACAGACGTCGCACACAAACGCACAAGGGCCGCAGCAATTGTCGTCCTGTGGCAGCTTTGTTTTCGTCCTTGCCACTTTGCCACTTGGCTTTTGCTTTGCTTTTTACTTGTAGCATGCGACTGTGGCGGTTCGCATACACTCGGAGAAAATGTGTAACAATAAAATATATGAAAATAAATGGAAACTAAAACAAAACTACATAGAAATAGCTTTAATTTAATTTATGTTGTTCTTTATTAATTCTTTGAGGACTGTGTATAGTTTGTATTTAAACTACCTAGAAATCAGTATAATTTGCATTCAATTTATGATTTTCTTTATTAAATCTGTGAGGTCTGTGTGTAGTTTGTAGTTCCTGTTCTGTCAGTGTATTTCTCTTTATGTACTGTTAAGGGATTGACCATTCTTTGCGTTGTCCCGACAACGACTTTTATGCAAAACGCATTTATTGTTGTCTCAAGCCCCCGACTGGAGTCCTGGCTGTTCTCTGTCGATTGCTGACTTAGTGGTTTCCCGGGGCTGCCCATATTGGGCCTGCTAGCTTGGCCACTTTAATCACTCAGATGTTGGCCGCCCATAAAATTAAATAGCCTCCTAATGCCCGGGACCGGGACCGGGACCTGGGAAGGCTGTCAGGGCCTAAACTAAACAGAATTAAGAGTGAGAGGGCTCAGAGGCCGGCCAGAGACTTGAGGAAGTTGTAAATGTGCTAAAAAGCAAGATGAATTGCCGGTTATTATTGCCAACTTCAGTGGGGGGAGGGGATGCTAGCTAGCCGAAATAAAGCCATCTTAAAGATGCTAAAAGAAAACACGGGAAAAGGAAGAGAACGACGAGAGGCTCCCAATTAAACCCACCTCGGCGTTACAAATGAATATTAATTATGTATGGCATGCTAATTCCGCGGATCCATTAATCACAATTATAATTTATGCTGTTGTTTTTCACCTTTTTACGTGCATTCATTTTCGCATTTTTATCGAACAATTGCCACTGGCACTTGGCTGGCCGCGCCTCCATTTGGTGGCTCATTAGCATTCGCATGGATAATAGAAATTTAAGTTGTAAAATCAATAAAGTGCCACATTAATTATTACAGCAACGAAAGCAACAATGCAATCACGCGACACTAATAAATCCCGCGGGCTTTCTACAAATCTGCGAATAATTAATGTGTGAGAACCCGAAGTGGCATTCGAACTGGCCCCAGTCTCCATTATGAAATTATTATAATTGCAAGCGACCTGGAGGGGGTGCCTCCACAGCATTAATATCGGCATTAGCCAAGGGTTAGTTGGAAAACCAAAAAATTTGCAATACCATTAAGCAAAATATGGAATAGGCAGGCTTTACAGAACAGGGATTTCGTTCAGGGAATTAATTGCTTTTAATTTATTGTAAACCTTTTTAAGTGCAACCCCCGTGAGGGTATACAAATGTCACATTTTAAAACCAAATCATAATTTCATTTATGCTAGACTAGCTTGACAAATGAAATTTGAGCATTTCCTGCTGAGTTTCGAGCTATCAAAATGTGCATAATTTACCAATTGCAATTTACATTTGTAAAAGATGCAGCCCGGCCACTTGGCCAGATAACGAGTTAATAATTATTCGGCTTACATTGCGTATTTATTATTGGATTCGTTGCCCTTTCATTATCCTGCTGAATGGGGTTTTTCAGTTTGGAAAAGTCAAATTGTAAATATTTTCCCGTGTCCCATGTCCCGTGTCCAGTGTCCCGTGCCCGAGCTCAATTATTTTCCTTTGGCAATTATTCAGCCAGCAGTTCGCTTCAATTTCAATAATTAATTGAACAAATTTCACTCCTCTCTCCCGATTGCAGCTGAGCGAACGAACAGGCGACAACGTCCACCGATATCTGGATTTCATTTGTGCAACAACAAACCCAGTGACAACATGCTGAAACTGTTGGCCGTGATTATTGGAATTTTTTATTTAGGTGAGTCTCTCGCATATCCTTTATATCGTATCTCAGCCGGACGGGGCTCTCTGCGTGCCTTATTAATGGCACTCGTTAAATTGAATCTCGACATGCGAAATATGCGAGCGAACGAAAGTTAATTAATCACATTTCGCCGGTAAACGATTTGTATTCGTAATGTTTTTGCCCATTAAGGCGATTCGATTCGCTGCGATGCGATTCGCTTCGAGTGCCGTATGCATTTTTGATGGAACTTAATTTGTTGAAGCCCACGGAATAATGTTATTAAATCAGTTGCCATTTAAACACTTAGGAAAAGTTCACTTTATACATATGCAGAGCGGTACAGTTTGGGAATAACTGATAATACATAGTACTAATGTTAGATGTTGTGAAACTGTAGCAGGGCGGTTGGTGTCTAGGCTACTTTAATTTGGCAGAGCTTCCTTTCAGTGCTGCCCAAACTTGAGTGGGAAATATATGGTTAAGCTTAGTAAATATTTCTTGAAAGTTTTTAAAGCTTAGACGTAAGGTGGAGCTTAAAGCGTAAAAAGTTTCAATTATCTTAGTCATAGCTAATGCCTCAGGGTCCTGAGCTTTAAGCTATTCGGTAAAGTTAAGCTTTGGAGGCTTAATCATAGCTAAAGCCGCAGGGTCCTGTGCTTTAAGCTACTCGTTAAAGACAAGCTCTAATAATAGCTAAAGCCTCCTGTGCTTTAAGCTACTCGTTAAAGGCAAGCTTTGCAGGCTTTTTGAAGCTCTCAAGTTTATTGAGTGCTTCTATAAAAAGCTTGAAAGCTTATAAAAAGGGTATAAGGACTTGATATGAAGCTTTTATGGATATAAAATTATAGTTTCTGTACTAAAAAGTCTTACTACATAAATCTTCTCCAGTTTAGACACCCACCATCTTCCACCAACTTGTATTTTTTGTGTAAAAATGTTCTTGTCTTAAATAAAATATTAAATAAATATATTTCACCCCATATAACTTCCTATTTTTTTTATCAAGATACTGAAAAATAGACCCGAATAGTTATCAATTAAATCCCTTCAAAGCATAACTTTAATCGCGCTCCAATCGCCGTGCGCCGCCATTAGAAAGCCACAAAAGGCAGCGGTAAAAACCAACACATAACGGCAAACTATAATTATGTTTATCTTAATTATATTGCGTGACGTAAGTTTCTTATTAACCGGGCAACAAAGTCACAAAGTCAGCAACAATTTACCATGTTTATGGGCGGCTTCGGCGGCGTCGGAGGGGCCGAAGCCCCTAAGGAATTATTATTACATGCAGGTGGCCCAGGAACCACTCGCTCCCTCGCGAGTCGCGTGAGCAATCACGCCGCCAGAAAGGCAGAAAAGAAAGCCAGAGGAGAGCCTGGAAGTGGCCATGTTGAGCCACCCAGTGGTCACCGCCAAGTGCCGCCCCTGTCCACCTCCCAGCCCAGGGCTCGACTTTATTTGCATATAAAACGTGTGGCGGCGACTCGGAGGGGGCACGCGCGTTTCTAATGGAGCCACAACAATGGCCGGGACTGCGCCGCGGTTCTTTGGTTTCCTAGCGCCTTGCAGCGCCGAAAAGTGTGCTGAGAAATTAAGCACATTGGTCATTTTCATTTGCGTGCCTCCGAGCTGTTTCGGGGCCACGCGGCGTATGCGCAATGCTAAGAAAATGCTTCGAGTCCGGGGCGACGCACGCAACAAAAAAATATAAAACTGCACGTCATTACCTTGATTTGTGGCGACTTTTGAGCTCCTCCCGCTCCCCCCTTTTTGGCTTTTGCGTAAGCCAGCGAATTTCTCACTGCGAGTCAAGTGCTTAGGCTTAGGCCCTCATTTGGGCCAAGCAAAAGTCGAGGGTATATCAATTTCCCCTTTTAATGCCGCTCATCGATAGTTCAAGAGTCTCTGCCTGGCGATAAATCAAAATAATTAAGTCGCTTTAAATTGACTTCGACTTGGGCTGGGGCTGGGGCTGGGGCTTCTACTTCGACTTTGGCTTCGGCTTCGGATTGGGGTCCATAAAGTGACTGGCATTAACCAAACTCCCAAGTGGGGCTAATAAGCTTGAGACAGCGCTAATTTTACCCTCATTAAACAAGCTGACATGCCAGGCCCAGGACGAGGACCAGATTGGCGGTGGCGCCGCACAGGACGCTGCCTGCTAACGGTTTAGAGAGCTCAATAAACTCAAAGGGCTGGCCGACGCGACGTCGTCCTGCCTTGCTGCCTTGCTGCCTTCCTGTCCCCCAAGTTCACCCTTCGCCCGTTACCCTCCCGATTGCCATGCCAGCAAGCGTCGCCATTTTGGCAGTCATTAACGGCAAACTGCTTCATCATTTAATAACCCAAAAGTGAGCTGGTTAAATGCCGAGCGTTGCGATGGGGTTCCTTTTGGGGCCAAAACACTCGTACACCCCCGCAAAAAAAAATATATATAGATATGTGAGTACGCCACACAGACAACAGCCCGGCCTGGCAGGGCTTTCCCTGGCCCAGAGTGGCACAGAACATGCCACACTTATTTTTATAGATTTCATTTTAACACCGAAAAAGGCAAACGCATGGAAACTTAACCGATGCCGTTCCAAGTCCCTCCTTCGCTTGGCAGGCCCGAGACTACATAAAATTGGCAAGGCGTCAAAATGGGGCAGGAAAGCAAGAAGGCGGCGGCGACGGCGGCACAGAAAAAAGGGTTCATTATGGCAATTTGCTTAAACTCGTGAGCTCTGCGCCGGCGGATGCTCCTCGATTCTATGGGAACTTCAGCTGTGAGGCCTTTTTGTTTTTGGTTGGCGGGTATCTTAAAGCCCACCATCATTTCGGGGTTAACTGAACAAAAACAGAAAAAAGAGCGGCATCATTTGCCGGTCTGGCCTGGTCCTGGCTTTCGCTTCACATTCGCCACACTTGGCGTGTCGGTCGCGTTCATAAAATATAATGAAAAGCAACATTTCCGCTCCGCGGGCATAAAGTATAAGCTCGGCTAATTCCCAACTCCTGTCACCTCGGGCTAAGCAAAGTTCAATGCACTCCTTGCATTTCCTTAGCCTTCTCCGCTATGTGTGCTTAGTGTCGCTGTTCCAGGACATTTGCAAAGGGGTTGACTCCTTGGATTTATAACATGATTTCACCGCTGCGGGGGCTGTGCACTACTTCTAATTGAGCCTAGATGGCAGTTGCACGGCCAACACGCAACTCTTGGACCCTCGGGCTTGGGCCTCGATTGGCAATGGTAAAATACTTCAAAAACCACTTAAACCGCGGACAAGGAACATACTGGCACCCACAACAAAGAGGCTACAGAGAGAGAAACGCTTTCTATTAGTTTTTAAATTAACATATTTCATATATGTCGTAATGTGGAAATAAAACTTTTATGAAGACATTTAATCAATATTTTTAATTGTCCCTCTTCAAGGACTTGCACATTTAATCCACCATTTTCCTGTTCTAAAATTTATATAAAACTTTTTTTCCGCCCAGAACTGTCGTGGTCATTTTAGCCAGTTGTCGTCGCGGCGGCCGGAAGTCCTTGTCGCGGAAAACGGTGAGGGAAGGCCGCCGGTTGGCGTGTTGAGTTTTCATTTTTCGTGCGTGCCTAATTATATTCGCGTGTGCATGACCAATTGCTGGCCATAGAAAATCCTTGGGCCCCGACGACTTTAAAGCCATTTAAAAGGATATTAGCGGTGGGCGCATCACTGCGCTCTCCCCCGCCATCGCCGTCGCCGTCGCTGGGGTGACAAGTGACATGTGTAGGCGTCGCTGGATCTCTGCGCCATCGGCATGTCCTTGGGCCCGCAATGTTGACTTTATTGTCAGCAATATGATTTGTCACCTCGCACACGGACACGGCAAACAGACAGCTCCTGGCGGGGAAACCCGACCGCCTGACAGATGAGTGTCTGCCGGCGTGGAGTGGACTTCACTTCGGCGCCGGGCCGGGATTCCGTGGCTTTTGCGGTTTGACCCACCTCGTGATCGATTACCATTACGGCCAGGACTTCAGCTCGGATTCGGGCCGAAGAAGAAGAGGTCCTTAATGGGTAATAAGTAGATTGCGTGATTGCTCCCCGGGCTCGTCGCATTTTGCAGTGATTGCTCACTTTTCGACACTTTCGATGGGAGTCCGGCCGGAGGGGGGATTAACTCAAAGTCCTTGGACCCCAGGACCTCCGGTGGGCGTCCATTAATCAAGTCGGACAAGAGATGTGGCCTCTCTCTAGTCAAAGATGGGCGTGTTCCGCTCCGGGAATGTTCGTTTGCATTTTCTATTATTATGAAGACATTCCGTGTCGATGGCAGAGCCGCGTATGCTCAACTTTTTGTTTTTGTTTATTTCTGTTTTAGTTTTAGTTTTCCCCTGTTTGCCAAGTAATTAGTGGCATAAGGCGAAAGTTTTTGAGGCAAATGTGGCGTTGGCTTTTGATTTGAAGCCCAGAGAGGGGGAGGGCGCGGGTTTCCTGGGAAAGTGCCGCTTAATTTGAATTCAAATTAAGGTCAAAGGCCACACAGAAACAGAATTTATTTCTCCAGTCGAGCTGCCTGGGAAATGTACACATTAATCGTTTTCGGAAAAGGATATATATGCTGCTTTATTCGATCTAAATGCTTGTCCTTATGTTAAGCAGTTAGAATGCGCATTCCATTCCACTTTTCGGCGATTTTAAATTTATTTGCCCGCATTCCGGGTCCCGTAATTGTTTCACGCTTGAATTTACAATTGTTTGGGCCCGTTTTTCTTTGGTTTGCCATAAATTTAAGGCCAGCAGCGGCCGAGTGAGAGAGCGAGAGTGCCGAGTGTTTTGGCCAACTTGTTTTGCATGAAAAAGTGTCAACAACAAGCGGCGGGTCCTGCCTCCGGCTGTGACACCAAAGCTGACAACACTAATGAACGAGCGATGGGCGCACTTGCCACGCCTCCCTTGCCCGGTGCCGGCTGCCCTCTGACCCACGCCCCCCGAATCCCCGGCCAGCAGCAACTTTATGGCATTTGTTCTATGCAGTTTTCACCTTTCCTTCCTTTCCTTCCCCTGGCATCTTGTTTTTTTTTTAGTTTCGGTTTTGTTTTCGCCGCCCGCAACTTTGACATAATTCAGGGCAGGGCTGCCAGGCTGGCCGAAAAATATGAAAGTTTGCGGGTGTCGCTGCAATATTCGCCCTTTCTTTTTCCCCCCCTCCCTTCTCTTTCCCAGTGCCCATGCAGTGGCTGTTGTTGCCTGCAAAAGTTGATAACGAGCAGGTGTTAAAATGTGACCAAGTGCTGGCTGGCTTCTGGCACGCCTACTCCCCGCCGCCCACTCGGCTGCCTTGGTGATTACAAGTTGTTGACACTTTTGCAGTTTGCGGCAACAACTCAACGCCGCTCAGCTCACATCGGCTCAAAGCGAGACCCAAAGTTGGCTGGTTGGCTGTGACCATGGCCAAAATGCCGCCGCAGCAAGCGTCCCGCTCGCCTGGAAGGGCTGCCAACTCGGGCGGCACTCCAGGCAGCGTTGCCAGATCGGGGGGAGGATGGAGTATTTTCTTTTACTTATCCCAAATAATTAATATGCAGCAGACATGGCTTAAAGGAGAGGGATCTGGGATCTATTAAATTAATCCTAGAAGTATTGGAAAAATATAGAGTTCACTTGAGAGAAGTCAGTTTCCCCCAGTAGACAATTTCCGGCTGCCAGAAAGTATGCAATGCTTTTTATGCACTCAGGGCGGGTCTTAAAATGGGCGGGAAATTTTAGTTTCTTTTTAGATTTGATTAAAGAAAATAATAAATATATCAAATTGATTTAAAGCTTAGATTCCACTGGACTTATTAAATATAATTGCTGAAGAAATTATACATTTTTGCTATAAAATTCGATTTGTAATGAATTTTTCAAGTGTAGTATGCATATTTAGCATGCAACTGCTCTGCTCTATTCTCATATTTCCCAGACATATACAAGTTTACGATGCTGGCGTTGACTTTTTAATGAACACGGCAATTTGCCGAAAGGTGAGCCAGAACACTGGCACACACACACACCCACACACACACACTGATGCTGAGCTGGGGGGCGTGGCCTGGCCTGGCATTTTTGATCAGCCTCGAATATCATTTCACATATCGTTAAAATTCGTTTAGGCGCAGCATACAAATTGCTACATTTCCGCCGAACTTCAAGGCGTTGCCCGGGACTCTTAGCCTCAACCTCAACCTCAACCTCAGCCTCAACCTCGAGGTCGACCTTCCGCCCAACACCCCCACAACCTATCCGCTGGTGGAGTACTTTCAAAAATTTCCTGCGTGCGTCTGCGGTGGGCCTCGTGTAAATTGAATGAAATTGAAAAATTTAACGCAACAGCAATTCCATTACGTTTGCGAGGCTCATTTTCACCGCGTTTCGGCTTGGCCTTTGCCGCCACAACGCCACCGTACCGCAAGTCCTGCCCCCTCCTACGTGGCACGAAATTTATTCATTACATGCAATTTTTTGCGCCGTCTTCACTTTCGTTTATCTGGGTTTCCTCAACATTTTCGAGCGCATTAGGCTTGGCAATCAGAAATCATGTGTGAAATGGGAAAAAATGTGCGAAATAAAATGAAAATCGCGGTGCTGCTAACAGGAAAAACACTGGGAAAACACCATCAACAACGGCGGGTCCCAATGGCCATCAGGCATTTGTCTGTGCTCGTGTGTGTTTTCAATTACAATGGCAATTGTTGTGGTTACCTCCATTGCCTTGGGGGGGTGCAAAAACGACAACAAAAAACGAATCAATGTAAATAAATAAACGCTTACAAACAGAAATGCACAAATAGATTGTCATCGGTCTCATCAGGGTTCTAGCAGAGATTACCGCATTAGATCTGTTGGCAAACAGCAAAGGAGGGAGTCGAAGTCGGAGACGGATACGGATTCAGATACAGGCAGATGGATGGGGCTGAGCTGCATATTGTATTTATGCAATCTGCATTTTATAAATATTTTTATAAGCAATCAACAATGACAGCAGACGGAGACCGGAGACCGGAGACCAGGGCCAACAGCAGGGCCATCAGCCACAGCAAACATGTTGGGCATGCCAAGTGCGTTGTCTTCGCATCTCGCAGTTCGCATTTCCCGTATGTTATGTTAATGTTTAATATAAATGCCCGCTGCCATGTATTGGCTTCGTCTGCTCCTGGCTAAGGAGCTTTTGGAAGCCCAGGAGAAGGAAGTGCTTTGCTGCACCGAGAGAACCAAACAGGTAGCAGAGCAAATTTGTATTACCAGAGAACTTTGGTGTATCTTAAGGGTTACATATTAATTTCTATAAATAAGAAAATACTCCTAGTATTATTATCATTTATAAAAATTGTAATTAAGTGAAGCTAAGATAACCAAAACTAATTTTAACTTCGTTTCATTACATACTTTCAGCTATAATGATTTTAGTTTTTCATAGCTTGTTCTACTGTCTAATTTTTCGCAAAAGTCCTTTAAGTTTTTCTCCCTTCCCCTGAGGAATAGGACTTTCCCCAAGTGCAGGCTCAGCCTCCTGGGGATGCCTGGCGCATAAGCAAATAGATATTGCAGTCATCTGACTTGACCAAATCCCATCATTTCGATGTTTATTCTGTAAGCTGCAGCAGCAAAACATTTAAATGACAGCGGAAGCCGATTGAGGTCTGCGGGATCGCCGGGAAAGTCCTGGCCATAGTCCGGGAAACAGTCAGGGGACCTTAAATTTTTAAAGGCAAAACACAAAACACTTACATTTTTTCCTTTGCCGCCGTCTGATGAGCGTGCATGTGTGTGCAATTTTGGTTAGTTGATGTCGCCAACAAACTTGCATACTAAATAAGCCGCTGGCTGCCACTATCTCTCTATCCGCATCTCTGCTCTGGCACCCACACCCCTCTAGTTTTCTGAGTTTTCCACCCGCTTTTCCGCCTCTGCCCCCTGACTGCTGCCACATTTTTCCCCCCTCGCTCCACAGGCCTCATGCATTTTACATTTGCAGTCGTCAGCCGCTACTCATTTGTTTTCCTTGCGCCCAAAGGCGAACGGAGGAGAGGAGAAGCACACCCACAAGAACACACCACACCCGCTCCACACGCACACCACACTCGCACACCCACATGCTCATGCAATTACACAGACCACACTCACACACCAGCACACGCATTGTTGCAATTGCACGGGAAATAGACTTTTTGAATGCGAATGCGTTGCACATGTCAGATGGAATGCGCTTAGAAAAAAGCTGGAAAACGTGGCTAAAAAATACAAGAAAAGAAAGTGAGAGAAGAAAGACGATGAAATCCCGCAGCAATACGGAGGCTTCCTTTTTCGCCTTCCTTTCTTTTACTTAGCAAGTAAGTTTTTCCTGTTCTTGTTGGCACTAGGAAGGACAACAACTAGCTTGCCATTGCGAATGTAGTTCCCGAACAGTGGTAAGTTCTACCAGGATTTGGGGTGAAAATCCAATCGTACTTATATAAAAAACTCTTTAATAATATTATTGACTGTAATTTCTTAGAAAAGAGCTTGAATAATATTATTACAATGTATTAATTAAATGCAGTGTACTTGTGCATGTTCTTATGTGTCTTTATAAATAAAAAGCATCACATTATAAAACGGAAAAAACGTAAATTATATTACTTATTATATAAATTGTATACACAATATACACATTTTTGCTAGAGAAACCATTTAATACATTTTCCAGCTCGGAAGTAATGCCGAAACTTAGGTGTTTCGCTTGATATTCATTTATTTCTCATTAAAATATATTGAAAATCGTTTCACTGTTGCACTGTTCTAGTCTTTAATAATATTATTAGACTGTATTTTTTTTGGAAAAAATCTTGAGTAATACTATTACAATGTATGTATTAAATATATAAGCCTTTAATGCAGTTCTTGTTCAACTTGTTCATATGTTTTTATAATAAAAACTAGAATATGATTGGAAGTATAAAAACAACAACTGTTATATTTATACATAAATTATATTACTTATTATATAAGTTTTATACCCAATATATAATTCTTTGCAAAGGATACATTTTAATACATTTTCAATCCGTTTTCATCCAAATTTATTAGAAGTATTCTAGGAAGTAATGCGGAATTTCCTGTGATATTCATGTGTTTCTTTTTATAATATTTCTAACATCGTTTCACTGTTGCACCGTTCTAGTCCTAGTAGTTGTTGTTGCTGTTTAGTAATTGTTGTCGTTCCCCTTGTTGTTGCCATGTTTGTGGGCCCGTCTCCATGTTTCTCCATGTTGTCAGAAGGGCCAGCAGCCAGCAGCCAGCCGGCATCTGGTGCAGCTCCGTTCACTAAATCCGTGCTACTTAAATCGTCCCTAAAATCCTCGTGGCAATTCTTTCGCCATGGAGCACATGCAGCTTTTGTGTGCTGTATGAGAATTTAATGACATTCTTAAGTTGTCATCAGTGGCTGACTGGCTCGGCAGCTCGGCTGGCTCGACTGGCTCACTGGTTTGGCTGGCTGAAATGCAGGGCGAGTCTAGTCGCCGGGGACAGCGATTGGGCCAACTATCTTGGCAGGCTGACTACTGCCTTCAGCGCTGAGCTCCGACTTGGTGGCATCTTATCCTGTCGCCGTCGCGGCCTTCTTCGTCCTCCCCCCAATCTCCAATCCCAATCGCATTTCTTCCCATTGTTGGGACGGTGTGTGCAGTGGTTGTAGTTGTTGCTGCCGCTGCCGGCATGGCAGGAATATCAAATTGAGTAAGACCAACAAAATGAGTTGAATCATTAGCGTACACAACCCACACAAACGGAGACGACTGGCGGTAAACGCACCTGAGTTCAGAATTCTAGACAGTTTTTACAATTGAAGAAAATACAAAAAAACTAGAGAATATTTGGAATATTCCAAGTCTTATACAAAATAATATTTAAACCTTTTAGTTCCTCAAATATTTAATCTTTTATTAATTTCACCTCTACCAAGTAAGGCCAGTTTTCTGCAAGAGCAACGACCGTACAATATCCGATCCACAGTTGTTAAAAAGCATTGCCTACTTTTCAGCGGTGGAGTGCAGGAAATACTACAGTACCCTTATTATACAAAAAGCTTCAAAATTAATAGAAACAAATTTGTTTCTTGAAAGGAAATCGCAGAAATAAATAAATATGATAAATATCTTTAGTCACAACATTTTTGGCCAGGTATCTCAGAGTTCTAACCGGAAAAATCCCTTATATTACAACAGGATTGTAGAAAGTATCTAATATATAATATATTGTAGAATGCTCATTAGAGCTTAATAAATAAGTTTGTTTTAGCAAAAAATAATCGCATTTCTGATAGAATTTCTTAGCCTATTAATTCTTGCGCCATTTTACACTATAACTATAGTAACATTGTAGCAATTGTAACTTGATAATTATCACTCAGAGCTTTAACTGGTAAGAAGGATTTTAGAACGTTTCAAATGTACATATATTAAATAATACTTCTTTTGAGATTAATAACAAAGATTCTTTAAAAATAATTGGATTTATTATAGAGTTCCTAAGTTGTAGTTGTAACTTATAAATTATCACTCAGAGCTTAAAGCGAATAGTCCTTTGTATTACAGAAGGATTATGGAATGTGCCAAATGTAAATATATTGAAAAATGCTCTTTAGAGATTAAAAACAAAGTTTGCTTTGTTGTAATGTTTGTATCTGGTCGAATATGTTGGCCAAATTAATTCTTGCTACAATTTACACTATAGGTTCTTATTATTCATCGTTGTACAATAATTTTTCTCTATTAGAATGCTATTATTTCGATCCCAGCTGTAGATACTGAGGAGAAGCAGCATCTTGGCATCCCCGGCCACATCCCACATATTGCGCAATCGCTGACGTTGCCGGGAACCCCGCGGCACTTGCCGCCGCTGGATGCACTTTGCCTTTTGAGAGGATGAAGCCATATCAGCATTAGTGTCTGATGTCCCTTGTCTGCTCCCGGGGCAGCATCTTTTTGGGGACAAGACCTCTCACAAGACAGTCCCATTTTTTCCAGGTCAGGTCGGGGCGGGTCAGATATGAGGCATGTGCACGACGACGATTGTGCAACTCTTTTTCGGCGCTGGCGGTGGCGAGTTTAATTTTCAATTTGGGGCCACAACATTTGCGCCTTTCATTTCACGCTGTCTGCCAGTCAAATACGAGGGACCCCTTCTATATATACTATACTATATATACGCCATAGCCAGCCAGTTATTTTTGCGCTGCCTGAGCAAATCTTTAGTATTTGTACAAGCGACAGCCGCAGACTGGAAAAAGCCGCCGCATTTGAATATGCAATTTGCAATTTGACTTGGCTCTGCCGCTGAAAGGAAGGAGGAGGCCAAAAACCGCGCGATCCAACCGCCTGTCGACAGCCAGGACCTCCGCCACCCACCGCCCCCGCCCCCATCAAAGCTCCCCAGCCCCGCTGCCTTGGGTTAATCTGCGAGCTTAAGAAACCCCAGACTGTAACGAGTGAATGGAGAGTCTCCTCCAGTAATAGTAACAGTAGAGCCACACTGGTGGCAAAAAGGAGCAGGAAAATGTTAGAATAATTCAATAAGAATTATTTTCTTGATTAGTGGCCAAAATGGCTTTTTAAGGGATTTTATTTTAGCCTGATAGGCAGAGAATACTTCCTTTGAGAATACTTTGTAGAGAACACTTCCTTCTGAGAAAGAATACTTTGTTTTGAAGCCGAATATTTTCAGGGAAATGTCCCCTCACAACACATTTTTTCACGAAATTAATGCTAGAATAATTCAATAAGAATTATTTTCTTGATTACTGTCCAAATTGGCTATTAAGGGATTTTATTTTAGCCTGAAAAGTAGAGAATACTCCTTTGAGAAAACCTCCTGGAGAAAACTTACTAGAGAACACTTCCTTCTGAGAAAGAATTCTTTGTTTTGAAGCAGAAAATTTTCAGGGAAATGTCCCCTCACAACACATTTTCTCCAGTGCCGTTTTAAGGAGTTGAACTGCCACATTTCTCCCAGTGTGGGAGTAGCAGTGTCATATAAAAGCTGCACGCCGTACCATTTTATCACAGTGCTGGGCGCGTTTTTGTCGTTCGTCCTGCGCTGACATTTCAGCGCAAGATTTATGCACTCGGGCTGCAGTTGAAGACAGCTGTCGTTTGGCCGGCTGTCTTTTCTCGTTTTTCCCACAGCTCCACCAGCTCCGCCAGCTCCACGCCTAGCCCTAATAGCTTTTTATTCTCGTGCATGAAATATGCCCCGAAATGCGGAATAAAACAGAGCAGAGTTCACTTCGGAATATGGAAAGTGTCAATCCGGATTTTGTATTTTTTGTGTGGGTGAAGCCTCCGCCTCCGGCTTTTTCCTTGCCTTCGCACTGCTCCACTTTCAAGTTCATCAATTGTCAGCCGCAAGTAAATAGGATTCAAAATGAAGGAAAAAAGGGGGAGCCCACGTGGAGTTGGGGCCGAAGGGAGTACAACTTGAAAGTACAACCAACTAAAGCTAAGGTCTCCTGACACACCAATGACAAGTACACCCGTATGCACACCCACACACACACATACACAATTAGGGCTTGATAAATTGCTTTTGTATGCTGTTTCAGTCATAAGCCAACGCGGCAGCAAAATGAAACAATAAGCCACGTCCGTCAAGCCAGCTCTTGAGGTGGCTAAAAGTCGAGTCGAGTTATGAGCGGAAGTCGGGACACTGAAACACACCCGACTGCTTCACGCACACACACAGGCGCACAGACAGCACTTCGTCACACTTGCCAAGACAATGGGACTAGACAGCCAGACAGACAGAGGGCTGGAGCTCAAAGGCATTCCGGCGGAGGAGGTGCTAAAATAATGTGGCATTCGAGGGGAAAAGCATCCTGGAATTAGCCATATTTAACAGGGAATAAGCTGGAGTTCACCTATAGGGTATGGATACGTAGATAACATTATTATGGGAATTGTATATTTTCAGGGAATTTGTAGAGATGTAAAGATCTCTGAAAATATATAATTCCCAAAGCCACAGTTTAAGGCCACACCAACTGAAAGCCAAGCTTATATAGTATCTATACATTGAAGACAAGTAGAAAAGCTAAAGTCAAGTTTTATCGACTGTGAGATACCCGGCACTCAAAGCATCGTGGGTGATATTATCGGGGTTAGAGGACTTTTGCTATTTATCAAATATTTGATCAAAATTTAAAAAAAAAACTTGGTCAATGTTGACAAATAAAGACAAATGTTGTTAGGAATATGTTGAGCAACACCAAAGTAAGATAAATGTTGCTTGGAACATGTTGAGCAACTCTTATTAGAGCTGCCAACACAAATGTAGCTGTTGTAAAAGTTTAGGATATACAGAAACTGTTTCGTTTTTAATAACTTCCCTGTTTATCATTCGATTACACTATATTTTATTTTATTTATTTTTTATTTTTATTATTTTATTTTATTTTTTTATTATTATTATATTATATTATTATTATTATTATATTATATATCTATTAAATTTAAACGTAATATCACGACTATAGCTTAGTTATACGTTTTTCATAGTATTCGAACTTGATCTGCGTGACTAGATAAGAATGTTGTCACCAAATTTGATAGCTCTAGCTTTTATAGTCTCAGAGATCTGTTGTTTCACATGGGAAAGACGGATAGACGGACAGACGGACATGGCTAAATCGACTCTGCTGGTGACGCTGATCATAAATATAATATATATATGCGGTCGCAGATGTTTCCTTCTGCCTGTTGTACCCTTTGGGTACCGGGTATGAAAACTAAACTGTATCCTCAGTCGGTAAATCAGTAATTAAAACCATGGTTTCTATAGTTTTTAATCCTGTTGAGTAAGCCATATTCCACAAGGTCTATTACCATCTGGTTAAAGCTGTTGAAAAGGTACAATTGAGTGGCAGAGTGGCCGTGGCCCTTAAAACTACTCCCTTTCAACAGCCACTATTTGGTTCTTTGGGCTAATGTGGAGCTCTGAGAGCGGCAAGTTTGGCTAATTGAAAACGCACGTTAACACTTGAATAGAGTCAGGAAACTGCCAGTGTAATTTCAATGGGCTATTTAAATTTCCTCCCAAATTTTTGGATGGCTCTCTGGCTGGGAAACACCTTCGGTGTCCAAGTGCTTGTTTGACGCCCTGTTTTGTAAGGGTGTGTGACCCTTTTCGAGGCAACTAACTGGCAATCTATTATACGTGTCCTTTGACCGTAACCAAGGCACACACGTTCAGGAGTGTATGTGTATGGTTTGCCGAGCTGAATGGCCCAATGTTACCTTTCTGCCTGGCTGACTGCCTGCCTGGTGCTGGCCTTTATTGAAAATCGTTCAATTCGGAAGACATTTCCCCCACACAGCTCGGCTCCTTGGCTAATGCACACAATTTGCTTTGTATATCCGTTTCACGGAGCCCGGCCTGTGCTCGGCCTGAAAACATTAACAATATCTCAATGGCAGCTTTATGAAGCAAAAGGGTTGATCTAAAGGAGGCACACAGGTAGAAAAAAGAAAACAACCTGAACAAGGCGACAATTACTTGGCGAAGCTCAACTTTAACTTTCACTCCAATCAACTGGCTGAGTGACAGCGGCAATTGTCCTGGCCGACATGGATGCGAATGAGAGAGAACGCCAAGAGTCCTGTCGTCGTCGCTGCTTCCGTGTTGCGGTTTCAAGAGCCTGACTAGCTGCAAGGAGCAGGAGCAGCACTGCTGGCTGGGCTACTAATTATGCATGGACTGCAGGGCAACAAACCACGCTGATGTTGACACACAGCCCGAACTGGATCTGAATCTGGAGATGCAGATGGAGACGGAGCTGGAGATGGAGATGGAGATGCAGCCAAGGAGCCGCTGAAGTAGCTGGCAACTGTCACACGGCAAGTGGAGATTTCTGCTCGTGCTTCAAGACACAACTGCGTGTTGCCATGTGCTTCCTTGCACTCGGAGACTAGAAATATATCAGGGGGCTTTACTTTAATGGAAACATAAATTTAGAAAATATTTCTAGCAAGATAATTGTGTTATTTGTGACATTTTAAATCCTTCAAATCTATCAGGCACGTTCGGATGTCTTTTTTGAAAGGTAACACTTCAAGTTCTATCACTCACATCCCTCAACCAGCCCTCGTTTCTTCCAGTGCCTGCCCGCTCTGAGTGCTGCAAGGGTTTTGGTGCGTTTTGTGATATTTTCTAATTTTCACAAAATAAGCAATTCTCACGTCTTTGTCCTTCTGCCTCGTTCGCGAGGAGCGTGGCGCCGAGTCCTGTGCCGCCGCTGGCCTGTGGTGTATCCTCCGCTGTGAATTCAATTCCAAACTGTATGCTTCTGCTGCTGCTGTGGTTGTTTAGCCAACGGGCTGCAGGTGGCAACGCCGAATGCTTTGTACTTCAAAAGCAAGTCAATTTGCAACTGTAAGCGGGGGAGTGTGCGGAGGGGGTGTCCCACCTCGGGAGCCCACCATCACCGCCGATTGTCTCTGGGCAGCACACACATCTTTCTCTTTTATTTCGGGGAAGTAAATGTGCTTTATTTCCGCTGGCAATCGATTCAAGTGTAGTTATTTCGTTGGCTTTGATGTTGGGGGGAGAGGTAACCGCCAGCAGAATGAATAACATCCCTTTTTGCTTTATTTACTTGACAGGTAAGCCCCTACACCCACTGTACTTCCACCTTCCACTTCAAGCACTTGCCCCTCGCTGTTCGCAGTAAGTATAAATAGCAATGGCAATGTAATTATATTTTCATTAGATTAAAATATCATAAGTGCCATAAAAATTAAGTTATGCCGGAGGGCGAGCACAATGGAAATGAAATAATCAGCTTAGCTCGACTGCGGGCAAACATAAAAGTCCGCCAAAGCCCAACCGCACAAAGGAGCAGCCCCGCAAATCGAGGGGCCGCGAGCCAAGGAGCCAAGGAGCCAAGGAGCCAAGGAGCCAAGGAGCCCGGGCCACGTTGCCATGCCACCGGCCAGGACTCTTTGTTTTGGCAAGACATTGGGTCGGCGCGGGCATCGCTTTGATTTCGCGCGATAATTACAACGTGCTGCTCTCCAAAGAAATCCAGAGCTGGCCTTTCGGTTCGTGCAGCTATGCCGAGGTCCCAGTTCCAGTCCCAGTCCCGTCGTCCGACGAGTGACTTTACAGATTTATGGCCCCAGCGACATGTTGACATACCGCCCGGGCCGATGTCGTGCCCAATTTCTCGAGGCGCGGCCAATTGGTAATTTCGGGCCATTGTTTCGCGGCTGCCTTACACAGAGGTGGGACATATTTTCAAGCAAAAAAATATGTACAATTACCACTAAAACTCAACTAAAGTTAGGCAAGCTTCCCAGCTTGAGGCTTTAAAATTATGTCTTCTAAAAAATTAAGTCTGCTTTCGAAGCTTTAAACTTAAAATCCATTCTTATCCAGATTTTCTCAAAGAGCGGGCTCTGAGTGAGATTTTGGCATACTTTCCTCCTCAATTTATTACACATTTCCCATTTAAATGCATTTCCTCAGTAAACTTTACTCCATTTTCTTTCGGTGATGTGTGAGGTGTCGATGGGGCATCCAAATTTTTGCCCGTGCTCATGTTTTTGCCAATTACCGCTCGCTTCGTGGGCCCGGAGCCGTTTGCTTCGGGCACTCGCTGCGTATACGTAATTTTTATTGGACACTTCCACGCGTCGTCGTCCATCGGCCATCGCCCGCCGTCGTCGTCGTATTTCTCTGCCTCCTGGCCTCTGCCACCCGTTAGTGTGTCAAGTCGTGAGCTTTCCGCTTTTGGCCCGCTCGCTGGGTCCTAGGCCAACACGGAGAGCTTTGCTCGGCGAAAGTGCTACCAAAACAAAAACCGATAATTGCATGGCCACCTGAAACTCCAACTATCTCTCCCATCCTCTTGCTCTCTCTCTCTCAGCTGACGGTCCTGAAATCTCTCCACTTGGCCACCTGTGTGTGTTTATTCCAGGGTGTGTGTGTGTCATGGATGCTGCAATTACGGCTGCTCCTTACGCACACGAATGCAATTTGTAATTGATTAAGCCATTAAGGATTTACAGGCTTAATTTCTTAATGAGCTGTAGTTTATACTTTAAGGGAGTTTGTTGGTTTATCGGGCTATAGTCCTTTGACTCTCTCTCTACGGCAAGTGACACTACTTAGCCCATCTTAAAAGGGTATTATTAGCACTAACAACTAACCCTTGATTTTATATTTAAGTTCATACGTATTTGAAATGCAACAAAGTTTATAAGTTTATCAAACAATTTTATTATAAGGAGTGTTTCAACCGAGCTAATCTCTTAGCTTATCGAATGCCAAATACCAAATACCTTTTATAAACTCCAGGTAAATTCTGTATCGTGGCGGAATTTTTAAGGCAACTTTTGGAGATTGATTTATTTTATCCCACTTAAAAGAATGACGTCTTAATTAAGCTTGAAGGATGTTAAAGACTTAAAGCTATTCTCAATAAATATTTGGAATTTATAAAATATATCTCATAATATTTTAGAAATTGTTTACGATTTTCCTTAAAGGATATTAAATATTTAAAGCTATTCTTAATAAATATTTTTAAGTTATAAAATATATCTTATAATGTTTTAGAAATTGTTTATCTTTTTCCGACTTAAAGAAATTACATCTTATTTAAGCTTAATGAATAACAAAAATGTTAATATATACATAACAAATATGTGGAATTTATAAAATATAAATGACTCAACAAAATTAAATTCCACGCGAGTCCTTTCCCTTACAGTTTGAGAGTCGCTTTCTCCACGAATGCCAAAATTGGCGCCAAATAATTCTCCAAACACGTCGGTGCTCTCTCTCTCGCTCCGTCTTTTTGGCCGACGAACGAGGCAAGCCGATGGCTCAACGAAGACCGCTCGTAGCCGAGTCCTGGCCCCACTTCGTGGCCTGAACGGACCCGAGGGCTGGGGACTTCAGCGGGCCAAACAGTTTGCGACTGAGACTCGTGACGAACGGACGCGCGGCCAATGGCAAGCGGGCAACGCGACTCTCAAGCCAGCGATTCAATCGGACCGCTTCTGGGGGCCCCAGTTCGATGCGATTCGAGCGTTCGAGCGGAAGAAAATTACGAGTGCCGACGAAGAGGCCAATGTGCGTGCCGCGAGGATCGCCTTAGCTAGGAAGTTGCCAGCGCAATTCGCAGTTCGGAGAAACGCGGCTCAGTGAAACCTCGAGGCAAGCAAGCAGGCTGTAAATCATTAAGTGTCAGCAAACCAACAGAAAACCAGTCGAGTGTGCTTTCTTCGTCCGAGATTTGTGCCACTGCATACAGCTACACGATGTTATAGGGATATGGTATATAATTTAATTTGGCAAATGTGTTGGAAAATTGTATGGCTCGGCGAAAAGGGAAAGCAAATGGAAAATGGGAAATGGAAAACTCCGAGTCGGAGAGGCAGCTGCCACCGCCTCACGGCTTACTGCTTACTGCTTATGCTGGTAATGGGTTAATGCGGTTGAGCACTCGCATGCCTCAGCCTCGGTCCACGATCCTTAACCCCCTTAGCCTCCGAAAAAGCAAATATTTCATGTTATTTACCTAGGTGCGCCACTTTCGTTAATTGTATGCAAAAAAGTTGCCAACTGAGCCAGTGAGCCGAGGAGCCGGGGGTAAGGGAGCCAGGGAGCCATACTGTGTACTGTGTGTGCACTGTGTGCGAGTGTGTACAGTGTGAGTGAAGTTTTTGGCTCAGCTTTATTCGCTACAACAACTTTCGGGTGGCTGGTTCAATTACAACCCCATGCCCCATCGCCTGCCGCACTATTTCCGCTCTAAAATTTGAGCCAACTTGCCGGGCTGCCAGCTGCGCCTTTGCCGGGGCTTTAGTCCTGGTTCCCGGTTGCCGCTGGTTCCAACCTGCGACGTTCACTTAGTAAATAAATTGGCAATCGCATTTAATGTGAGTTTATGTGCGTCGCTGCCTTGGCTCGCCTCGGCTCGGCTCGGTGCGGTGCGGTGCCTCTATGTTCGGTAGTTATTTCGTTTTTTTTTCTTTGCCCTTCTTGGCTCGTGCTCATGTGCAAATCGTAAATTCACGTTAATGCCGAAATTTCACGTGATAATGACGTGATTACCTGGCGCACAGGCAGAGGCACAGGCCCCGAATGTTGCGATCCTTGCACTGCCTCGATGTCGTTCTTGTCGCCTGCCCATCCCAGGCCTATGCTATCGTGTATCCTGAAACGCTGGTCTGCCAGGACCTGGGGGGCATAAACTAAAGCTAAATACGTAACATCCAACTGGGAGCCGCCGCCGGATACACTCCCCAGGCAACTCGAGCGCTCAACTGAAAAATGAGTGCCCTAAAATAGTTGCAATGCATTCAACTGAAGGGAAGTGTGTGGCAGTTAGTCCTGGTGAGGAATTTCTGGTTAGGCCCAAGCGTAAAATTGTTGGCGTAGTTCCCAAGTGCTGTTCAATGAGTTGGAGTTCAAATTGCAGCAATTGTTCGTGGCCACCCGCCTCAGTACGTTCGCATTTGCCAGATTTAAACGGGCCCTTAAAGAGTTCAGGCCATGGTCCAAAAAGTTCCCTGCAATCGCGCAATTTGGCCGTATTCTTTGCGATTTATTTGCAACTTTTTAATTACTTTTGAGCAGCGATTTGAACTTTGCGCCTGTCGCCCGTTTACACTCTAATTACGCGACCCATTCACGGGCTCTGTTTTGTTTTTATTTGTATTTTTTGTATATAGAAGCGCCTTCTTTTCGCTTAGCTTATCGGGGCCAGGACAGGAAGAATACGCAGAAGTTCCCTTGGCTTTTAAATGCAGCTGTCCGAAGTTGGCGGCGTTTCTTTAAACGTTTCGCTGGCATTTCCGTTTCCGTTAAATCGCTCCTAAGCCAGTTTGTTAGTTTTACCTTGACATTTTATGCAGTTTTCTCGGTGTTATATGCGTTTTTTCCTGCTGCCTTTTGTGTGCTTTGTTTTGCTTGTTACCTGTGCGCAATTTTTTCCAGCTACAGAGCAAGAAATGTGTGTGCAATCCAAATACTAAATCAATTCTCATAGAATTTGGTGGCATTAGGAAACTTTAATATACTTCAAATGGAAAAAAAAATGTTGAAATATCCTAATTTTGACACATATTTCTCTTGCATGGTCACTCTGTGTTTGCTGTAATGCTTTTTCAGCTAAACAGAAATAAAATAATATAGCGTGGCAATTGGTTGACTGTCAGTTTGTCTCAAGCCAATAATTATTAAAGTCTTGTATATTTTTTGTGGAATAGAAAATAAATTCTTAGATTTTATTATTAATTTGAAGTGCATTTAATCAAAAACAAGCAAAGAACCTAATATTAGCTAAATGTTGGGTAGCATGGTCAGACTGCGTTTGCTGTAAGGTTTATTTAAGCCCCAAATTCAAGATGCAAAATGTTTTTTTTTTAAATACAACAAATACCAGATTACGCTCAAAAATAGTTTCAAGTGAATAAAAGCTTAATCTTTTAATGGGAACTTCAGTTTAAATGTATGTTTTTTTTTTTATGTGTATTGCTGCCAAGCAGCAGCTGCTTGTGCAACAACTTTAACAATATTTGTTTTGCTGCCGCACTCCTCCACCTTTAGGGCAGCGATGCGATTCGCTGGCACCGCCGCCGCCGCCTTTGTTCGGCGCCGGGTCCTTTCAGTTTGAGTTCCCTTGCTGTCCGCACCCGAATCATGAATCATTTCCACCGCTGCACCCACTTGCCCCTTCCTGTCTCTCGGCCACATCTAAGTGTTGTTTAATGCAGCTTTTCAACTCATTCGCTTTGACACACACGGTCCTGCCGGCTGGCTTCTACTTTCCGCAATTCCAGTCTCTACTTTCCACTTTCTACTTTCTATTTTCTATTTGGTATTTTGTACTTTGCATTGCCCCTCCTGCCCCTTAGGCCCTCGCATGTGTTGCATCAGATTTGCTTATGCAAATGTGTCGCTGGCAGGGAAGGACTTAGCATTTGCTGTGCTGCTCGTCCTCGATCGCAATGTTTACGGTTTCTATTTGAGGTGGGCTGATGTCACGGCTCTGTTTAAATAATTGCCACCACAATAAATTATTAAATCAACAACAATTACTCACGGGCCAGCCAGCCAGGCAGCCAAAGGGAATCAATCAATGGGTTTTTGTGCGGGCGGAAAGAGTCAAAAATCGGGTGAAATAGAGGGTATGAAGTGAAGTCGTCCCCTTGCCGTCCCGCACGAGGTGTATTATAACGAGTTTCATGACAGCAATTATGCGAGGTCGGGCCCGCACACACACGCGGGCCACTTATTAATACGTATACGCAGTGTTGCCGGCGCGGGCTAACATGTAGTTTGGGCGGAGCTTTCGAGGGCTTTGTAATCGATATTACAATGGCATTGTGTTAGGCCTTCGATATGCTGGCAGGCCCCGTTTCCAGCCTTTCGGTTTTTATTTTTTTATCGCTCCCTGCATCGCCTACAATGGAGCTGGGAATATAATCGCGGGGTCGTGTTTGCCCGGGGGAGTTGTCAATGCATGTTTAATGTACTTTGCCTGTAATTTGTAATTAATATAACATGAGCTGCAGGATGCCGCCTCCAAGTCCGCCCGCTGCCTCCTGAGAGTGTGCCATGTGCCATTGCAATCGGCTTTGCGTCCGCATGCAATCGTTGCCTACTTTCCTGCGGCCGCTGCACTATTTTCAGTTTGATTTTCACAGTTCGATTCGATTCGCTTCGGTTCGATGCCGTGTTATATGTCGGCAGTTTGCCATATGCCAGATGCCTGACAGGCAGGATCAGCAGCCAGCTGCTGTTTGGTACACTTTATGTCATTTTTTGATTTATGTGTGATTAGTGCTGGCCGTCCCCTGACACCCGTCCCGGGTCCCGGGTCCTTCGGCTGAGTCTGTCAGGAGCTGGAAATACGGCAAGTCAGATTTTCCATTTGTCTGGCTCTCTTGTCAGTTGTCATTTCCTATGAATACATTACGATACTCGAAGTTGAAGGCTGCCCGCCCGGTTCCAGCCACTTTCTGGCAGTCTACAGTCAGTAGTCAGTGCAGCAGTCACCCCTTGGATTACACGGCTCGATGTTTTTGTAAAATGTGCAAATGAAGTCGCAATAAGAAATTCCCAGCCTGGCACACACATGTGTGGGGGGTAAAAAGGAGCGGGATTTGAACAATATAAACAATGACAGGCCATAAAATATGCAAGCACCCTAAATACCTGCAGGGCCCGAGGTGCGTTTCTCATTCAGTTTTTCCTTCGACTTCGGCTGTGGCGCCGTGTGTTTGCTCGCCTGATTCCGGATTGTTGATGTAAATGTCAGAATAAATAATAAATACCGACTTCGGGCGGAGTCACCTTAAATTCCATAACGACCTGTCCCCTTTGCCCGACTTTAACGAGGCTTTAATATCAGGGATTATGGGTTTAATCCCCTTTTGATAACAAACAAACTAAGTGCCTCGGCCGCGCCATGGCCGCGGAGGTCGATTATAATTAAAGTATCAAATGTGTTAATTGATTATGCAATTAGCGGACCTTCCATATTGGTTAATTAAACGTCGATAAATAAATGTATGGTACTTATATATCCGTCCGCTGCCGAGGTTGAGGGATTGGTATATTAAATTACGGAGCCCGGAATTGGAAAGCACTTGAACTATTAGTTTATTTGCCGTAAGCATTCATTCAGCCCCATTCACATGGGGAAAACTTCTCTGGGTCTGCTGGGTCCTTTCTCCTTCGTGGTCCTTTCTCCTTGTGCTTCCTGCTTTTTCCATTCCCCTTCCTGCTCTGCTCCGCTGTGCTCTCATTTATTCATACGTGCGCTTATTGCAATGTTCATGGCTTCATATTCATTATGGCAATGGAGCAATGTGCGTTCGCTTCTCCAGACAAGACTCTCTCTCTGTGTGTGTGTGTCCGATACGTTCGATAATCCAATAAATATTTATGAAGCACTTTATTGGAACAACACTGAATTACTTTATGGCAGATGTATGGATGTATGTATGCACGCCACTCCATACGTGTCTGCCGTTGCCATATGCAGCAGATCCGGCATCCGACATCCGGCGTCCTGGAGCCGAAACCAAACCAAAAAACTAACAACCCAGCTAACCGGCAAGCGGCAGCAAAGAAAACACTCTGAAAGATACAAAAAGGAAGTATATTTCGCATTTGCTGAAGTGCTGCGCTCGTTCCTCCTGCGTTATATCGCTCATACGCACCATGGTACGCTTTGATGCGGTCACTTTGGCAGAAGCAGACATGTTGGTATTTTGGTTTTTAATATTTTTAAGAGCCCTGTCTGTGAGCGTGAGCTCAAGTGCCGGCCAGCACTAATTGCTTGCCGTTCCGGCCCTCTCGCAAGAGGCACACACATGTGTGGGGCGCACTCATGTTTAAATTATAGACTGTCGACTCGAGCGATTTGGCCATAAACTGCTGCAGTTTGCTGACCCAATTAACTGTCAAAGGTTAAGCGCCTGGGCCAAGACAGGCCACCAGGCCATATCTATGCACAGTTTGCATTGTTAATTTCCCACCAGAGGCGTGATTCTGCTGAAATGACGTTTGCTTTAAGGCCCCCCACGCTTCACAAGTCCTGCCGTGGGTCCTGGCTATGACAGAGACTGAAAGCTTTGAGCTCCTAACTCACTGATAATTAAATTTGAATTCATAAGCTATGCAAATTAAATTAAACCGCTCAATATTTGTCAATATTTGAATCGAGCTGCCCAAAGCCAGCTAAATACAATCGCTTGCGAAAAATATGGCTAAATTTGATGAAATAAAAGATTAAAAAGTGTGGAATAAATACATTCTTCATTGAAGTCTGGAGGAAGGCAAAATAAAAATAATATTAATAATAATACTCTTAGCTTAAAACTTAAATTAAATATTTTTTGTAGAACTCAGTATTGAATAAATTTAATAGTTAGTCTGTCACTACTGTAGCTTAATTTGTTTAGCAGTCGCTTTGCCTAACTAAGTGAAATACAAACGCTGTGCACGTTAGACAAATAATAATTGGACTTGTTTGCCATTTTGAAAGAGTAATTAAGCATATTACCGTCGTCTTTAATGGGAGTAGCTAATTCTATTTAAATGACCGCAACTGTGAGTGAATTTTCGGTGTTTTCCATTGCTGGATAAATTTGTATACAAAAGCTCTGGTGAATGCACAAATGAATTCGAGGAAATCAATGCAAGTGCAAAAATTAAATGGCAACACGACAATGACAAACAACAATGGCAGCGGCAAATATGAATGATCTGTGGCAGAGGGTGTGGGGGTGCGGGGGCACCACCCTTGGCAGCGAGTTTAAAATTATTGACCAAATTTTCGGGCAAACATACCGCAAAAAACGAGCACAAGAGCAAACTATGGAAACAATGCATAACTGGGTCAGTTTGACATGTCGTTGTCGCAGCAAGTCCTGACGGCTGCCCGCCCCCTAGCCCTCTCTCTCTTTCCCTTACTCCCTCTCCCCCCTCTCTCTCTCCCTGCTCCCTTCTCCTCCCTCTCTTTCCACCGTATTATTTGGCAGGAGCATGTGGAGCGGCGCTCGGAATGGGGACGAATGTCAATGCATAAAATTCATTCAATGACTTTTGCAGCTATTCTTTATACCCCGACGGGGGATCTCAGGGGGCGTGGCAGGTCCTGGAAGGGCAGACAAATAAATTGCAAGACATGCAATAAGACGAGGACGAGCCGAATGTGTGTCTCTGGCTTGTCTAGCTGCCCTCCTGGTCTCCTGGTCTCCGGGTCTCTTGGTCTCCGGGTCTGCTTCTCTTGTATGCAAATAAAATTGTACACCAAATTGACTTTATGCAGGGGCCCGTGTGTGCGTGTGTGTGTGCATAAGGGTGGGCCATTGCTGTGTGTGAAATTCCACAGACCACCTTGAATCATTTACCCTTAAAATGTGCAGCAAATATGGGTCTTAGTTCTTTGGAAAATAATTGTTTTTCATTTCGAATTTATCATAAGAAAATATTGCCGCAAACTTCGAGTGCATTTATGTGCGAAATTAGTATTGATTTAATTAATATTAAACTTTGTATACATACTATTTATATATACAAGTAGGAGCTTAATTTATAGAAGTGCCCTAAAATGTTGCCATGGAAAGAGTACCTCTTTTGAATTCTGCTATTAATGGAAGTTATACATACGTTGAAGTTATGTATATGTTCCTTGAAGAGGTCCACCTTAGAAGTGCAAAGGTGCAAGCTTGCCAGTGTGTGTGTGTGCTGCTGTGCGTCCTGTGAAGCCCTAGTGCAGGACACGACTTTGACTAACGTTGCAGCTGCATGTAAATGGCATCATGCCGCACGCCAATCGCAAACCCAGACCCAGGCCACATCAGAGGCGACCAGGCCACACGTTTCCCCGTAATCATCCATTATCCTAATGCCAGGACCTAGTCCAAGTCCCCCGAGCCTGGGCATGTGTACATACACTGGCCGATTGGATTACGCCGTGAGCCTGCGTACACTGCTCGACTTTTAGTGGCCTTCGCAGCGACATTTATTAATGATGCGAGGCGGAATTTTATTTTGGCCCACTTCCGGGACCAAACGATTTGGGTAATCGCTGGCCGCAATCGTTTTAATTGGCCCCTCCAAGGAGGAGGAGGCCCCCAATCGATAGTTGAAAAACTATAAAACGGAGAGGACAGACGTCCTTCTGTGCGTCACTGCAGCCCCCATTCACCGCGTGTAATTTGAATGTTTGATTCAATTCCCTAACCCATCCTGCCCCTGGCCACCCAGAAATATTCGTGTACCTGCGGCGACATCTGCTGCGATTCTCAGACAGTCCCTAGCTCGCACACACACACACACACACAGGAGGTCCTGAAATCAATACTCATAAATTAAAGTCGTAAAATGGCAACATACAGTAAATATAAATAGAAGCCAGACACGAATTTTCAAGTGCCGCCGTCAGGCTGCCAGGTAAAATCAATCGATTACTGGCTGACATTTTATGGCTGAACTTTGGAAAGGATACGCTCGGAAAGGACAAAGTTTAAAGCCAAACTAGGTAATCAGGCAGCTTCCAAATCAAATGAGTGAGCTGTCCTGTAATTAGGAAGTAGTTTAGGAAAATCGGGAGCAGGACAGGTCGGACAGGCTTGCGATGGCTGGGCACTTGACAGCATCCGCAGCAGACGCGACGACCTCCAAGCCCATTTATACTTTCACAAACAATAAAAATCGCCCTACATAATACATGAGGTCGTGTGTTACGACCCCGTGAAAGACAGACACAGACAGACAGCCAGTCAGACAGACAGGTGGGGCAAGTTCTCCGGATTCGTGGCTGGTTTCCAAACAAGCCGTGGCCTGAAACGGCAAAAACAAGTTTTGCATTTGAAGCGGCAAACATTTGCGGACTCATTACGGATCTGATTGTTTACCACCGACGGCCCCAACTTTCGTCCCATTAAAATTTCATTCGAGTTCCCCCGCTCCAGCCAGTAATTATGAATAGAGTTCCGAGTTGGGCAGACAGTTGACCAAAACCCCTATAAACTTTTCGCTCCAAGGCAGAGTTCGCCGATTACTAGGAGGGAATTATATTGAAAAAAGTATATGACCTGCCGGAAGTTCGAATTATGATAAAAGTGGCCACTTTCTTTCATCCGGTCCGTTTTTATTTATGTATCATATAGTGCAGTCCAGCCTGGCCGGGCTCTTCTTATATGTTGTAGATAGATGCCAGAATTTGGCAAAATTGCTCTACAACGCCCGGGGGGCTGGGCATGCTCAACATGGTCAGGCTGATGCGAATGAAGGTGATTATGGTCTGGTCGAACAGGTAGTCGAGCTCTCTGATCCGGGCTATTTGAGCCTCGGACTCCTTGACAGCCTCAGAGACCTGGCGGAACATCGTCCGGTATTCCAGCACTCTGTCCTCGGAGATGAGCTCGTCGAGCAGGGCGAGGTCCGCTTTATGCCCCTGCAAGGCCTCCAAGTACTGGCGGTACATTATGTGGTGTTCACGCTTTATGTTCTTGGCATTTTCCTTGAGGCAGGTCAGCATCACCTGGCGCCTTGCCAACTCGGCTGGGTCCGGGTCCTGACTATCGGTGATCATGTTGTGGGTAATACAGTGTAGAGCTAACTGAGCTAAGGCTGATGTGAGCTCTGAGAGATGTAAGTTCTAAATGACATTTCTCGCCAATGCCTTCTTGGGTACATTTAGGGAATATTCCTAGGCCTACTTGCTGGAATACTATATCCATAGTTCTCACAGAAAATGGACGTTTGCCGAGTTCTGTGGCAGGTCTTTAATTTGTGGCAGCACAATTAACTTTGGCGGCTCCAATTGCATTTGTCATGCACAGAAAACGCCCCCGAAGTCAACCGCTGTCACTCGACACTGCAGCATCCTTGCCGCTGCCTGCCAAGGTGTAGCCGCATAAGGAGCGGCTCTCAAAGGATCTTAGGGATGCGACGCAGTATCAAGTTGTTATGTTGCACATAATTATATCAGAGCCACGAAACTTTGCGGCAATTTCGTTGACTGCCTGTCAGTTGAGGGAGGAGGAGTAACTTTTATGAGATGCTGACACCGACAGGCGGCTAATTAGATATTCTATCGTCCTATTTAATGCACTTGTCGTTGTGGCCCTGCACTGTGGCACTGTTGGCATTCTTTGCTCGACTCTCGCTGTTGCGTGCTGAGAGCCAAAGAATTCCAATTTAAATCGAATTTTCGGCATGGCATGCGAAGGGCATGTGGCATTCTCTCTATTTTCCGGGCCAAAGCCTGGCCAAGTGTGTCAATGCAGTGACTCACAGAGCTTGACATACAAATTTGTGGTACATTTATTGGCTTGTTTGGTCAGCTCAGCCCACACACTCGCACACACAGCCATACACAGCTGCGGGGACCGAAGGACAAGAGATATTTAAATGTTAAGCTCACTCAAAGTCAGGGCCATTGACACAGATATTTGCACAGCTGGCGAGCTGAGACAGGACTTTTGGTTCCGCCTCTGGACTCGACTCCTGCGGTCAGATCTCTGCACAGAGAGGAAACAGAGTCGCAGCAGCTGTGGCGAAGTAAATTGAAAATGTTAGTAATAGTAATAGTTAAAATGGTAAACCTTTCGCTTTTTCCCTTCCTAGAAACCTATTTCTCAGTGTGTACTTTAATTTCCTTTATTTATTGCACATTACAAGCCCAATTGCTGGGCACAGCTGGCCAGGTCTTGGCCCCGACACGATATCTTATGCAAAAAGTTGGAAACTTTAAATAAATAAACTTTGAGGCGGAGGCTGGCCCGGCACACACGTAACAATTTGCGAGGTAAACATGGCTTTATTTTAGTTTCAATTTTCGCTTCGTTATTTTTGCGCACACACACAGCATACACACAAAGGGCGGCTGTTTGTTTTTAGATTGCTGCAGCGCGTTGCATGTTGTCTTTGCCCCTCGTCGTCGTCGTTGCCGTCGTTGGCGTCTTTTTGCCGCCATTTTACGCTCGTTATGGCAACACTTTGGCTCAAAAGCAAACGCCTGGCGATGGCGAACACATCTCAAACTCAAACGGCGGCCGCGTTTGCACAGGGAAAAAAGCGAGGCGAGAGCATCTCCTCTGGCCTCTCTCTGCCTCGATGCCTGGCTGCAAAAATTATTTCAAGCAGAAACAACAAGGGAAATGCGGAAAACGCCTTCGCGCCCCACCCATTTCCCTCGCCGTTTGTCGTCTGTGTTTGCCTGCATTCGCTTCGTTGACTGGCAACTTTCGTCGCCTCGGCCTGCGTCCTTGGTCCTTCAGCCGTCTTTCACAGCTCCCCCCCCCCTGGCAAGCCACCTCCCACGTGATTGACTGCAGTGCGACGTGTCGCCTTTACAGGGGCAAAAAATATGATCTAAGCCACTGATTCATGTTCCTGATCAAAAATACACCTTAAAATGCATTGCAAACAACCTGGTACTAGAGTATGCTCTCTGCAATTTCAGATTAGGAATAGATATGGGTTTTCTCTAAGCCTTGCAAGGAGGAATTCCCTTATTTATTCTATTTCAAGTTTATTTTTCCAGACCAATTCTGGATCCTGCTGAATCTCATATTTTTTTGAACCCATAACAAGAAGGAGGAATTCCCTTATTTATTCCATTACAAGTTCCTTTTTCTAGACCACCACTGGATCCTGCTGAATCTCATATCTCTTTGAACCTATAACAGAAAATGTACTATATGGCAGTCCCATTTTTGATATTTTTGCTTCAAAACTTTAAAGGTTTTTCTTGCCTGATTCATATTCCTAATCAAAAATACACCTTAAAATGCATTGCAAACAACCTGGTACTAGAGTATGCTCTCTACAACTTCAGCTTAGTAATAGATATGGGTTTTCTCTAAGCCTTGCAAGGAGGAAATCCCTTATTTATTCCATTTCAAGTAAATTCCTGAACAATTCTGGATCTTTTTGAACCTATAACAGAAAATTTACTATATGGCACTCCCCGTTTTGATATCTTGGCTTAAAAACTATTACGGTTTTTCCCAGTTTCCTTGCCTTAACACTTGTCTCTGGCAATATTCTCCTGGAATCGCTGCTCCGGCGCGAATAGATGCGTGTTGCCTGTCTGCAGTCTTCCGTCTGTCGTCTGTTGCCGGGATTTGTTTACATGATTGCGCTCTCCTCCTGGGCCCGTGCCCATGCCCGGGCCCGTGGCAGTGTTTGCCTTTTGCACATTTCCAGGACCATCCTGGCTGCATTAGCACTGGAGTGTTTGCATTTCCTTTGAGCCAAATCGCAGCAAATTATATTTTTATTGATTCGGCAAACATTTGAGCGAGATTTGCGCGATAAAGGCGCTGCGAGAGTGGCAAAGTGAATTAATTTTCCCGCTTGGGACTGCTTCGCCTCCGCCCGGGAGGGGGGGTGTGCATTCTGCATATTGCGCATACGCCACCGACATGCTGGATTTAGATAGCGGTGGCGCGCACAGAAACCGCAGAAAAAGCGGCAGAACGGCAACAACAAGTCAAGAACGGAGCGGTAGCAACAACTTTTCGCATTTACCAAAAAACTTTTCAACATTTTCTTGTTACCCGCTTGTCCCTCCCCCCGCTCGCTCTGCCGCATGGCCATAGACCCACCGAGCAAATTGTAAATGAAAAAGTTTTTATGTTATTCAGTGTTTTCAGTGGGCGGAACCACTGTCTAGGTCCCGCTTTCCGCTGCCCGCGTCAGCTGTCTCTGTTGCTGTTGTTGTCGGCGTCGTTATTGCTGCATTATGTCTATTGTTGTCTATATACATTTCTGTCGAAAGTAATTGTAAATGCTGTTCATAGTTTGACTGTCGACGTGATGTCCCACTCCCCATTCCCCACTGCCTCTTCGAGAGTTTTCCATTGCCCATAGCCTTCCCAAGGACTTATTTTAAAGTCAATATTGTGGCACTGGGTGAAATGTTTAGCTTAAACTCCTGAATTCATTTCAAGGCAAACAAAAGTATGGCAAAGGGAATGGCTAAAGCAAACACTAAAATATGGTAATGCACTCGGCACAAAGAAAGTGTGAACTACGAAATAAGAAAGTAATGCAACCGAGTGCTCGGTACGTGAATTAAGAGAGTGCGAATAGAAAGCAAATCGACATTAAGCTACGTTTGAAGTGGCGCCCGACGAGGACACGGCCGCGACATGACCCGCTTTCGCATAAAAAACCTGAAAATCCTCTCCTGCTGCCTCAGCCTGTGGGTGGCGCTCTTCGGCGGAGCCCTGCACCTGGCGCAGGGCAGCGAGTTCCCCGAGCGCGAGTGCTGCGACCTGACCACCACCTCCACGGTGGGTCCGCTGCCCATGCCGCCCGCCGCGCTCCCCACCGACAAGTCACTCTCCTCGGCCACCACGGCCTTGGAGACGGATCTGGCCATAGGACGATCGGGTAAGTTCACTAGCGGTTACAGGAATAGCATCTATACATTATAGACAAGTAGGCACTGGAATTTTGGCCATAAACAGAACAAGTAAACAAGCAACATTTGAGCTCCGAACGCTAAGTTTCCTTCTTTATCGACCTGAGTAACAATAAAAATAATAACGAACTGAGAAGCATGGATTCCTCCATGACAGACTTAAGGAATACGTTGCGTGATCACCAGGAGATCAGGATCGGGATACACAAGCTAAGCCTGCAGCTCCGCCAGTTGAAGATCGAGATGCGCCACTTCAACGTGGCCTATAAGGTGGGCTCTATATGTCGCCAGTGCGACCTTCACAAAAAAAGGAACAATAAGGCGTTTTGTTCAAAAGGGCCAAAGGGTCAAGGGGACGTTTAAAAAGATGAGGATAAAAATGCAAAATTGGTTTTAAAATGTATACGCTCTGTTGCCATTTACGGAAAGTTTTCATAATTAAAATATGTAATATATGTATATATTTAAAACTTTCGAAGTTTTAATGGGTTTATTAATAGGATAATTAAATATCTTGAGTTTCAGTTAAGAAACAATACCGAATAATATTTATTTAGCAAGGAAACGTAGTCTTATAAAATATATATATGAGTTAGTGGTAAATTTTCAAATTTTGAAGGCAATTATTCTATTTTAGATATAATCGGAAAATTTGTATTAAGCTCCTTATCCTTATTCATATTAATATAGAATAAATATTATTAAATACTTGTATGTACAAATTTATGTAGACATAATACCATTTTTTAAAATTGCTTTTAAATATATGAGATATCGTAAGGATAATAAGTCAATACATTTACTGGTTAGTTATCTTGTTCTTTGCTAGATAAAACTGCTCGATCGTTTTCTCTGTGTAGTAAACAAGGGTTAGTGGTATATTGTCAAATGTTTCAAGTAAATTATGGCCCATTAGAGTAAAAAACAAAAAACATTATTAAGATTCTTATTCTTATCCAAAAATAATTATGAGAATTTTCTACTGGAAATGTAGATTTATTAATCCATTCTTTTAAACTTGCTTTTAAATGTGTGAGATATCCCTAAGGTAATAAAATAACACATTTATGGGTTAGTTATATTGTTGCTAGACAAAAGCATAGTTAGTTTTGCTGTGTAGTAATTGTAATGTATTTTGAAAATGTTTAGGTCAATTATTGTCCTTTAGAGTGTACTTATAATCCCAAATATGTTATGAAGGTCCTTATCCTTATCCTTATTAATACAGAATTAAATGATTAAGAGCACTTTGTTACAGGAAATTGAAGATAGGTTTGTTTACTTCTTCTTTTAAAATCACTTTTAAATGTGTGAGATATTCTAAAGGCAATAAGTCCATACATTTATTGATTCTATACTAGATAAAATCGTTGCATCGTTTTCCCTGTGTAGTAAAGATGGCTTAGTGGTGGCTAGTGGCCGACTATTCATAGTGGCCCTAAAAATGGCCAAGTCTAATTGCCAAGCGATATTTAATGGCTCAATGAGCAGGAGGACGCCCCCAAGGGTCTGATAGCGGAGGACGACATCATCATCACTTCCGCTCCAATTAACACGATGACCTTTCGCCAGCCACGGATGCAGCTCCCCAGAGGGGGGGCAGTGATGGGGCTAACTATTGGCCAGGAGTGGGAGCCATTTGAAATTCAAAGCAAACGTCAGCTGTAAAACAATTTATATTCACTTTGAATTGAGGTTTTGTTTCGCATTTTATGGTGCGCCGGGCAGACAGACAGGGGGATCAGGGGATAAGGTATGTGCGCTTGTGTCTCGACTTCTTGCTGCGAAACTTGACTCGTATTAAATGTTGGCTGAGCATCGCTACGTGCCGCAAACAGGGGCAACAACAATTGGCTCTCCGGCATACTAAGTGAACACTGGAGTCGATTCGGTTGCTCTCCGCACTGCACAAGTCACAGCATATTTCCCGGGCTGTGAGCTGCATCTGCAACTGCAACTGCAGAGTTTTGCCTGCTGGCAACAGTTTCTGGCTTGTGTGTCACATAGTCACATACAAAATTGTCAAAGCCGCATTAAAATACGTACAAAAACACAAAATTGATTAAATAATATTACTGGCTAGGTTCTACCAGGCACTAAATTTAAATTTTTTCTGTACTTTTCAAGTTCTGTACGGGTTAAGTGCTACCAACTTTTTTGTGGGCAAGTAAATACGGGGTTTCTACATTTTATATGCATCTTTAAATGTCAAATTAGGCACAAATTAAAAATGTCAGTTGGAAAAGTTGAAGGCTCCACTTCACGGTAACTTTTCCGCCTCTCTCCAACTTCGATGGGGCATTCGATTGGCTCGAGGAAGTGGCCAGGAGTGCATTAACCCCACAATTGCAGTGTGGCCTGGTGGAGTGGGCCGGGTTCAATACACGCACTTAGTGGCAGCTCCTGTCCCCGTAATTGAGTTTATTAAATAATCACAAATATCGATTGGGTTCGATTCAAGCTACTCGGCTGGCCACTTCAAAGGGCTGCGGCGGATCCGTATGAAAAGGGCCAATTGCCCGGCACAAGTGCACAGAATGCTAAAAAAGAACAAAGTTGATTATGCAACATGCTTGATTGACTGACAAACAGACGGACAGACGGACTGACGGACTGTCAGACAGAGGCACACACACACATACACACAAGTGTACGTGCACAGGTTGGCAGGACAAATTAGTCATTAATCGATATGCTCTCAATATGCCAGACGCATTGACTGAAAAGCCGACCAAGAGAACACTTCCTAGTCGATGGAACTGGGAGGTTAAGAAAGCTCATAGAACACACAACAAAATAAGGGATTATTTTCGATATATATATATCTATATCAGACATATAATTCATTCTATATTCGACAGATAATTCAGATGTTTACATTTTGTAGAAATGGTAACATGAATGTTAAGGTGTGGGTTGAATCTAGGTTTCTAGCCTAGTTCAGTGTTAACTTGAGTTGCATTTATATATTTTGTAAGAATTTATGAAACCCCTTTTGCACTCCAATATACCTAACTGAATTTAAATTTATAAAATTATAAAATTATAAAATATTTAGGTTAATCTAGGCTTCTAGCCAAGTTTAGTGTTAACTTGAGAAGCATTTATATATTTTGTAGGAGATGATGGAACCCCTCTTGCACTTCAATATATGAAAATGACTTTAAAGTAGTAAAATTATAATATATTAAGGTTGAATCTAGGTTTCTAGCCAAGTTCAGTGTTAACTGGAGAAGCATTTATATATTTTGTCGGAGATGATGGAACCCCTCATGAATTTCAATATATATATATATATATATTATTATATATATATTTTGTAGGAGATGAAGAAACTCTTTTTGCACTCCAATATCGAAATGATTTTAAAACAACTTCTTCCTGTGCATTGCACGGGACGAAATACGAAGAAAATTACAGAAAAGGACATAGTCCTGACTGCAATGGGTTTGACGTTGAGGGACATAAAAATTTCCGTTCTATGTAAGCTGCTGCCTTTTTTCCTGCCACCGCTCCTAACAATGTTCCTTGGACATACGTTCGGGGGGAGTGACTGGGGCTGGATGTAGGTGAGACGTGTGGAACGTCGAGAACATCTTGCAGTTTATGTATATAGCCTTTAGATTGAGTTTGCACGAATGTACACAAGTTGTTCGAATTCGCATTTGAATGGGGAATTTCTTTTAGTGGCCTGTTGGCCACGGAGGACGGATGTGCCTCCTTGAGTTGTGGATCCCGTCTGGGCGGCTGAGTGTCCGTCTCTGTCTGTCTGTCTGTCTGTCTGCCTGCCTGTCGCTGGGCTTAGCCATGACATAAGATTTTAATCAGCATAAAATTTTCGTCATTTCTTCGATTGCCTTTCCCCCCTTTGGCATATATGCAATGGGAAAAAATGAGGGAGTTGGCCAATGGAAAATGGAATTTCATATTTAACATTCGCTCTGGCCTTAGGCTATTTGCATTCGATTTGGCTATTTATGTAAAAGATGCTTTAGTTTCCTTTAAATTGGGAACTTAAGAAATGTGTTTCAGAGCTTAAAGTGGAGCATAGATCCACAAGTTGCCTTTGACTTCATTTATTATCAATGAAGCCTCCTAACTATGTAACTTATACATTTAACTTCCCTCTAGAATATTAATTTAAAGCTTGCAGTACTAGACCTTATAACCTTAAATTCCTCAAAAATAGTGGCTTAAAGCTGGACTTATCATTAAAGTGCTAAAGCTTTGTGCTGTTGCCTTAAATATTGTTGCAACCGCATTTCCTCGCTAACACGCTTTCCCTTAAATCGCATCAATTTTAAACGCAACAGACACTTCACTCGCACACCGACACCGCCACGCACACACACACACATGCACGCACACAAACACTCGTAAGTTATTCCACCTTAATTATATTGCAACACCCCGACTCGAAGCCCATCGCCACCGTCCCCCCGAACCCCGAGCTCACCCGATGCGATGCTCGACCCGTTCCGACCCAATTCGAGGCACACAACGCAGGTGGCCAGGTGCCTGAAGGTCCATGTAACACAATGTTTTATGTACTGCCCCAGTGTGTGTGTGTGTGTGACTCTCGGTGTGTATGTGTGTGTCTTTCCCCGTTCGCGTATGTGCGTGAATTAGTTATGAAGCCAAAGTCAAAGTGGGTCAGCAGCAGTCCTTCTTTTCCCACTGCAACGGCCAGCCAGCAATGCGATTCCGCCTCCAGTTTCAGTTCCAGCTCGAGTTGGAGCTCCAGGTCGAGTGCGGCCATATTTTTAGAGCCAAGCCAATGCCAATTTAATGTTATTGCGTATACGTGCCGTTGGCCGGCATTATCAATAGTCCTGTGTGCACAGCGAAAAAGCATAACAATATCTATACCGCGTTATGCGGTTACCTCAAGTTTATCATATCAATTCTTGAGGCATAAAGAATAATAATCTCTTATATATCCAATTGAAAAGGGGGGTTTCCCATAAAGATAAACCAAGGGAAAGTGGGAGATATTAGTATAGATCATTTAAACTGTCAGGATCTCAAGAGAAACAGTAAACTTTGAAGGGATGTTGTTGAAGATAAGACTGCAGGTCTGGTGATAACTTTAGTATAGATCACTCTCAAAAATAGGTACCAGGTTCAATTTAAGCACTCTATTTAACACTGTTTCGTTGGCTTAGCTGTAATAAAGACCAAGCCAGACGATCAATCTCTGGGCCTTGTGTTCTCTCAGTGCCCTGCACCATTGTGCATTTACAGCAGTTAAAATTGTAATTAAATTCAACACCCGCACATGTGTAATGCAAATTATGTATGCGTGTCACAGCCGGCGTGCCACAATAAAATGCATCACGAGAGGAGGAAACAACTGCAGCAGAAGCAGCAGTGGCAGCAGTGGCAGCAGTGGCAGCAGTAGCAGTAGCAGCTACAGCAGTAACATACATTTCAATTTGTAGGACACTCGACCAAAACAAAAAACCCAGAACCCAAGAGGAACAAGCCCTCGGCACTTAACCTTCTGCTCGAAGCAGACCGACTTGAGATGGTGATGGCATCCCGCTGCCCTGAGTGCGACCTTCATCAAATCAGCGAAAGGTACCTGCCTTTGCCTTCCGCTCTCGGAGCTGCTGATGCCTCTGCTGTTTGCCAGCCAAATTAAAAATTCAGCACAAGACTGAGGGCGGCGTCGACCTCAGTGCGAAGCCAAAGGTTGTTCGCGGCTGCTGGTCGCAAAAATTCGTAGTCGCAGTCCGCAGACGGGGAGTTCCAAGGGCGCAGGGCACAGAACACACAGCACACAGAAAAAAAGGTAAATTAAAATTGTCTGTTTATTTGTACAAAATTCCGGCAAAGCAGAGAGCCAAATATGCTGACTTGGCGCCAGTCCTTTAAAGTCAGCTGTCAGAGGTGGGTTCAAGGGGGTTTTAGAGGGTTAAATTTGCACAAAAAATATTCAGTAAATTTGTAGACCCCCAAAAAATAAAGGAAATACAGAACTTGTAATTTATATTTAATAAGCTAAGCCACAACTTATTCTTTTCACAAAAATACAGTCTGATTTTAAAGTTTTAAAGCACAAAATATATTCAGTAAGTTTATACACCTCCAGAAATTTAAGGAAATACTTAGTTTAACTCGTAATTTACGTATAATAAGCTAAGCCCGAGCTAACAGGCCGAGCCATTAATTTAATTAAGTAATAAACTACCTATGAAACAGTGCCTTATTTATACTCTTTAATATTGCTCAAAGCCCCCAAATAAAATCCTTTTTTGCGCCCCTGGCTCCTTTGACTCTGCTGAAAGTCAAGGCTGCTAATTAAGTGCTTTTTTGAGGTTAAATACATATGTATAAGGAGCTCCGTTACAGTTACAGCTCGGCCCAAAGCTGGGATTTATCCAGATGATGCCGACTGTGCTGCGGCGCAGCTATTAAGAGTGTCTCTTTTCCTGATGGCGTGTGTGTGCCGACAGGATCATGTTTTAAGCTGCAGAGCTTAACATCAATTTTTGAGAGCTTACTCTTTGTGCGAAGTGTGTGCGGGGTGTGTGTGTGGGTAAGGGACACAGTAAAGCGAAGCGAACTTATATTGTTGCAGTGCCGCGGAGAATCTCGAGGATTTTCTCATTATTAAGCTGGAACCCATCTAATTAGGATGCGGCACCCGGGCCTGTATTCATCTCGCGTGTGGCATTTCGTTAATGACACTTTAATGTGCTACAAAATCAACTGACACAGCTGGAAAAATAAATCACTTTTTTCTCCCCCAGCAGCAACCTCGGCACACTCACATATATCATCTAAACTCGCGCCCAGGCCCGCGCCCGCGCCTCGTCATCTATCAAAATTCACTTTTCCCATAGACCCATAGGTGTATGGCAGGGCCGAGTGTCTGTCTGAATGTCGGTCCGTTTGGCTGACTGGATGGCACACATTTAACCCGCACGTAGTCGCAATTTTAATATAATGCCGGGCTGAAGCGAAGACGAGTCGAGTTGAAGGCATATCAACGACCTAGTAAGCATCTTTATACAATTTCATGAGGCTGTCATCGTCACGGGGCACCGGCACACGGTGTACACCCACACATCCCACACACCTCACATGGGCTTGCGGAGAACACCTGGCGACGCGACCGCGCACTTTGCATAAATTTGTTATGCATATAAAATTAAAAGCATATTTTTAGGCGCTCGCCACACACACACCCACACCCACTCGCTCGGTGTGTTGATATTTTTATGGCAAATACTCATAATTTGTAACTCTTGCACAACTCGAAAACTTCAAAAATACACAGATAAACAAGGCGAGGGAGATACGGATACGGATACGCATACGCCCCGAGAAACTCATTGGCCTACAAATGAGCAAAGTTTTACTTTTATTTGATTTGCGGGAGAGACCCGAAAACGAATGTACAAAAAATTGCGGCTGTTTGCCTTTCCGTTTCTGTCGACGTTTTTGGATTTTGTTTTTTGCCCAAAAACAAACGAAAACGACGAAAAGTTAAGTTCAAAACAAGGAAAAGTCATACAAATTTGCTGAGCAAATGGTGGAAATATTAACACGCGTGTCTGTTTGCCACTCGCATGTCTGTGAAATTAAAAATGAACTCACACAGGCACTGACGAAAAATGGGGGGGAATAACCTCCAGGTCTCAGAACTTAATTAAAGGAAGACGTCCTTAAGAAAAGTCTAGTAAAAAAAGCCAGAGGAATCTAGGTAATGTTGGTTATAAGCTCTGAATTAATAATCGAGATAAAAGCTTAATCAAAAAAAGGAGTCCTAAATGAAAGACTAGTATAAAAAAGCCAGCGAAGTATAGGTAATGTTGTAATATAAAATTTATAATTTAGAGTACCAACTAAAATTTGTTATTAAGTTAAGCAAGTATTTAAAAATTAAATAACAAAACACACAAATATAAGCATTAAATT
This sequence comes from Drosophila pectinifera, assembly GCA_008042775.1. NCBI lineage: Eukaryota > Metazoa > Arthropoda > Insecta > Diptera > Drosophilidae > Drosophila > Drosophila pectinifera. Next base: position 52,980 of record VNKC01004929.1, read on the forward strand.
AAAGATGTTCCAATTAGTAAAGAATCAGAGCTTATTCATATATATTGTATTGGTTACGAGATCAAGTATCGCTTATTAATATTTTTGTAGCTTAAAAAATTATATATTCTCTTAAATTTCAAACTATTTTAATACATTATAAAAGTCAACGACCATTAAACATTTTTTATTATATATTAAAACCAGTATTTTAACAGTGCATAAAAAAAGAGAGGGCAAACCTAATGTTTGGTGCTTTCGGGCCTGAAATCAAAAAACATTAACGCGTTGCGTGTCTGCAGCCTGGCGCGTGTGTGTGTATGCGTGTGTGTGTTTGGGGCAGGACGAGTGGGTGAGCCACTTCATCACCGCGGCAGGACCAACGGCATATGCAAATATTTCAGGCAAACCAAAAGCGACACTCAACATTCGTTGCCAGCCCGCTGCCGCCACCGCTAGCGGCTTAAGTTTGCGTTTTTATTTAATTGCGGAAATTGTGGCTTCGCCCTGCCACACACACACATACACACACACCACACGCCCCGTATACACACACCCACACAGATACCGCTCACGAAGATTCTTGAGAAAGCGTTGCCTTTATAATTTCTTTCATAACGCAACCAAGCATTGTAACATATTTTTATGGCCCGCATTTTTCAGCCTTCATACAGTCTCGTGTCGGTTTCTTCAGTTGGCTTTCTCGACTCGTCAGCTCGGTTCTCCGCCCAAACATTCTCGGAATTCCAAAGCAGATATGAGTTTTGATACCGTCGAAGTGGCTGCAGCCTCCCCAGCTCCCTCCTTGACTCCCTTTCGGAATGCCACCTCCGCAAAAAAAAATAAGAGAAACAGAAAACACATACACAAATTGAGTCAAGTGCGTCGTCTTCCTTGATGGGAAAATGGGGAAAAATGAGGGTATGGGGCCTGGGGAGCACCGCCCGCCTCGCTTCACAAGCCAAACTAATTAGAAAGTCACTTTAGACGCCGTTTCACTGCTCCCACAGGTCGAAAGTCGTCGAGCATAAAATTAAAACCGACCAAAATGTGATTTCTTCTCGTGTGAATCTTATGAAAGCTAATACAGAAATGCCCAATTATAATCCAATTACCTCCTGCCGAATCACTGCAATTGAACTAATTATTTCCCCGTTTCTGTTTCTGTTTCTGTTTACTTTCAGGTATGTTTTTTCCCCAGAATTACTGATCATTAGGAGCCACACGGCGTATACGTAATATGCGGAAACTCGAGTTTATTGGTAGCACTTAAGGGACGGAAAGTTTTGTAACACTGGTATTTGGGAAAGCGAAATCCTCAGGTTTATAGAGTTAACTAATTATAAAAAAAATTAAGAACCTTACCTCCACAGCATTTTTAGACAGGAAAATATCACATTTATATCTAACCAATATTATAATTTATTTACAAAATAAACACCACAATTCTTCTGTATTCTATCAAACTTTATGGAAACACTGCATTTTTAGACAGGAAAATATTCAATTTATATCTAACCCATATTATAATTTATTTCAAAAATAAACATCACGCTTTATCCTTCTGTACTCGTATCAAACTATATCGAATCCCAGTATTTTTAGACAGGAAAATATCCAATTTATATCTAACAACATTCTATTTTATGTAAAAAATAAACACCACACTTTATCCTTCTGTACTCTATCAATCTATATCGAAGCACAGAATTTTTAGCCAGGAAAATATTCAATTTATATCTAAACAACATTCTAATTTATTTTAAAAATAAACACCACACTTTATCCCTCTGTACTCCATCAAACTATATCGAAACCCAGCATTTTTAGACAGAAAAATATCAAATTTATATCTAAACAACATTCTAATTTATTTAAAAAATACACACCCTACTTTATCCCTCTGTAAACTATCAAACCATATCGAAACACTGAACCACTCAAGTGTTTCACTTAAAAAACTAGCTGACTCATTATGTGGCACGCGTCGTATACGTAATATACCAGAACTCGACTTTATTGATTTCAATTAATTGCCAAGGGGCTTCGGGCGGCGCTGGCATTTAGGAAAACGGCTCATAAATGAATTGGAAAAGCGTCGAGCGAAACAAGCCAACCAACAAATGGCGGGCAATCAGGTCCGTAAGTGGCTTACGCGGCAGCGCGGCGGCTCAGCCGGAATATCGATGTTGGAACGCGCTCCAACGCTCCCCCTGCTCCCGCCGGCTGCCGGCAGCAGCTGGTAATGTGTTCGAGCGCGGGCCCATATCAAAGCATTACGATCTAAATGACACTTTGACAGGAGCACGGGCCTGGCACGGAGTTCGGGGAGCGGTGCCCCGCCAGGCTACCTGCTTCTCGGTTACCTGGAGTTCAGTTTCAGTTGCACGCAGTCGATGCCGGCGATGGCGATAAGGGGAAGAAAAATCGAGGCAGCCCGCGCTCACATGCTCGCGACACACGCTACTTAACTGTTAATATTTAAAGTTGCAGCGGGAAAGCGGCAAGCACTGGGAGAAAATTGGGCTCAATTGGAGAAAGTGTTATTTAGAAAAACAAGGAAAATAAATAGATATTACATATAAGTGATATGGAGGAGGGTATACCCTCCAATTTATAACATAGATTATAGGAGCAAATGGAGCTTAAGAAATATATCAATTTCAAGCTTGCCTCTAGAACCGAATTTTCCTTAAGTGCATTAGCAATCGCAGCAGCAGCAACAACAGCCAACCGGAAGCGGAAAGCCTTTCGCCTGCGGAAGTGTTTCGTGCGCGCCAAGTTTATATAAGCGATGGCGATACCTTCTAGCCTGTGTGTGTGTGCGCCAAGTGTGTGATCTGTCTCTGTGTGCCACTGCAGCTGCGTTTAGGGGTGTTTGTGTGCTCCCAAATCGCAAGGAGGGTAATGACTAAAGGGGCAACAACGCCCCGCACAATGCGCTCTAACAGCCAGCACTTACACGAGCGACCGCTGTTGTTCCCCGTGTTGTTCCTGAAGGTGTTCCCACTGCTCCTGCTGCTCCTGCTGCTGCCGTTGCGTATTGTTGCCGCTCACCCGAGACACTAACGAACCGACGACAGAACGGGATTTGACGCCTTTCCCACCTCGCGACTGGGAAAACACTTTCACTGGCAGCCGGAGAGCTGTGCTCCTGCTGCTGCCGTTGGTTTTCAGTTACCCAGTTCGGGGTAATCGCGAATCACACACTGTGATTGGCCCAACGCTCCTTTGCACAGAGAGAAAATAGGGATAACATCAAGCAGTTAAGGAATTTGCTTTGTCATTGAATAAGATAATATTTATTATCTACTTGGCTTGTTAAACTATTTTGACCCTTGTATATTCTCTGTGTCAGAGTGCTTATCTTCTGGCTCCTACTTCGGGCTAAAAACTAACTTTGAAATATATTTACAAATCAAAAACCTAATAAAAAAGGACCTGCATTCTCTAATTGATTTTATAAAGCTTTAACTTATATAACTTCTGACATTGATAGAGTACTGATTGATTGAATTTTTTCCCCATATCTTTATAGATGCAGATAATCGAAATTCACAAAAAAGGTCTCAAAAACAAGCTTCTTACTAGATTTTCTAGCTATGTACCTTCTGGCTGCTCCCTTTTTTCGTGGCTCTACTGCACCCGGCGATTGCTTCTCATTTTGCCTCGTTTCCAGCTCCATTTCCGTGGCAGTGGCAGTCGATGATTTCAGTCGACATCTTGTTCGCCGCTTCCGCTTGGCTTAGCTGGCCGTGTTTGTTGTATTTGCCGCATTTGTTGTCGCTCGTAAGCGCTGCACAATCACCGCAGCTGCTTTGCATTTTCCAATGGCTTTTCCTTCCTTTTCCCTTGGCTTTTTCCTCCCAGGGGCGACCTGGGCGACTGTCGCGTGTCTTTGTAGATTGAAAAACATTTTTCCGTGATTTTTTGTTGTCTGCTGTTGCTGTTGCTGATGTTGCTGCTGTTGCTGCTGCTTCTGTTGTAGTTTTTCCTGTTATTCTCTTGGCATTTTCACATTTTGCATGTATTTTGTTGACAGGCCGAAAATAATCTAGGTGGCTCCCGTGCATTTATTTCTATTCCATGCAGGATCTCTATTCACAGTGGCATTCAAATGGCTTGACTACGTGACGGCTAAAAGCCCGGACTTTGGAGGGGTTGTATACTTTTTGATTGAGCTAGTTTAAAATAGGTCTTAAGCAAATATTGATGGGATTTTGGGGGTATTCTGTTGTGGTTACAGAAATATATCAAAGGTCATTTAAGTGACTTATGATAGGAATAAATAAACATATCACCTTGAAGTACCTGCAACACTTCTATCTTTAGGCATGGCTCTGGCTGTATAATAGAAGATATCGATTCGCACTTGCTAGGATACTCAAGGAGACTCCCATTGACCACATACAGTACTCCGAAATTGCCTCGTTTATCGCCTCAACCAATTGTTTCGGCTCCTGTTCGACTGACATATGCTAATTTGTAATTGTACGTTTATGCATACACACTCATCCAGGTCATGCTAAGACCACCCAGGGGCTGTGTGTGTTTATGCACACCCAATTAGAGGCGGCAATAACAATGGCAACGGGTAGGGAACAAAAACAGCGACCAAATGCATAACGATGTGTAACAACAATTGCGGATATAATATGCATAATTTATAATTTCTGCGGTCACTTTCATGCGCGTTGTTAATTGAAGCATACTTTCGAGACCCGACTGAATTTATTGACATTTATATGATTTAATTAAAATGCCATAAAAAGTACAGCAGCGCATAGGCACTCACACAGAGAGAGAGAGAGGGAGTGGAGCTACGCAGGCAAATCAAAAGCGGCCGCATTATAAATATGCATAAATTAATGGCACTGCACACGGCACAAGTTAAACAATTTAAGCATTAAAACTGTCCATCCTCTGTCAATTGGCCAAATTGAAATATAAATATATATAAATAATTGAGGCAGTTTGCTGTTGCGACAATTATGCGACTGCAAAGTCTGGCAAATCTTTCGGCAAGCCTCATAAAAGCTTCTGCATTATGTTTACAAGCTAATAAATGTCAGCAGCAAACTGGAAACGGCCAAAACTGCAAACTGCAAACTGCAGACCGAAACTGCCATCTGAAAACTGAAAACTGGAAACTCGGAGCTCGACGGTCGTCGCTCGAACTCCAGCGATGCCCGAAATGCAAAGCCAACAAATGGCCGGCCAAGGACAAACAAATTAAGCTCCTGCATTTTGCATGAAGCCAATTGCATTTTGGGCAACCGGCCAAAGGACGGCCAGAGTGGCCCGTTGGCCGGCTTTTTGCCCAGTTCAAGTTGTGGCAAAGTTGGAGAACTGCTAAGGCACACACACGCGCAGGCAGCAGCTCCACAGATTACTCGCAGCTCAGTGGAGTTGGCCTAATTGATTAATGATCCCCCGCCGATCGCCCCTCGAGATGAGTCAGCGATTTGCTGAACCCACTGCTGACCTTTAATCCGCCGACCCGAGTTACGGCCAAAATTCGGAAGGGCCACGATGGGTGGATGGGGATGCAGCAACGATTCAGATGGAAATTCAATGTACCATTGGTTGACAGGGTGCACAGCGGAAAAATATATAGCTTTTTATTTAGAGAATAATTTATGTTGGTTATTAAATATTTGGGCATTACTTTGAGTGGCGAAATTTATACTTTTATACTGTTTTGTTCAAGTTTACTATTATTAGATTAAATAGCTTCACTTTTTATTATATATATTCATACTTAAGCTAATTGTTTCACTCTTTACCTTAAAGCCATTAATAAAATGTCTATAAGGCTCACTGAAATATGTGAAAATATGTTCTTAAGATATAATTGCAATAGCAGCTTAGTTTCTATAGTATAATAATAATCGAAATATAATACAAATATGTTATATATAGTAAACTTATTGTATATATCATTCTTTACCATAAAGTCATTGATAAAATTCATATAAGGCTCACAGGAATATGTGAAATACATTTTCCGATCAGATTCTTAGGATTTAATTGCAATTGCAGCCTAGTTTCTATAGTAAATAATCAAAGTAAAATACAAAAAAGTTGTGTACCTAATAATCTATATTCATATCTAAGCTTATTATTTTATTCTTCCCCTAAAAGACATTGATAAAATGCCTTTAGGGCTCATTTATAAATGTAAAGATATGATTGCCTTTTACGTTCTTAAGATGTAGATTTAAAGATTTAAAAAGCAGCTTCTTTCTTTAGTAATTAATCAAATTAAAATAGAAATAAGTATTAAGAATGCCTGTTTTATATAGGAAATAATTCTACATCACAGCATTCAATCAAAATCGAATTAAATTGGGAAAGCAACTGAAACTATAAAAAAGAATAGTATATAAATAATATGAATAGATTTAATTTCGAATTAAACTGGAATTTCAAGGAATTGGACACTATTTTCTTGGTGTGTACGAGAGGGCTTATAAATAATAACGATTTGGCTAAGCCGGAAGCCAAAGTAACAACTTCCTTTTGTAGGAATGTTAACCCGTTCGGTCACATGCCACTCACACGGGGCCTGCACATGTGTGCGTGCATTCATTTATGATTGAGTGCGCTTTCGGGGTGAGTACCTGCCATTGTGTGGGTAATGAGCCCGCTCGCACACACACACACACCCACACACAGACGACACACTACAAAAAAGGGTCAAAAAACGCAGAATGTTCAAAATGAAACGTCAGGAACAACAACAAAATTGCGTGTATGTTTTTTTTCCCAATTCATTTCGTTTCGTTGTATTTTCTGCTCCTGCATAGGCCTCCACATCATCATCAACGTGTGGTTGTTTTTGCTGCTCATATGCCCGTACTGGCAACCCTTTCGGAGTCGCTTTTTTGTTGCTGGCTTTTTTGAGTTTCCGTCTGGCATGAAATATACGACGCTTTCTCTCTTTGTGTTTGTGTCGCAAAGTCATGCAGTAAAAATTACACATGTATACACTTGTGTGTGGCGCACGCAACAACACCAGCGAGAAATTTAATTTGAATTTGCACATCAGAATCGTACATAAATTTTTAAAGCGAGGTGTGTACACTATATGTGTGGCGTAGTAAAAAATTTAATTTATTAAGGAGTAGGCGAAAAAAGTGCGCGATTTAATCATTCATATGGCCATTTATGTGCGCGGCACGAGATGCCAGAATATCGCTGGCTCTATGACATAATAAACGTCATCATTTGACAGCCATTTCTTTGGCGTATGCGAAAATCCCAGCGACATATTAATTGGCCCCGGCCCCAGTCCCGGCCTCGGTCCTGGCCATTCGCACCCACTAATGCCCACACCACACACCCTGATCTGATGGCCATCCCGTTCCGGGGAAATTTGTTTGGCCCGAGCGATAACCGCCGCATAAGGAACAAGTTTTTCTGGCCCGCAGTTTGGCTTTTACCCAGATTTGAACGTTTGTGCGACTTTCAGTTAGTGGCGTCACAGCAAATTCGTTAACTGCAATGGTTTTTGGCCAAGGCACAACTTTCACAAAGTGATTATTATTGTATGGAAACTTTTGCGGCCTGGTCGAAAAGTCTGACTAGTTCTAGTTCGGCCTCCCCGTTACCGTTGTAGTTACATATGTAAAACAAAAAAAAAAACAAGAAAAACAACAAAAAGGAGACAAGAAACGAGGAAAAACTTATGTGCATAAAGTTTTGGTAGAATTTTCATATGTAAAGTAAAGGAATATCGCATGACAGGAGCAACAACAACCCGACAGCGCCGAAGACAACGTGGACTAACACCAATTAAAAGTCATTTAACATCTACCCTCGTGTGGGGCACACTGCCATACAGCGGGGGTCAAAATAGTGGGACTTAAGAAGCACTTAATCTCTGCAGGTTGACTGTATTTTATTTAATTTTTCAAACCATTTATTAAGTTAACTAATATTGTTTAAAGTGAAAATTAAAACAGGGTCTCATCAAATATTATACAAAAAAATATGCCCGCTTAAGGATAGTCGTTTAGACGGTTAGACGGACAGATGGACGGACATACGGTTGCATCGATTCGTCTGCTGATGTTGGTCAAAAATATACATCATTTAAAGAGTTAGAAAGTGAAAATAATAATAGGCTATCATCAAATATTAATAAAAAAAATTGTCAGCATAATGATAGACGGACAGATGGAAAGACGGATTGATAAACTGACGGACAGAGGAACATGGTTGATTCAATTTGCCTGCTGATGTTGATCAAGTATACATATAATTTAAGGGATTCGAAAATGAAAAATATAATAGATTATCATCTAATATTATTAAAAAAATGTCAGATGGAATGACAGACGGACAAAAGGACAGAGGGACATGGTTAAATCAAGTCGCCTGATAATGCTAATCAAGAAGAAATATAATTTAAGGGATTGGAAAATTAAAATTAAAATCTTTCAATATTATTAAATAAAAATGTCCACATAATAATAGATGGATAGCCGGACAGAAGGACAGACAGTTGAATCGACTTGTCGGCTGATGTTTATTATTATTATTAAATGTAATATAAGGGGTCGGAGATGCCTCTATCTTCATTCTCTGAGTTTCAATCTTTAACCCATGTGTACCAGGTATAGAAGGTCACTCAGATCTATTAATATGTCCGCCATCGTCTGCAGTTAAATTGTGGGCGGGGGCCGATAACGGGCAGCGGCCTTAGACTGCCTCTGACAGCTTCTGGTCATACAAAGTAAATGGGTTCAAGTGTTTAATATTTCAAAAGTGTTTTCGCCAAACTACGTGGTGTGATGTGGTGCGAGATGCTGCCCCTGCCCCCACTCCTGCCGCCTGGCCCATAGAGCTATTGGAAATGGCCGGAGCTGAGCACGTGTCGGTTTAGTTGTCGACAAGTTTACTATCACAGTTGGGCACACAAAACTTTGCCCTTCCAGGATTTTTGGTCCGAAGTGGTGGTGCTGGTGGTTGTCATAAATAAATTAACTACTTAAATTTGCTTGCGGGGTAATGGCACTTGAGCACTGAGAACAGAGTCACTTCGAAACCATAAACTAAGGTCAACGAGAAACTAGAACAATCCAGACACAAAGGATTAAAACTAATAATCATATGTTGTTTATGGGGATAAGAAGCCAGAAAACGAACTAATATATGGCTGAAGAGGGACTCAAACATGTTTTCTAGAAATTGGCAGATATATATCAATTATTCTCAGTGATCTCAGTCACTTAGCATGCGTACTGCGATGGAGTAGTGTCAATCAGCCTTGACCGAAATGGAAACATCTTTTCTTGGGCCTCCCGAGCTAGAGCCAAGGCGGCAAAGTGGCCATTACTCTAATTAACCTTATTTCATTCTCAATTATAAGCGGCAAGAAACGGCAGAAGACCAAAAATGAAAACAACACTAATTGTAGCAAGCGGAAAAACAAGGAAAGTCCAAACGAAACCGAAAAGGAAAACCAAAACAATTGCCTTAAAACATAATTGTTATTTTGTGCCTTTTCCTCTTTTGATTTTCCTTTCTGCCAGTCTTGCCAGTTCTGCCGACTTTTTGCCTCAAAAAAAAAAAAAGAACAACAAATAAAAACCCCAGAAAAGGCAAATTAAGTTTTTTGCTCTAATTTAGTCTGACGCGCGTTGGCCAACAACAACAACAACAATAATAAGAGGCCGCCCTGGCTTTTGCTTTGCTTAATTTACCATTTTTCACTCTTATCGCCCCTCGAGAACGAAGGTGGCCATAAAAATAAGGCCAAAAGAGGCACGGCAGTTGGACTGGCTGTCTTAAAGTTTAAGCTGCGAGCGTAACAATAATTTAATGCGGCTCTTAAATTGTTTGTAAAATGTTCAACAACCGCCACGACAGCGGCAAAGTTAAAAAGTGGAAAACTTTTTCTTTTCTATTTAACGCAATTTTCCCTTATTTGCCGCGTCTGCCAGCCCCAGCGCCAGCTCGGGGCTCGGGGGCCCACCTCCTCTGGCTAGCTCATTTCCCCACGCAGATTTTCCGGATTGTTGTCGAGCATATGTTGCCCTTGCCTCATAATGTGGCATATTTGGCAGCTCGACAGCCACGATTGAGTCTCGTGCCATGTGCTGTTGTCTTCATTTCGAGTCCTTCCTTCCGCTCTGGCGTTGCTTCTTGCCTTCTCATCATTTTCCTCACTGGGAAAAGAAGCATTCCCGGAAAAATCTTGGTTTTTGTGAAGATTTTCTTGAGATAAATACATGGGGAAAAATAGTTAAGGTGACTTAGAAGCAATTAGTTCTATTTTAAAGTCGGTTATAAAAATCGCACTCGAATCTAATGACCTAATTTCCATTCTTAAGCCTAGACTCTATTCATTTATATTTATATTAGCTTCTGTATATTTTCTATCCAGAATTAGTAATTTTCCACTTCAAGCTAAATCCTTCTTGAGTTTATTTACTCTGTATTCCTTGGAAAACTTAGTGAGTTGGGCAAAAACCAGGCGACACTCCGGGCTTTCTCTTTCGTTTTCGTGGTTAAGCAAATGTTTAACAAACCAAATCTGAGATTTGCATTTTATGCTTTCTCCCGCCCCCTTCCCCTACCCCGGGAAGCTTCTTTCATGCTTGGATAAGCTCAGCTTTAATGCCTCTAATCGGGCTTAAAATCAAGGATCTTAGCAGGAACCACAGCCAATGCGAAGAGGGAAAGATATAAAAAATCCAATAATTTAAAAAAACTTTTTGTCACATCAATCGCAGGAACATGGGAAAACTTTGCGGTCTGGCTGAAAAGCTCCTTAAGTGCTGAACCCTTTTCGGAAGGAAATCCTTCACTTATTTGCTCATTTCTAATTCCATTTCCTCTTGGCTCTTATTCACACTTCAGTCAAGCCAAAGAGCTCCAGACAAATTATTGACACGCTCAAAGCACACAGACGGGCAGACGGACGGACGGGCAGACGGGAGACAAGCCCGCACAGAGGGAAAATCCATTGCTCAAAGGCATGAAAATGAAAACATTTTCACTTATTTGCCCAGAAATTGGATAAGAATCGAAGTGAAATTGGATCTCGCTCATTGTCGATACACTTGCCACAGCCTCCTCGCTCAGCCTTGGCTTTGTTTTGCTTTTAACTGCCTGCCCGCCGCCGCTGGTGTTGTTGGCTTTGGCTTCGGCTTTGGCACATCAAGCATTTTCCGGCTATTTTCCCAACACCCCTGCCGAGCTGCTGGTTCGCCCCCTGCGCCGCACTCTTATTATCGTAATAGAATTTGCCAAATTGAGGTTGAAATACCATGGCTTGGTTTTCGGTGAGGGACACAGAGAAAAAAAAGAGCCACTATTTTAGGAATTTATCAAGGAAACTAGAGATTATGTATGTGCTTACTAATAATAATACTAATGTAAGGTATATAAATATATGTTAGCTAAAGTCGATTTCATTAGGAATAAATAAAATATAATAAATATATTTGAATAAAATTTTATATAAAAAAAATATATATAAAAAATATTATAAACAATTAATCATAAAACATTTTCTCTAGCCATGGGCCTTATCAAATGTTAATTTATTTTTTTTACTTGAAAAATATTCATACTTGACTGATGTAAATAGGATAATAATATTTTCAAGGGCTTAAAGACTAATAATAATAATAATAATGTAGGTTTATTAATATATGTTAGCCAAAGTCGATTCTATTAGATAACTAACTGAATAAAATTGTATATAGAAATATATATTTATATTTATAATTTTATAAACAATTAATCATATATAATTTTTCTAGCCCCGTGCTTTATCAAATATAAATTTATTTCTTTTACTTGAAAAATGTCCTTGCTTCACTTATGTAAATAGGAGAATGCCATTCCTAAGGTCTTAAGATTTTGTTAAATGTTCTAATAATAATAATAATAATAATAACAATAAAGGTATATGATATATGCTATGGTATATATGTTAGCTAAAGTCGATTCTTTTAGATAACTAAATAAATTAAATTGTGTATAGTAAATAACTTATTTAAATAATAATATAAACAATCATAATATATTTTTCTAGAGCCGTGCCTTATCAAATATTAATTTATATCTTTTATTTGGTAATTGTCCTTGTTTCACTTAGGTATTATATCAGTAGAAAATTTCCAAAATTCGTAGAATTTTTCCGTTTTTTCGTCAAGTGTCCTTGCCCAGCTCTCTCCTTTTTTGGCATCCGTTTATCGTTTGATTGTTTGCCTGCCTCGCCCTTCATTTTGCTTGTTTGGCGTGTGTTTGTCTGTTTGTTTGCTTATTTGGCGGGACTGCTGCTGGTTCGCTTATCAATTGCCGTTTTTATTGCCATTTTAGCCGCCCCGTCGTCGCAGACCTACCTCCTCCTCCTCCTACCCTCCCGCTGGCTGCCTTTATTGAGTACGACAAAAATTCATTGCCTAGGCCCAAGGGCGCGTGCCAGACAGCAAACAGCCTCATTGGAGGATTGTAGAAGGCACTCGGTCCGGCTTTGACTAGCCTGCGGTCGAAGTCCACACTCTACTCCACCGGGGGAGGGGCCCCCCGCTTAATTGTTTACTCTGCGGCAATTGACCTTTTGTGGCATTGCGGTGATTGAATGCCAGATATCACATTTCGCTTGGGCTATTAGGGAATTATGATATGTCTTTCCAGCGGAAAATGCTCATATTAATTAGGAGCAGCTTAGTTTGAAATTTCAGCAAGCATGATAGAGGGATTTGCTCGTCTTATAGTCTCAAATCTAGGATATAATTGATCAAATAGTATTCCCTTTAAAAGGCAGTATGTCAATGACTTCTCGATATCTTAAACTATTCAAACGCAACTCCCTTAGATTATAGCTAAATTATTTCCCCACCTTAAACTGCCGATTTAGGTGGGTTTCATTAGGAATATCCTCAAAGGGAAGCCTTGCCAGGAGTAGAAAAAAAGGCTCTTATTGATTTGTCAGCAATTCCGTTTGTGATCTCAAAGAGAGCAGGCAAAAAAACAAACATCAAAAAAATAGAAAGGAGGATAAGCCCCGGGCTGGAGTAGCTCATTGGGAATATGTCAAGTGGACTAACCTGGCTGGAAACTCACCGGGCCCACGCTGCGTATGAGTAACGCGCTCGTCATGGCATGTCGTCAACTGTGTTGGCTCCATTGTGCGAGTTTTACATTCCCTCTCCCTGCCCTGACTTTTGGCACCTTTTTTCTTCCTGCTGCCATATTCTGGCCTGCTCCTTTGTCCTTTTGCGTTGCACCGCACTGTTGCTGCGGTTGGCAACAAGAGCCCCAGGGGAGAAACGGGGGGCAGGGAGCGGGCCAGTTGCTAAAGCATTCTTTGTTTCTAGGCAATTTCAGTCACTTACTCTGGCCGTTGTTATTGCGACTTTGCCTCTGCCGTTGCGGTAGCCGTTGCGTTGTCACTGGCGATAAAACTGTTACTGCTACTGCCACAAACTACTGATGTCGTTACAGCCTTTGGGGTTTGCTGCTCCTCCACTGAGCAGAAAATGGGTATTAAAACCACTCATTTAGGGTCGATCAGCTCATCAAAAGAAGGCCTTAAACTTCAGCAACTTCTCCAGGGAATGTTGTTTAAATCAAAACCACAACAGCCTCAACTTGCGAGCTTATACTCACTAGTTCGCTTACAAAGTTCATCTGAGAATAAGAGAAGCCTTATCTATCATAAGCTTGTCTCTGCAGTGATTTTGCTGAATGAAATATGCAATATTTCCGAGTTATTCCCCAATAATCTGCTAGGATTTCAACTCCACTTTTCCCAGTGTCCTGGCGTTCCGTGTTCGCTTGCAGCTTATCCCGGGCTCCACCTTGTATCGGTGTCGTGTGTGTTGTCTGTCTCCGCTTGCCATAACAGCAAAGTTGGCTACAAAACTGCTGGCAAGTCCCCAGCCGACGCCGCTGTCCTTGCAAGACGGCACCAGGACCACAAAACGTGGATGCCTTGGCAGCTTCACCTTGGGCATATTGATGAAGCCAACACTTTAATTAGAGCGTCAATAAAATGGATGGATGCAGTGGCTGTCGGAGTCGCAGGCGCAGTTGCAGACTCGGTCTCAGTCCGAGGTCCTTGTGTCGTTGGCAGCAAATTTAATTTGCCATTCACTTACACGTCACTCGTTCCTGCGGCGTGTTTGCACCAATTAACCGGAGAACCCAGAGAATCCTCAATGAAAATTACAATTAATAGTCCTGGCATTTTTCACTCCCTTTGCAGGCGGCAGGAATGCCAGCCAGGCAGCTCTTAGTCCGAAGTGGCTGGGCTGGACAGGCGTGCAAATCGTTATAAATTATGGTGTCAACTCAGGCCTGAATTAGGCTCGACACGCATACAATGGCCAGTGTACCGCCCACACATGCACATGCACACACACGCCACAGTTGTGGTCAAGATAATAGAGCTAACTGCTTGGCTTTGTTATGGGTTTCAGCAGAATATAATATAAGGCTTCAAGTGGTTTATGTCTCTCTTTAAATTATGTTTCATAAAGTTAACTAAAATGAGAAATATGGTTATGCATAGAGCATCTTGGAGTATCTTTAATATATGGAAGGGCTATAGGGCTATCACATTGCAGCTATATGTGGCTGTCCTTCAAGGGAATCGATCTATAATTAAGATAACTCCCTTGTAGCCTGGTTGGCCTGCCTGTCTGCATGGAATGGCTTCATTATGGCCACTCGGACTGGGCTGAATCGCACTCGCGATGGAATCCAGATAGGGCCGACTTATTTGTTTATGAAATTGACCTGCGATTATCGCTCCAGCGGAAACAGAAACTCCTACGACTGTGTGTCGCCTCATGAATAAAACATGTATGCCCTTTGTGGGCGTGTCAGAATGTCTGTCTGTCTGGCTGTCTGGCTGCCTCACACAATAAAAGTTTTCCAACAGCGAAAACGTTTTGTTAACTTGTTCACAAGTGTCGGTGGCAAAGTCCCAGCCAAAGAACTCTCCATTCTCCCAGCGATCCCGCATCCTTAGCCCCAAGGATCTGCTGTAAAAATCCGTTCACACAATTTAACGCACAAGTTTGGGTTGCAAGAAATAAGAATCAACTTTCCGCAAATGCATAAAACTTTCGTATTGACAATAAACGCCGACAGAAGACTTCCAATATGGAAAACTCGTAAAAGCAAAGAAGATGTAAGTGCTTATTCGCATATAGTCTTACTCCACGTACTTCCGGAGATAAGGCCCGCAGGCTGCTATAGATTTATAGTTTGTTGCCAAGTTAAAGCCTCAAAGACACACATAACGAAAATTGAGTCAATCAGAAGTATATTTTCTAATTTAATAAAGAAAAGCAAAATGTGAAAATATATTTAAATGGTTTATTAAATAACTCCTAGTTATAATGCTTCAATTATGATAGATTATGATTTCAAACCCACATATTAAGCATTTCCATTCCTTCTACATAGTTGGTAATTAAAATAAATAACTAGTTTACGTCTTATCAAGTTCTGTGTAACAATTTGACTTTATAAAATCTCTTTATAAAATTGTAGAAGTCCAAAATTTCATGTGCAGTCCGAGGAGGGAAAGTGCATTCGGTTTTTACGGCCAGACAAAAGCGTACGAAATTCAATGAGCTGCAAAAAGCAGCTAAAGTCGCTGCTGCTGCCAGATTTACGCCAAGAAAAATGTCAGACCGGCAGCTGCGGGCAGCCAACCTGCATTGGCACCCACACTCGCAACCTGTTTTAAGTTTTTCTCCCAAAAAAAAAAAAAAAAAAAAAAATACAGAAAAATATAGGAAAAGAAGCAAAGTTTGGAATCCAACTGAAAGTGGAGTTGACTGCGGTCTGAGCAGGCGGCAGACAAATTGCGCTCGTAAATGCTTTAAATTGTGCACTCCGCTCGCTCTTCGCTCCTCGCTCCGAATTGAAGTTGCGGCAGAAAAAGCAAGGCCGCGGGGGGAAGGCAAAGCACAGAAAAAGCAAAAGCAAAAGCAGAAGCGAAACAAAAGTTGCCGGAGGAGCGTGCAAAAAATAGCTGAGCGTGTTAAGAAAAATGTTTTCGTAAGCTGCGAACAAATGCGCGACAATATTTTTCTTCTGTGTGCGCGGCCAACGTGGAAATCTTTGCTTAAAGTTGCCTTTTGCACAGCTTTACCTCTGAGCGGGTGGGACTTTTCCCCGACCATTTTACGGCTGCAACCAAAAACCAGAAATGCCAGGAGCCACACTTGCCTTTTTCCAGATCCCTTTGGCGGCTTCGCCTGGGTTGATAAGCCAAAACCGAGAGCCACTTAAGTCCAAAGGGAAAGGGCTGGCCACACCGAGAAAATACGGCTGAGCATTTCCCTTCATTTAATATTATAGAAGGTATTTTAAAGATTTATTTAATAATTTAAAGGGTTTATCTTAAAATTTAATTAAGAGGAATTCATTCCTATTTGCCAGAAAATCTATTGAAATATTTAAACAAACAGAAAGAGCATAGTGTGAGCCTAGCAAGCAAGTTTAGCAGAGGTCTGTTTCTTCATTATTTATCTATTTTTTAAAGCTTATTTCCATACAAAATACTGCTTTCTTCCTGTGTATGCCCACTTGAACTCTGGCCTGCTGCAACAGTTGCAAGGTGTTAGATGTCAAACTGTTAAGTTAATGCAGTTACCTCGACTTTTGAACTCTTGAACTCGGCTCGCTTTCCGCAGGTGTTGGATTTTTCAATATATAGTTGCTGGTTTGTTACTCTAATGACCAACCGACCGACCTACGAGCCGGCGAACTCAGAACGCAGCTCTAACTTATCTTAAACTTTTGAGCTCTTTAAGGCCACGACAAGGTCAGGTCGGGCTCTGACAGCCCGATAAGGGCAGCGCACGAATTCAATAAATTCGCTGACGTAACTGCTAATTGCCCGGCGAAAATAAACCAAGCGAAGCACTTAAATTAATTAAAATATCATTTCGAAACTTGGACGAAAGTAAACACAGTGAAATCACCGCCTGAATGAATCCTTCCTGCCTTTTTTCGTACCCCTTGTGCTGGTGTTGGCCGGGAGAGTGAAATCGAAATGGCAAACAAAGCACGAAATTAGATGGTTCCCGGTATTATTGTCAAAATAACATTTTCGCTTGCCTTGGCCACGCTTTTTGTTGCTGGCTGCTTTGCTGATTTTTTCCTGCGCCTGCTGAAGGTCGTAAATAATTTATGTAAACTTGAAGGTAGCAGCAGGAGGCAGTGCTGCTGGTGGGTGGCGGGTGGCTGGCGGGTGGCTGGCGGCAAATGGCAGTGGGAATTGTCGCAGACTCCTTTACACTTTGATGCTGCTGTGTTATGAATAATAACTTGGCCCGGCCTGACTGACTGCCGTCCACCGCCCCGCCCCCCTTTTTGTTATTGTGCGTTCGAATTTCACCTCACTCTCGCTCGGTCCCGCTCTGCCCTGGTCTCCTTCTGCATTTGGCAAAGCTTTGAATATTTTACGCAGGCATAAATAATTTAAAACAATGGAACACACGTAAAAAGGGAAAAGGATAATGCAGCAGCAGTAGCAGCAGCAGCAGCAGCAGACGAGCTCTGAAAAAAGCACACAAACAGCACAAAAGTGAGAGCGGAAGAGCGAACAAAAAAAGAAATGGCGAAAAAGAACAGGAAGATAAGAATAAAAATGTATATATATTTTCTCTTTTTTAACGTGGCCCATAGATGCCGGCCGAAGGACCTACAGACACCCGCAAAGAGCCGCCCCGCCCACCCTCAACCCGAGCGCAACACTTGACATATGTGTGCCGCCCTTTGACCTCTTTCCCCGCACGGGGCGAGCGGCGTTGCCGGAGTGCCCTGTAAATGAGACGGCGGCAAAGGCGGCCAAAAACATTTGACGAACGACAAAAAATGAAATGTAAATGCTGAAAATGTTGTCTCCCTGCCACGTATGGGCCCTCAGACCTCCCTTCTCGGCTCTTCCCCTAAGCCAGTGACTGATGGCGGCTCAAAGAAATGTCAACACACACAGGGCTCACGCACAGACGCCCGCCCTTAGACAATTTCACTTTGACTTAACAAATAGAAAATCATTTATTCTGCATGCGCGAACGTGGACCGGCTGCCAGGCCAGGATTCGATTTCCCACAGATAAGGGGGAGTGCACTTTAAAAAAAAAGACTTGAAAATAAAAAGAAATAAAAAACATATGGTGTTGTGACACTACATAGTAGCTTTCTACTATTATTACTAGCTATTTGCAAGAGTTTTTTAGGTAATGACTGGAGTACCTAGATTCTTTAATATAAGTTTGCATTTTAAATCGTTTTACTAATCACTTTGGTCACACTAAAAAGTGACACTCTCTCCAATTAAAAACAGCCATTCAACTCTTTGCTGCAAGTGATTTTCGATAGGGTGCATACTTCAATATGCTGGCTTTTTAAGCCTTGAAATAAATAATAATCAGAGATCTTTTTAATGTTCACTTTGGTCACACTAAATCGTGCCTCACTGGTGTAATAGAATTTTAATTTTATAATAATACTACACAAATGAGGCACGTTTTAATCATCCGCATTATGCAAGTAATTTTCGATAAGGTGCATACTTCACTATGCTGGCTTTTTAAGCCTTAAAATAAATAATAATCAGAGATCGTTTTAATGCTCACTTGGTCACATTAAAGCGTTCCTCATTGATGTAATATAATTATAATTTTATAATAATATTATACAAATGAAGCACGTTTTAACCTTCCACATTGTGCAAGTGAGCACTGTCTTTTAAACCTTAAAATAAATAATCATCAGTGGGCATTAAAACGCCATATGGTCACACTAAAACGTGATTCATTGCTGTAATATAATTATAAAATATCCCTTTCACATTATGCAATTGATTTTCGAAAGGGTGCATACTGAGCATTGACTTTTAAACCTTAAAATAAATAATCATCAGTGAGCGCTTTAATGGTCACACTAAAACGTGCCTCATTGGTGTCTCACTCATTCCAATTATAAAATAACCTTTCCACATTA
This sequence comes from Drosophila pectinifera, assembly GCA_008042775.1. Classification (NCBI taxonomy): domain Eukaryota; kingdom Metazoa; phylum Arthropoda; class Insecta; order Diptera; family Drosophilidae; genus Drosophila; species Drosophila pectinifera. Next base: position 71,951 of record VNKC01004929.1, read on the forward strand.
TGCTTCAAGTGATTTTCTTCAATAATTAATTTTTCTCAGTACAATTCCCAGGCAGATGGGAACTCATCCGGAGGCTGGGCTCCGCAGTGATTTCCGTCCCCGCGTCGAGCCTTTAGATTTATGCGCATTTTGCATATTTCTTTCCTCCTCATTTCAAAAGCAACAAAAGTGACTTTGGCTCTGCTACTGAATCAGCAGCTTTTCCTCACTCACCCTATACATTTTCCGTTTCCGAAGGGGCGAGGGGCCGCCTCAATTTTCATTGCGCGACTTTTATGACTTTGCCTGCCCGCCGCTGCTGCTTTTGACTTTTATCGAATGCAAATTGTTTTATAATAATGCAATCAAATCTTTGTCAACTCTGTTTATTGGTGTGTTTATTTTGTTTTGGTTTTCCTGATAATGCCGGCGGCGGCAGCTGAATAACATTCAGCAAGTGGAATAAATTTGTGCGAGAGAAGCTCCTTGAGCCCCCAGGCTAACAAGCTTATGATGTTTACTAATAGCTTCCTTCGTATTGTATTGAGTGGCTTTGGAATAATTCAGTTGGTATAATGTCATATTAAGGACCTTATTATTTACGTAAGAGTAGATTTTGAGACTGAATTAAAAACAGAAATTAATTAGACACTATATTCAGCTCTACCGACTGCTATGGCCCTACTTGAGGAGGTGTTGTAATGAAGAGTAATAACTAAACCCGTTTTTGAGATGTTACCAAGGCAATCGGATAATAATTCAATCAAAGGCATTATTTTAATTAAGTGTGATGGTTATTCCCCCCAGCTTGCCAGCACTCTCTTGCCTTATTGCACATTATAAAAGTAAATAAAAACTGAAAGCTGGCGGAGCTCGTGTAAGTCCCCCCACCTTGGTAAGTGCTCCGCTGGTGACGTGACTAAGCCAGAATTGAAAGGACCGCCAAGGGATACCACAGCATTTACTGCAGCGTCTCTGCAAATGCTTCCTTACTTGTACTTACACTTCTTTTATTGTTTCCTGATTTCTTTTACTTTTCCTCGCTTAAATCACGGAAAACGTGCAAAGCAACTAAACAACGTCGGGAGCAGAAGGAGCGACAGTTAAGAGGTGTCCTTTGGAAGGAAGCCTCACTCTCCAGCTGCTCTTTTAAACTGGGGCCACTTTAATGAATCGATCATCAGCCGGCGTGCTGTGAAAATAACAAATTTTATGCATCGCACAGCGGTAACTTCAATTATGAAAAAAAGAAACATCGGTGACAAAGGCAATAACAACTACGGCGCCAATACCAACAGCCGGGAAGCGGTGACAACAATAACAATAATTGTATTTACACATAATTGACCATAATCCCCAGCAGCATTGTCGTTATTCCGCCCCGCTCTCCCCTCGAACGGACAGATTTTTCGGTACCCAGTAGGGTTTCGGGGTATATATATTGTATGTAGTAGCGAAAGTTAATCGTTTCGTTATTTTAAATTTAAAGAGCTTTTAGTTGAAGTTGCCGAGAAAAGTGTTCGAAAAAGGGACTACTTATCAAGAAGAAAGACCAAAGCCCACAAGGGGACTCTGCAGCAATAGCACTCTAGCCACCTTCGTAGCATTATAAGTCCCAGAGGATGAACTAGAGTTCCCAACGAGGTCTATCCGCAAATTTGTGTTATTTAATATTGATCAGTGAAAAAGTTGTCCTTTATAAGATTCTTATATGTTTTATAATATATATAAATATATATATAATAATAATATATAATATATATTATATATAATCGCGCTATTCATTTATTTATATCAAGAATCTGCAAGAGTCCCTTTTTAATAATATCAAATATTACTATAGACTATCTCTTAAAGGAAGTTGCTCAAGTTTTTTTCAATTACCCTTGAGGTATGCAACATATTTTGTAGCAAAAAGAGCAGGGTATCCCCAATAATGTATATTATATATAATCGATTTATTAATTTATTTTAATCTAGAATCTGTAAGAATCCTTTTCTAATAGTATAAAATATTATTAAAGACTATCTCTTAGAGGAAGTTATTTCTAGTTTTCCTTAATTACCCTTAAGGTAGGCTTCATATTTTGTAGCAAATAGTGCCGGGTATGCCTAATAATAATATATAAATAATATATTGTTTAGAATCTCGTTGTTTGTTTAATTATTCCAAGAATCTGCAAAAATCCTTTCCTTATAATAACAAATATGTTTAAAGACTATCTCTTAGAGGAAGTTGCGATACCCTTAATGTATTTTTCATACTTTGTAGCAGAGAGTGCCGGGTATCCCCAAGTCGGGACTCCATTAAGAGCATTTCTTCTTGTTTTCTTTTTGGGCTGTTGTTTTCGTTGCTTTGGTTAAGGCCAACACCAGCTTCAACACCCAATTCGGTTGGTTGCCCATGAAAATGGCCGCAGGCGACATTTTATGTTGCTGCTGCTGGTGATGTTGGTGACGCTGCCGCTACTGTGGCGGAGCTCGGTGCGCATTGTCTGGACTGTAGTTAAATTTAAATGCCAGCAGGCGGGGCGGGCGGGGCGGCAAGCACTTCCACTCGGGGCGGGACCATAAATTAAATAAAATGAAATGAAATAATTTGGTCACGCACTTTCGACCGTTGACATTTGCCTTAACAGCTCCGGCCTGGAAGCGCGTTATTACGGATAATCCCTGGCCGGCTTTGAGCCGCTCACACTGATCCGGCTGGAGTTGGGATATCAATGTTTTACACGCTTTCCCATGCAAATTTCATGTGTGTGTTTGTGAGAGGGCTCCATGTAGCCTGCCCGGCCACTGCTGCATATTTATGGGCCGCCGAATGTCGGCAACATGCACACACTGCGAAATCCACTTCATGACCGAAAATTAGTTTTTAACCCACAAAATAATCCCGAATGACATAAGGATGGCCGACGAGCAGCAGCAACAGGGCTGGGCGGGGAAAAAACGCGAGTATAAAAATGCGGCAGGGAAGGACGAGGGACCCGGACCATAGTCCGTAGTCCTTGCTTGCCGGAAGTTGTAAAGCTGCCATTTCTCGGCCATGTTGTTGATGTTGCCACTGCCACCGACTTGGCGTTTCGAGCAACGATTCGCGGCCTCGTAATGCGGTCATTGTTATTGCAATTGTTGTTGCCGCTACTGCCGCTGCTGCTACTGTTGGCTGTAGCGCATTTGTTGTATTAACTTTTTCCAAGTGGCATGCAGGGGCCAGCCAGCCAGCAAGCCAGCCGCAGCAACAACAACTCTCCTCGAGCGCCACCCCCAACGTGGGCCATAATTTATTAAAGCCTGCACCAGAGTGCTCCAGCGTCGGGCCAGCGCCCCTGGCACACAATTGAAATTTAAGCAGCAGCACAGGCACAGGCGGAGGAGCTGGGCCGGGCCCAGGAGAAGGTGCTGGGGCAGGAGCAGGGCCGGAGCTGGGGAGCAAAGGGCAGCTCTCCAGCGAAGTTGCAGAAAATGCGAAACACTGGAGGAATCCCCTGCACCTCGGCCGCCGCCTCCTCCACCAGCTCGATCCCCGGCCCTCCTGCAACGCCACCAGGGAAAATGGTAATCGAAATGTTCGCCGCACGAATCAACGCAAACAAGGCACACAAAGAAAAATATTATATTTAGAGTTAATATAAGTTTTTATAATAAAAATGTTGATGGGTTAAATATTTTTTATCAGGAAAATATTTATTTTACAGGGGCAACCTCTCTGAAGCCTTGACATAGCCATATAAAGAGAAAAATATACGGGAAAGCTACAGAAGCCACGAGAGATTTGAAATCACTTAAATAGGTAGAAACTTCTATGCCACAAAATGTCTAATCGTAAAAAAAAACAAATTAGCACTGAATTTAGAGCCTCAAAATATTTATTGCATACTTTTAGCCATGTTTTAAGGTGATTTTGAAGCTCGAGTGATTTCTGCGGCACCGCTGATAATTTGTTTTAAAAGCTATTAAATATTATTCAAATTCTTTTGTTTAAAGAGTAAATTAGCATAAATTATTCTGATATATATATATATATTTATATCTATTTTTTATTCCTTCACACAAAAGCTTACAAAATGATAATAATTTTAAAAGCAATTAAATATTATTCAAATTCTTTTGTTTGAAGAGTAAATTGGCATAAATTATTTTGATATATATATATATTTATATATCTTTTTTATGCCTTTACACAAAGGCTTACATGATTTGGTGTCGATCTCTCTGAGAAATATTTCTTAAAGTCCCAAATGCAAATCTCGCTCACTTACAAATAGAAAATTTTCACCTATAGGAATATTAGGTATAAAAATTTGGTAAAAAACCTACAGAGCATATATTAATGAATACCTTAAACTAAATATAAGTGCTCTTTTTGTGTAGTGCATCACTGAGCAGCGGTGGGAGTTGGCCTGCAACACTGGCCAGTTCCCAGTTCCCAGTTACCAGTTCCCAGTCAATGTCTTGCCTTTTTTTCCTGGCCTCCTTTCTGCAGTCAAAGTTTTTGGTCGAAAACTTTTTTGGGGGTTTCGGGAAAATAATTCATGAAACATGGCGAGCGAGCGCGAAACGCGAAAAGCGAAAAGCGAACATTTTTGTGCCTGTGCCGAATCTGATTGTGACACAAACGAATTGTTCTGGTTGTCGTCGGAGTGGAGTTTTCGGAGGATTCGTATTCGCAGGACGATGACTTGGCGGAGGGGGCGGGGTAACAGAGCCGCCGGTCGGTCGGTCGCATATTTATGTGCCTATTTCGGGTTTTTTTTTTCCTGCTTCTATGTGGCCGGGAGCATTACTCTTCTTGGCATGCAAATTTATGGTGTGTCCCAAAACAATTGTTATTGTGTTTTCAACTTTTGCTTGATTTGTGTGTTTTAAGTGATTCCAAATGGGTCGCGGGGGGATTGTGGGTCGCGTTGGCAATTTGCGGCTATTCCCAGACCCACTCAGACTCCCATTCCCACTCCCAATCCCGAATCCATTCCCAGTCGCTGATAATTTCTTGGCTGTCATCGGGCCAGACGCGCGCCGCATATCTCAATGCAATTCTAAGCACCCAATAACCATAAAACACTTTAAAGTCCAGTCTGCACGGGCTGCAGTCTGCACGGGCTCCTTGCTCCCCGCAGACCTTTGTTTATTTGTATTTCCGCAAACAATTCGACTGGCAGAGCCACGAAACTTTGGCCGGGTCGGGCCAAGCTTGCTTCTCGTCCTGGCAGTAGGCCACTTCCTGGAGTAAGTTCAGCTGCGTCCGCATGCAATTCGTGAATTTTTGAAGGCACTTCTTTTGTTATTCCGGCCCCGGAATCGCCCTCCGCCCCCCGCCAGCCAGCACTCCCACTTGCAATATGCAAACGGTCATTTCGTTAATGAGCACGAGAGGACGGGGCGGGTAGAGCGGCGGGTAAGCTACAACTTTTACAGGGCATCCGGCGGATGAAGAGGGTTCGCGCAGGAGGAGGCCCTGGCAGAGGAGGAGGACCATGACCGGTGGGCACTGGCCAGTGCTTAGATAGACAGCAGCCCGGATGACTTGGTTTATTTTACGTAATGAAATGAAATTGAAATGAATGTTTTATAAACCCCGACCAGCTCTACTTCGACCTGCCCGGTCCCCGTCCCCTTGTAGAACATAAAATTATGATAAAAACTAACAGCTGCATATAAACATAATTGGAGCTTGGCGTATGCTTATTTTTCACTGTCCGATTTTCAATACAAACGATGATTGTAAATGCTTTAAACTGTTCGCAATGAATTAACATAATTAAAACAGCAGCATTAATATTTATGAGCAATTTGCAATTACGAGCGTATAAGGACAAATACACATGGCCCGAAATATTTGAGGAGCTCAACACATTGAATTTGCCGGCATGCTGCAAGCTGTGACATTTAAAAAGTACAGCAAGGAGCACGGCACGGACCAGGGATTTAATTAAATTTGGCTTAATGTTGTCACCGCACGAGTGTCTCGCTGCTGCAGCTCCCTGCTCCTGATCCTGCTCCCGCTGCTGTGGCTGCCTGGTGGAATGCGGATATTAAATATACGGCTCACTCTCAAGGTCCTCGTCGCTGGCCCAGAACTTATTAAATTCAATTAACAAGGAGACCACAGTGCCGCCCTGTCCACTAGGGGCATTAACAAGAATAAGCTCAGGATTAGCTCAGCAAAGCATAATCCACATACCAGTTAATCAGATCCCTAAGGGTTATTTTCAGCGGATCCTTTGGCTGGGCCATGTCAAAAATCCTATCCTTGAGGTCCTCAAAAATCACCTCCGTCTCAGAGCCATTCTGTATTCCGCGAAAGAAGTAGAACAAGGTTTCGGCGGTTAAATATCCTTGCTGGCAAATGTCCAGAACTCGGAAAATATAGTGCAGACCTCCGGGAGTCTGCGGAATCTACCTTTAGTATATGGTATATATAAAGATTTCCAGGTGGCTCACTTTTCGGTTCTCCAGAGCCAGATAAAATTCCAGGAATGTCTTGTAATCGATTTCCCCGTCGAATTTGCGACAGAAGTCAAAGGCTCGATCCAGGAAAAGGGTGGTTAGGCTGCCGGAATATTCGGACATCTCCCTCCGGCTCAGCAGCCCATTGTGATCCCTGTCCAGACTCAGATACTTCTTGTGCACTCCCACGATGGCCGGCAATGAGAAGCAGTTCATCCGCTCCTCCTTCAGCTCCTTGCCACTCAATGCCAGGATTTTCGCCAGCAGGCCCGAGGAAACAATGTCGCTTATTCGAACACGCCCCGTGTGGAAGAGGTCCAGGAAGAAGAACACTATCTTCACCACGGTGCACACATAGAACTTCTCGAACAAGGGCTGAATGCACTCGCCGACCTGGCCCAGAGACGGTATCATGTCCACAACATAGTTTTCCAGATCCGATTCCCTCAAGTATCCCAGCCCGAACTCATCGTAATAGGACAGACTAATGCGTCCCCGACTGAGTATAATACTGCGCACCGTATGGTTATAAATGGAGATTATCTCCAGCTTTCCCTTGAACTCCGAGTCAGCCATCAGCTCGAAGAAGAGCCGCACATTGATGAACTCCTGGACCTTGGCGCCCAGGCCAGAAACAACCTTTAAGTAGTTGCCGAAGTTGATCAACTTTTGATTCTCCCGTGTCGTCTTGGTCACGTGCTTCTCCAGCGCTGTCCACAGCTCCTCCAGCTCCTCAAGATCGAGCAGCTCCTCCGCCTGCTTCTTCAGCTTCATCTTTTGGGCCTTTTTTCGCAACATCTGCTGGGTCTTGTCGCCCGATCGCGGCATTGGCTCGAAGAATTTAGGGATCTGCTTATAGGAAGGATGTACCAGCTCCAGCACAGCTGCCTCGTCGATGATGGCCTTGGCCTTCTCGCTGCTTGTGGCATCCTCCAGGCTCTCCGAATCAATGTCCATTGTTTAAGGAACACAGGCAATTAACGTTTCCGATTCAGTGAAAATCAAACGCAGAAAAAAATCAACTGTATTCTTAGTTGTAGTGTTTGGTTTTACAAAATAAATGTGTAATTACTTGAAAAGAGAAAATATAAATTAATATATTTTGAAGTTTTAGGCTTTTCTGTTTATAGAAGGGAAACAATTGAAATTTCACGAAAAGGGAATTCACTCTAAATGTATGATTTAAAATCCTTGTGTTCTTTCCTTTCAGGTTCCACCATTAAGGGCGTCGTGGCCATATTGAACTGCATCCTGGCACGACAGCTCTGCTTCGAGGATCCCTCATGTTCGGCCATATTGGAAATTATACCGCGCGTCTGCGGGCCCATACCAGGTAAATAAATAAATATACAAATAAATAAACAAAAGTAGCAGACAAAAAACACACCATTCAAATGAAATCAATACTTTTTCCGCCTCCTGACGGAGTGTTTACACAATATCTATGGTTTTTGTGTCAAGTGCTTGCAGAGCTCTCGAGCACTTGCGGCGCTCGGCGCTGATTATGCGCAAGTTTTGGTCATTTGGGAATTAATTTCCGCTGTTTTTATTTTTGCCTTTGTTTTTATTTGCCCAGGGACTGTGTGTGTTGTGGTTGTGCGTGTGCCTCGACAACTGTGTAATTATTTCAACAATTTTTGTGTGTTCCGTGAGCGGGCGCGCGTGCAATAAAACAGTAACTAACGGTGTACACTTGAAGCGCAACAGAGAGCGAGACGGCGGGGGAGCGGGGCGGCGGAGCAGCCAGGAAGCCAGAGGGCGGGATCGCAAGCAAAAGGCATTTGAATATTCAAATGCCCCAGAGAACGACGACGCTGGGCGAGTCGATGGCCTGTTTTTGCATTACCCTGTACGGAGCAGGGAGTTTGGGCATATGATGCATACGGGCATACGGTGCGTATGAGTGATGTTTCCCGGGAAACAGCTATCGATATGGTGTCGATATTGATATTTATTTTATAGAATGGTATAGTTTTGTGTTATATAATCCATTTTCGTTCATTTATATGTTCCATCCGGGCACATGTAGCGTATGGGTGATGTTTTCCGGGAAATAGCCGAAAGGTGTTCCACTCGGGCATATGGTGCGTATGAGTGATGTTTCCCGGGAAATAGCTATCGCTATGGTGTCGATATTGATATTTATTTTATATAATGGTTTAGTTATGTGTTATATAATCCATTATCGTTCACTTATATGTTCCATCCGGGCATACGGTGCGTATGAGTGATGATTCCCGGGAAATAAGCGAAAGGTGATCCACTAGGAAACACGGAGCGTATGAGTGATGTTTTCCGGGAAATAGCTATTGATATAGTGTCGATATTCAATGCTATATAATGACAGACATTTTATACAATAGTATCGTTAAGTGGTACATAATCATTTATCGTAAATTTTTTCTCCATCTCAACTTAACTCAACCTTAAGCTTAGCTCTTTTTAAGTACAAATAAGTAAACTTTCATTTTCTGTATCTTGTTGTTGTTTTGACTCTCGAAACTAGGCTAAAAGCTGACCACGGATCGCAGGTAATCTGTATTCTTAACGTTTGGCCTTAACTTCCTTGTTTGTTTCTCTCGGCGAGAGAGTGTGTGTGCGCGCACATGACCCGAAGGTGCAAAATGTAAAAGAAACGCGTGCCTGGCGGCGACCTCCTTATCCGGGCTGGAGTCCGGGTCCACCTGGCCAAGAGCCACCCACCTGATTCACCTTCCAATTCATTCCGCCGGCTCAAACAATGGCCGAACGAATGAGCGGGCCGCAGAAAAAGTTAATTTATAAATTATTCAGTAATTTGTTTTAGACTCTGCTTTAGCCGGTGCCCGGTGCTCGGTGCTCCGCCCACCGCGACAGCAACAACAATGGGAATAAATTTCTTTTGTGCCTCGCTTTGATCCGCCCCTCATTCAAAGTGTGTGTATCTAAGCCGGGACTTGGCGGGAGCCGGCTCTATTCCGCGGACACTATTTCACCCCCACCCGCTCCAGTACTCAGTCACTCACCCACTGCGGGGCCATCGTCATGGTCTCGTAGTTTGTGTCCTGTATCGTGCGCATAAGTCCGCTCTTATATTTAATTATTAATGTTCATTCAGTCCAGCCAGCGTCTTGTGGCATTTCTCAGCTTTTTCTGAGCTCCATCCCCGTGGCCCCTGGCCAGCCCAGTCCAGCCGCAGTCCGCCCGTCATCATCATCCGGCACCGCGTTGGCTTCCATTTAAGTGGCTTTCACCTTTGTGCGGTTCTGAAGAAACACGGCGAAAAAATCGCATTTAAAACGAAGCATTAACGGCTTTAGCTTGCTCGAGGCGAGCTCTCTCTTTTGCCTGTGCACTCGGAGGAAAAATAAGTTTAAAATTCGCTCAGGAAATTAAAATTGCATCTCGAATACATGGCAATTATAGAGAAAATTAATTTAGTTAAATGGTTTTAATAAGGCTTTAGCTATCTATCAACGATTATATATTATGGGAAGTATGATTCAAAGTTGTACAAGCTTTTCTCTGACTGTATTTGTATTTTATTTCGATTTCTCTGGCGACCACTGCTCATTTCCGTTCTCGAATTTAAGTTGGAAAAGAAGCCTTTATGAGGCCTGCGGCTTGGACCACTCGACGCAGAGGATCAAGTGGTCGTAGCCATGGCCGTTCAGAATTTCGATGGCTGCGGCTGCATCCTGGCGGAACTTGAAGTGCACGTAGGCGAAGCCCTTGCACAGGCCGGAGTTCTTCTCGCGGGCCAGGTACATCTTGGTGTGGGGTCCGATTTTCTTCACCAGCTCCTCGAGATCGGCCTCGGTCATGGATTCCGACAGATTGGAGATGCGCACTGCGGAGGACTCGTCGCGTTCGCGTCCCCCGGGCTTGGCGCCAATGCCGCCACCGCCTCCCTCCTTCATGAAGGGCGGCACATACTTGCCCGACTTGTTGGGATCACTCACAGCGGCAGCGGCCGCGGCATTGGCCTTGTTCTCCATCTGGGTCTTCCGGTCCATGGCGGTGCCCTTGTAGGGACAGTTGACGCTCCAGTGCTCGCCATTGCAGATGCGGCACTTGGCTATGTTCTTGCCAGCCTCGATCTGGGTCTCGTGGGTTTGCTCGAACTCCTTGGAGCCGGTGAAGAGCATGAAGATCTCCTCGGAGGCCATGGTCGTCTGGGAGTTGGGGCCGGGCTTGTCCTGGCGAGAGTCCCCGAACTTCACCCAGCTGCGGCGACGAGCCACGGCCTTGGGCACCACCTGCTTCTCGATCTTGAAGGTGCGCACCACCTTCACCTTCTTGCCATCGTCGTTGAACTTGTACTCGGTCACGTACTTGTAGTCGCCCTCGATGTACTCACTGGAGGGCGGCAGGCCGTCCACGTAGTCCGCCTCGACCTCGTCGGCCCAGGAGGTCTTGAAGGTTTTCATTTTCTCCAGATATTTTAGGGGTTAACTAGCTCCGAAATGGATCAAAAAGCTCTAAGACTCACTGGACTCTTACTGAGAAGGCATTGGAATTTTACAAGGCGGCCTATTGCGATGGAGTATATTTTGGAGAGCATACATTCAATAAATAAGTAAATTATTAAACGGAAAATGTTATATTTACTTTTCCTATCACATGTTTTGATTTCATTCAAGTCGAACTAGGCATAGTGTCTTATCTCCTCTTAAACCGAGAGTGAGAGACGCTCCCTCTCCCGCTGATAAGATTCTATACGAATCCAAACATAGCCCAGAGCACTTAGAGTAATTAGTTCGCTTTCACTTGTTCACTGAGTTGGTCGATCTATCAGAGCAAAAATGTTGCTCTTAAGGCATCCCAAGACCGGCCAGAAGCTGGAGATCAACGAGTTCTGGCTGCGTGACCACTGTCGCTGTGGAGAGTGCCTGAACTTGGACACAAATCAGCGGCGCTACGATCTCTTGGATCTGCCAGAGGATGTTAAGTCCCTGGTAATCAACTATGAGGGGGATAAATTGCAGGTCCAGTGTAAGTGCCAGCCAAGGAGATGTATAGAGACCCAGTAATAGTTCCCATACCCGCGCAGGGAGCGATGGCCATCAGTCCAGCTACGACCTGGACTTTATCTTTGAATCTCAGCTGGAGCAGCTGATAAGCCGGCGATCAAAGTCCGCTTCCCTGACACCCTGGAGCCGCAGCATTATCTCGCAGAGCGAGCAACACTTGCGCTTCCCACTGCCCCAGCTGGTGTCCAGCGATGAGGTGGTCAAGTCTCTGGTGGAATCCCTCGTGCGCTACGGCATTGTCTTCATCGATAATGTGCCGCCCACGGCCACCATGACAGAGCTGGCCCTGCGACGAGTCTTTCCTCTGATGAAGACCTTCTTCGGGGAGATGTGGACCTTCAGCGATAAGCCCGATCACGCCGATACCGCCTACACGAAGCTATATCTGGGCTCCCACACCGATAATACCTACTTCTGCGATGCTGCCGGTCTGCAGGCTCTGCACTGCATCCAGCACTCGGGCTCCGGAGGTGAGAACTTCTTTGTAGACGGATTGCATGTGGTGAATGAGCTGAGAGAACGCTTTCCCGATGCCTATGAGACCTTGTGCCGGGTTCAGGTGCCCGGGGAGTACATAGAAAAGGGCGAGCATCACCGGCACACGGCTCCCATTATCCAGGTGGATCCGCTGACCCAGGAATTCGTGCAACTCAGGCTCAATGTCTACGACCGGGCTGTGTTCGACACCCTGCCGCAGTCAGAGATGGCTGGCTTCTACAGGAGTCTCCGGCAGCTATTGCAGCTCGTAAGGGATGAGCAGGTGCAGTGGCATCTGAAGCTAACTCCGGGCAGCATAGTGCTTTTCGATAACTGGCGGGTGCTCCACGGGCGTCAGGCCTACACCGGAAGTCGCACCATGTCCGGCTCTTATGTGCAGCGAACGGATTTCCTGAGCAAGGCCAGGGTCTTGGGAATAATCGAGTAAAGCCATAAGAGGAAATGCTCTGGATACTGTAAGAGCTTGATCCCCGATTCCACAACACTTGTTCTCCCTCCGAACTGAGCCCTTCTTCGATTCAATTTCGATTGCAAATGCCAACGCATCATAATAAAAAGTTACGATTACAATTGCTGGCCAGCGTCTAATTTTTGTCATTGGGGCCAGAGAGCCAGGGAGCCAGGGAACATGGCGGAGCCGCATGTACGCGTACAAAAAATCATTTGGCATTTGTTTTTATGGCCGGCCTCTCATGTGTGTGTCTGTGCGGCATAAACAAACGCACTTTGAACTTTTTCATTTAAAAGTGAAATTACTTTTTGTTCGCCGTGCAGGTTAATGGCTGTCGCGGTATCTGTGCTGCCGTCCTTTAAATGTCCTCCAAATATGGATGTGCCTTAAAGAGAGAGGCGGTGAGAGGCGACAGTGTCTGAATATTTATGATAATTGCATTTCATGCAGGTTTTTCTTACAGCTTTTCCCCCGTTTTTCATCCAGCTCTCGCTCATATGCGACGGCACGACCGGGGAAAGCCTTTAAAAGCAGCTTCCATGATGCCCCAGCTGGCCGATAAACATATTTTTGTTCGCTTTTCCTTTGCCGGAAGTTGCAGCGCAGCAGCAGCAACAGCAGCAGCAGTCGTGCCTTTGCATGGCATACTTTTCGGCATTCCACTTCCGTTTTAAAACGTTGCACTTACTTTGAGCCACCGGGGCACTGGTCGAAGGTTCAATAAAATCAACAGGCACACACACACACTGAGCACAGCTGGTTTAATATGGCCACGACACAAAGGACATGTGTTCTGGCTAGGACACTGACCCAGCGCCGGAAGCTGCAGGAAAATATGTCAAGTACCATCTGCTTACTCATAATTCTCGACTGAATTTAAGTACTTGAACTAAAATGTATTCCAAAATACGATTATTAGCCCTTATTTTAGTGCTATTCCCTAAACAACTTGTAATTAATATGCTCGATAATAATTTATATGGCCCTGAATGGCTAAACTTAATAAATGACTCATAAATTTCACCAACAGACGGCTATAAAACGGCAAAAAAATAATAAAAACAATGACCGGGCAAGGGAAAACAAATATCAAACTAAAATCAAATAAAGCATGGCAAAAAAAGAGAAAACAACTCAACTTCAACTCGACCACACACACAGACGGGCTTTGGCAGCAGCAAACAAACAAAGAAATCATTGAACCAATTCAGCGACCAACTCAACAACCGGAAACGCGTTTCGAATAAAAACGAATTGAGGACTTAACAATAACAGTAAAAGGCAAGGGCAATGGCGGCGACGACGGCAGCGGCAGTGGCAGCGGCAGTGGAAAAAACACACACACAAAAAACACTGGCACACACACCAGCACAGCAAATGGCGTCAGTTGATGGCGACGAAGCATAAAAACCACTCGCCTTGGCTTTATTTTTTATGACTGCCCAGCATGCAATGACGAAACCAGAGCCAGGTGCCGCCGGCCAATAGGATTTGCTAGCCAGGAGCCAGGAGGGCCAAGACCCAGGCCGCAGTTAACTAGCCAGCCATCAAATGCACTCCCACACAGAGAGAAATGAAGCAAATATTTTGAACTACTTCCAAGCAACCTAGAAATTAGAACTATAATTTATTATATATTATATTATTATATATAAAAATTTCCCAAGATAATACTTAGTCAGAAGCAAAATAAAAATCAGCGAAAGGAAATGATAGCAGAAGTCTTAACCTTGCTTAACTCAATAATTCAATCATATTTTGTGATGTTTTAATAACCATAGATAGAGAAAGATATTTTATATCTTTGTTAAACATTTTTGTCATTTAAAAACATATATATTAATGAAGAGTAACATAAACTTCAGCGAACAGAAATATCTCCTTAATACGTAACAATCTTTTTTAACAAGAGAAACCTAATTCTACCCAGAGAAATTAAAAGCTGAAGAAGAACTTAATAATTCAACTATATTTTGGGATGTGTTATTGACCATAGGTAGAGAAGTGTATTTTATATCTTTATACACCACTTTTGTAATTAAAAAACATGTATATTAGTGAAAACTAACATAAACGTCAGCGAATGGAAATATTTTCTTAATACGTAGCTATATTTTTGTTTAAGAGAAACCCAATTCTTCACAGAGATTTTCTAGAAAGGTAAAGCGGAAGTTTTACCTTGCATAACTTAATAAATCAGTATGTTTATTTAATATATGTTGATGTTTTAATGATAGAGAAATGCATTTTATATCTATATAGACCACTTTTGTCATTTAAAAACATATATATTAGTGAAAAGTAACGAAGTTACTGCTGATGCTTAGCAAATGGAAATATTTCCCTAATATTTATGCTTCCAATTTAATCAAGCGAAACTTAATTCTTTACAATGCTTTTTTAAAAAGAAAACCTCAATAATTCAATATTATTTCATATGTTTTATTGACCCTTGACCTGTTTAAGCTATTTTATATTTTTATTGAACACCGTCATTTAAAAATATGTATATTAGTGAAAAGTAAGATACATTTCAGCCAAAGGAATTATTTCCTTAATATTTATCTTTTCTTTTTGATCAAGGGAAACCTAATTCATCACAGAGATTTTCTAGAAAGAAGAACTTAATGACTCAATAATATTTTGTATGTTTTAATGACCCTTGACCCGTTTAAGCCCTTTATATTTTTATAGAACATTTTTGTCACCTAAAAATATTTATACCAGAACTAAAGCCCGATTGCATATGTTTTTATGATATCTGCAGTGTGCTCGCTTAAAATATAATTGGCTCTGTTTTTTGTTGAAGACTTTCCGCATATTTAAAAGGCCTTACTTAAGTACCTTGCGATTCGCTGCTGATCCGCAGCCAACGCGCTTTAATTGACACCCCAAAGGAACCCGAAAAAATACCGAAATCCAAAAATCCCCAACTCACATAACCAGCTTTCATTGAAAACAAAAAGTATAAAAGGGGAAGGCTGCCGCCGGGGGGGCATAAAAATGATGGATGCCTGTGAAAAATGTCACTTGTTGCGTAGTCAGTGCCAGGGTGGGCTCCGATGTGTGCCCCCAACCCAAGCCAACCCAACCTCCCTGGCGGAAGCAACTTTATGTTCAACTAGCAAATAATCATGTCCGGTCTGCAATGGACAAGGGCGTTATTGGAGGGGTCGAGGGGCAATCACAGGGGCTACCGAAAGGGCAGCTGCGAGATGGGGCCGGGTCGGTTGAGTGACGTGAACCACATGGCATGGTAAGGGCCACTGGCCACCACTCGCTTCCTATTATGCCCGGCCGGGCTCCCATTGTCCGGCAGTTTGCTTGTTTTGCTTTTTGGCGATTTTACGGCTTATGACGAGCCAAACGAGTCGGAGTCCTCCGATGTGTGTGTGTGTGTGTGTGTGTGCGTATCCTGGTCCTCCCCTTGGCTGGCTGTGCCTGTGAAGTGTTGGCGTAGCCGGGTTTATTAGTAGGGCTTATGTTTTATGGCCAAAAGGACAATAGATGGCCAACAGATGTGTGCCCTTTGTTTGCCGTGCTAGTTGTCATATGCTCGAATAAGCTGTCACACACCCATATAGGGCCAAGTAGTGTGTACGGTTGGTATGTGCCTGTGTAACATAATTTATTATGTTATAAAATATTATCCGGACCACTCTTGGCCCCACGCATCGCTTCATTGGCCGCTTAAATCGACCGTTTTGTTTGGAGACTCAATTATTCATATTGTATTTGTTGTAACTTCCCTGGCTCTGGCTCTGGGTTCTTATTATGACATGTGTCTGGTTTGTAGTTGTCTGTCTGGCTGCCATTTATTACAACTGTCATGGCCCACAACTGCACTGAGAGAAATAGCCCCAGCTGGACTTGAGAGCATGCAAGTAAATGCTAAGCTAACCCTGTTGGTACATAGAAGGGTGAACCGTCGAGGAAGTTAAAACACAATATTAGTGTTTTATTTTATTATAAATAAAACTACCACTATTTTTTTGCTCAGTGCAGCCGCTCATATAGTTGGCAATCGATGTGCAGCTACCAAAATGAACCGGCACAACGTTATATGTCAAAGTTTAAGCACTGCTGCCATTTAAAGATCATTAAGCATAACCGCTCCAATCCCCCAAATGGATCCAACTGTCACTCACTTGCCACAACATGTTGTACATCGACTCTCTCCCTCTTCCTTGCCACTTGCAGTGTCCTGCAGCACGGTGACGGTGACCAAGTGCCAGGCCGCCCTGCGTACCCTGCAGGCCTTCCAGTTCTTCCGGCCCACCTGCCTGTGCAAGGAGCCCGGAATGGATCCCGACTGCAACCACTTTCGGGACTTTCTCTTCGATCATCCCTGCGGATTTGTACTGAAGAAAGGTGAGTGTACTCCTTTGATATTTACTCTACCTATCTTAATGATTTTCCACAACAGCCGAGAAGGATCCGTATCCCATTGACGCCCTGCCCACGTGCAACCACGCCCTGTCCGTCTGCCAGCAGGAACGCAAATGCCTGAAGCTCTTCGAGGACTTTAAAACGCATTGCAAAGTGCGTGACAACAAGTGCAAAATGGAAAACAGGTGAGCCTACACCTAATTTTAGACTATTTCTTAATTTTTAATCCATATCTGAATAGTTAGAATATGTCTGAATAGTGAATCGTGATATAATGAACTTTAAAGAACGAGAAATAAATATTTCCTGGGAGTACATTTCGATACCCATTTAAATCAAGTATTTTCATCAAAATTAAAATACAGCTCCCACTAAGAATTTAATTATCATCTATTTTTCACCTTTCCGACATTGTTTAAAAATCCATATCATTAAAAAATGTAGGCTTTTAGACTTTTCTCAATTTTTACTCAATATATGCAGACCCTAAACAGAGGAATAAACATTCTCAAAAGAATGAAAAATAAATATTTCCTGGGACTATATTTCGATTCCCATTTAAACCAAGTTTTTTTTACCAAATACAGCACGCACTAACGATTTATCTAGCAACTATTTTTTACCTTTCTGACAATGTTTTAAAGTCCATATCGTTAAAAAATTCAGCCTTTTAGGCTATTCTCCGTTTTTACTCAATATCTGAATATATACAGACCCTAAAACGAGGAATAAACATCTCTAAAAAACGAGAAATAAATATTTTCTGGGAGTACATTTCGATATTCATTCAAACTAAGTTTTTCCATGAAAATACAAATACAGCTCGTACCAAGGATTAATTTATCAATTATTTTTCACCTCTCCGACAATGTTTAAAAATCCATATCGATAAAATATGCAGGCTTTTAGACTTTTCTCAATTTTTACTCAATATATGAATATATACAGACTCTAAACAGATAAATAAACATCTCTAAAAGACAAGAAACCAAGTATTCCCATGGAAATAGAAATAAAGCACGCACTAAGGATTTAACTAGCAACTTTTTTTACCTTTCTGACATTGCTTTAAAGTCCATATTTATAAGAAATATATGCTTTTAGACTTATTCTAAATTTTTACTGAATATATGAATATATACAGACCCTAAACAGAGGAATAAACATATCTAAAGAACGAAAAATAAATATTTCCTGGGAGTACCTTTCGATTTCCATTTAAATCGAGTTTTTCCCTGGAAAGAGAAATACAGCGCACACTAGCAACTATTTTTTACCTTTCTGACGAATTCAGGCTTTTAGACTTTTCTCTATTTTCACTCAATATATGAATATTTTCAGACCCTAACAGAGGAATAAACATCTCTAAAGAACGAAAAATAAATATTTCCTGGTAGTAACTTTCGATTTCCATTTAAATCAAGTTTTTCCATGGAAATACAAATACAGCTCGCACTAAGGATTCATTTATCAACTATTTTTCACCGCTCCGACAAAGTTTAAAAATCCGCATCGATAACAAATTCAAGCTTTTAGACTTTTCTTAATTTTTACTCAATATCTTAATGTATACAGACCCTAAACAGAGGAATAAACATCTCTAAAGAACGAGAAATAAATATTTCCTTGGAGTACCTTTCGATTTCCATTTAAATCAAGTATTTCCATGGAAATAAAAATAAAGCTCGTCCCAAGTATTCATTTATCAACTATTTTTCACCAATTTTTTTCACAATGTTTAAAAATCCATATCGATAAAAAATTCATGCCGCAATCGTATCGCTTTTTTAGACTACCGACCGAGTGCAGGGCGATAATTAGTTAGTGACCCCATTTCAGGGGAACAAAAACAGAATTTAAACTTGTTAAATATACCTATCACTATCTGTGAAAGGCCATATCGGTTACCATCAGTATTTATTGCGAAACGTTTTATGAAAATAATTTATTCAAAAGAAGTGTACTTTCTGCTAATAAAAACAAGAGATTTTCGTTGCGATTTAAGTCACTTTTTATGATAAAGGATTTTCGTTCGCTTGAAATATAATTGGATGAGTTTTTTGGTTACAACTTTTCGCATATGGGCAAGCCCTCAAAGACCTCTGCCTTTCGCTATTTTAATTGGCAACCCCAGGCCTTAAAAAATACCAAAGCCGCCAAAACCACACTCTATTAGCCATTGGAATATACTCGGCATTATCATGAGAGGCAGTAGCAGTGACCATCATCGATGGCAGAACGAGAACTCTACGCTTAAAGTATCAAGAAAATTATATAAAGGGGCCATTTCAGTAATGAAAATTAAAAGCGTGTTTGACTTAATAAGAAAATTGATTTGCCCCTGGCCGCAAAGCAGCCAAGCCACTTAATGGTTAACGGCAAATGCAAATTGCATTGGCAGTCGGCAAAAGGCAGTCAGAGCCACCTGCAGGTCGCACACCTTGCCGGGGCTTGAAGAGGAGACGCTGGCAACATTCAATTTCGATATTCGATTTTATTGGCAAAAAACACAACGCACTGAGCAGACAGCAGAGTAAACAGGAGTCAAGTTGGGCGAACAGAAGGCGAAATGAAACTTCCGGCTTGCCGGCATCTTGCCGCTTCCTTTAGCCATCACATATCCTTACTGACGCGATTTCCTCCTGCTTGCCAGGACCTGCCGTCTGGCTCATTGGCCCGATGGCTCCACATTGCCTCGTTGCCTCGATACACTTGAATACAAACGTTCTGAATGTTTTAATAACTCGAAATGACTTTTTGCGGCGACGGCGAGGAGGGGACTCTGGGGGGAGCTGGCTGAGTTGACTTCAGAGTTCGGAGTTCGGAGTTTGAAACTTGGGCTTAAAGTTCTCCACAACCGCCGCTACCCGCTACCGCTCCTCCCTCCTTCGACCTGGCCTAAAACTTTCCGCACGCATGCCAGGCATTCGGGCTGCGGGTTTCGGTCCTGAGTTGAGATCCACCTATGCGATAAAATATTAATTGCAGCGCCGTGTGGCTACACTCCGAGAAATTAACGGATGCCTCAGTATTTTCCTTTAAAATGGTAGTGCTCTCTGTATCCTACTTCTCCCTCTATCGGTCGCTTATTTATTTATATAGTATATCAAGATTAGCTAAGAAGAGAGTTCCTAGATGTTGCTATCTGAAGTATGAGCTAAAAAAGTGTTGAAAAGTCTCTTGCAGCCCCTGGTTCCTGCAGCCGTCACAGAAATTGAAAAACTCGGTGCAGCATTTCGTGAGGTTCACCATCTGTATCAATATTATTAATATATATATCACACCACTTAAAAATTGATTGAAATTGTGATTGAAACTATTAAGAATCCCTTTAATAAGCAGCTTATGCAGCTTTCGCAGAAATCGTTTTAACTCGGTGCTGCATTTCGTGAGGCTCAGATTTTATATACATTTTATTAATTTATATATCACATTGATCACTTAAAAATTGCTTGGAATCTATATAATAATGTAATTGTGATTAAAACTATTAAGAAACCCATTAATAAGCAACTCTGGCAGTTTTCACAGAAATCGTTTTAACTCGGTGCAGCATTTCGTGAGGTTCTGCTTCTGTATTAATTTTATTCATTTTTATATAAAATTGATCAATTAAAACTCCTCAAAATTGTTCAGAATCTACAGACTAATGTAATTGCGATTAAATCTATTAAGAAACCCTTTAATAAGTAAACAATAAATCTTCAACTAAAATCTTAGCATTTGAAGTGTAAAATAATGCCTGAGAGCCCTTTAAAATCTCCAAAAATCAAATATAAGTTGCTCAGATATATACACACTAATCTTGAAAGGTTCTCACACTCATTTTATGCCAGTGCACATGCATTTTTGATGTAATTGGCAATTTTAAACTTTGCATGGCCCCAGAGCGGAAGTCGCTGGCAATGCGGCCTCGGTTGCGGCGGCCCGGGACTCGAAATGTATTCAATTAGCTGGGGGGGAAGGACTTCGTCTTGGACCCGGACTTAACCACGTTCTTAACCGGCTATCATCGCTTGTATCCTTGCAGAGACGCCTGCCACGACTCGTGGACCAACCTGCGACTGTCGCCGATGTTCGGATGCATTTGCCCGAACAACCATATGAAAAAGCGCTGTGATCGTATCTTTAATATTGTTAATCACAATCCGTGTGTGGGTAAGTTTCGTCTGGCGATGCCGAACCGCTGACCGTGACTACAGTAACTGCAGTAACAACCATAACAACTGTAACAACAACTAAATGAAAACAACCACATCAAGCAACAAACAACACACACAGCTGAAAGAGAAAGAGCCGAAGTGGCAACAGCTATTGAAAAAATCCTTGGAATACCAATATATAGTTTTTCTTTGTTTGTTTTCATTGTCCTCTGTTCCTATTTGGTATGTGTCTCTCTTTCTCTGTCAACCTCTGGCATCGCAAGTTCTTCAGTTCCTTCTTAAGTGTGTACGGTAAAGGACGATCGTTTTTACCTGCGAAAAGGCGAAAAAACCAATATGATTCGTTCGTAACTGACTCTTGTGTTGGTTTTCCTTATGATTTCCGATTTTCCTTTGTCGATTTCCTTATCCCTTTGGTTCTCGTAATCTTGTGTGAAACGCTCAAAAACCGAAACTAGCCTAACCATTTAAGTAACCTAAACAAACCAGAAACTAAACTATCGCACGCTTCTGCATCAAAAAACAAAACCAAAACCAACTAGAGAAAACCCAAAATGAAACCCATGTTCTGCGATCAGTACTCAGTAACCAAACTATGCCTATATCCTATATATATCATACTATATACGAATATTAGCTATGCCCAGTAACCGTAAATATCACGTATACGAATGTATATCAATGTAAACCAAAGCTGCCGTGCCACCTCTCTCTCTCTCTCTATCTCTCTATACCGCTCTCTCTCTCTGTACCGCTCTCTCTCTCTCTATATCTGTCACTATCAAAAGTTTGTCGTAGCCATAAGCTATAGCTATCAGCCCATAACTACATACAGTCACTTGCCAAAGTAAACTGCCACCCAGCGAACTGAGTCTGTGCTTTAGATTGATTGCACCAACTTCTAGAACTAACTACCTAACCGTAGATCCATAAGACCAACTCTAGTCCATACTAACTCCATCACGAGAATACACTGTAAGAAAATGATACCTACACTGTCTCTGTGCCTTGTGGTTTCCTATTTTTAGTTTTCGGTGTAGGGCCAGAGTTCTCTCAGTCAGCTTTGATTTGATTTACCCCACGCCAGAGACCACGGGAACTCCTTAAAGCATAATTTCATTTTCCACTTCGCCCAGCCACCTTTCACCTGCCACAAGCCACCTTCCACACATGCCAGCCTCCTTTCACCAGCCACCCTGCCACAATGCCACCCTCCCACCTCGGCACCCTGCCACCTCGACACCCTGCCACCTTGACACCCTGCACTAATGGATTAACAGCACCCCAGAGCGAGGAGTGATCCCTCCCGCTCCTTGCTTGCAATGAATTTTATTATATTACATACTACCCACTAATTGCACTAATTAAATGCCCGCAAACACACGCACACACACTCACACTCTGCACCCCTCCGGCACTAAATGATTCTCTCTTTTTCTCCGCACGCCTGGCACCCCGATATGCACCTGCACCTGCACCACCTTCCAGATAGACTAATATTCTTCCCCAACGGTCTGCCCAAATTGAAGCATCAGCGGCCCAAGACCAGGTCCAGGGCCAAGCAGAAGGCGAAGCCCAAGCCCAAGCCGAGGCAGAAGCCACACGGCCTCAACGGCACCGAGCTGATGTCCAACAATATCGAGTACCACGACGAGCCGAACGGGTTGAATGATCCGGCAGAGGCGGAGGCCGAGGCGGAGGAGGAGTCGGAGCCGCAGGGCAACGGGTATGGGGAGGATGAGGAGGACGACGAGGAGGAGGACGACGATTATGATGACCGCATACGAGCCGAGATTTATTCGAATTACCCGCACTACCTCCATCCGCCGTCGTGGGGCATTAACAATCCCTTGGTCCTGGCCTCGCACAGCCCCCACACCCTGGACGACGACGACGACGTGGTGGTGGAGGTGGTGGCGCACAAGAAGCCACCAGGACCACCGCCGGGGCAGCAACACAATGCCAATGAGCTGGAGCACGACGTTGTGGTGGTGGTGGATGCGGGTCCCGGCCCCCACACCCATGCCCACCCGCACTCGCACACGTACTACACGCACGGCGATCAGAGCTCGACCACGGGATCCGGACTCCCAGGACCACCGCCCACGATACCCAGTCCAGCCAAGTACGCGGCCAGCTCCTTGGTTACCCTTTTCCCCCGACTTGGTTTGGCATCTTCGGCTGCCGACTGGCGGCGGCAGCAGCAACTTTCCAGAAAGTTTAGAGCCGCACACACATATGTTGTGTCTGTGTGTGATTGCTTTGGCATCCATCCTCCCCTGAATGGCCTTTCATTAACTCCGCTCTTAGCCACCGAGGAGCTGCAAACTTTATGCAAAAAGCTTTTAAAATAATTGACTCACTTGGGTATGCCACAATTTCCGGTTAAAAAGCCAACTAATGAATAAGTCCTGCTGGCAAGCTGGCAAGCACGAGAAATCAACGGCAGGCGGGCTGGCAAGCAGCAATCCTTGCTCTCGGGCTCCGGACTCCCTGGGCACTTGTCCAGCATTTATATAATCTGATTTTAATGCATTTCATCGTAATAAATATTCAAATGAGTCGTGCACTCTCAGCTGGAGACACGATTTATAATTTACAATGCCGCCTGCCTGCAGCAGACCGGACTAAGCCGCTCCATGGGATAATAGCCGTAACCTTTGGCGCCCTCCTCGGTGGGGGTAATTTAATTGGCCAATGTAGTTGCAATGCCCAAAGCCGATTAATGTCCAACTCAAGTCCTTTTCTCTCCTAAACCAACGAGATTTATGTAACTGCTAAATCGACTTATGCACCGCCACTCTGTTTGTTTGCTTAGTTATATTATTTAAACACACACCCGCAATCCCTCTCTCTATCCGCACTATGTTCTGTAATTTGCACTTAATTATCTGTACAACTCTGCAATTCATTCAGCACCGGCACCAAAATGCACAAAACAGCACCACCACTCGGCGATTTAGTTGCCGGCAGCGATATAACCCACCGCACCTACACCGGCCCCACGATGGATGAACGAGGTGAGTCCCTACTAATTGCACTTAGCCTGGCTGCACTGTACATTTATCTGCTCGACCTCAGGCACTACAGCTGTCCGGTCTCACTTCAAATAAATATGGAAGCGATATTGCTGGTGGTCAGTTTCAGGGGCTGCCACTTCAATTGGCCTATTACCGAGGGGGCTTTCTATAAAATTCAGAAGAATCCCACACTTTTACATATTTTTTGTATAATTTCCGGGGGATTCACAGCATTCAGAAATTACCAATCGAATTTTCAATAGATTATTTCAGATATAGTAAACGAAAGAAGTGCCAACATGTTTTTGAAGCCTATTTAGTATTTTACCATTAATTAGTTTACTTTGACCCTCGAGTCTTTTATAAGTCACAGAAATCTTATCAACTATTTAGAGATATTTATAAAACATACTTTGTAATACAGAGTATTTCCCACTTAAAGTATATACTATGCATAAGGTGGTTGTGGATTTAATTAGGACAATTAAGAGGCTCTATGCACGTAGGTACTTCTTCAAATAAATATGGAAGCGATATTGCTGGTGGTCAGTTTTAGGGGCTGAAACTTCAATTGGCCTGTTACCGAGAGGGCTTTCTATAAACGTCAGGAGAATCCCACACTTTTACATATTTTTTGTATAATTTCGGGGGATTTGCAGCATTCAGAAATTACCAATCGAATTTTAAATAGAATATTTCAGATATAGTAAACGGATGAAGAGCCAAAATGTTTTTCAAGCCTAAATATTTTACCATTAATTAGTTTACTTAGAGTCTCCAGTTTTTTATAAGACACAGAAATCTTATCAACTATTTAGAGATATTTATAAAACATACTTTGTAATACAGGGTATTTCCCACTTAAAGTATATACTATGCATAAGGTGGTTGTGGATTTAATTAGGACAATTAAGAGGCTCTATGCACGTAGGTACTTCTTCAAATAAATATGGAAGCGATATTGCTGGTGGTCAGTTTTAGGGGCTGAAACTTCAATTGGCCTGTTACCGAGAGGGCTTTCTATAAACGTCAGGAGAATCCCACACTTTTACATATTTTTTGTATAATTTCGGGGGATTTGCAGCATTCAGAAATTACCAATCGAATTTTCAATAGATTATTTCAGATATAGTAAACGAAAGAAGTGCCAAAATGTTTTTGAAGCCTATTTAGTATTTTACCATTAATTAGTTTACTTTGACCCTCAAGTCTTTTATAAGTCACAGAAATCTTATCAATTATTTATAAATATTTGTAAAACCCACTTTGTAATACAGAGTACCCCGCTTAAAGTAATCTGGGTCATAAGGTGGTTGTGGTTTTAATTAGGACAATTAAAAGGCTCTAAGACGTGGGTACTTATTCAAATAAATAAGGCCAATGGCCAGTTTTAGGGGCTGCAACTTCAATTGGCCTATTACCGAGGGGGCTTTCTATAAAAGTCAGGAGAATCCCACACTTTTACTTATTTTTTGTATAATTTAGGGGGATTTGCAGCATTCAGAATTTACCAATCGAATTTTAAATACATTATTTCAGATATAGTAAACGAATGAAGAGCCAAAATGTTTTTGAAGCCTAAATATTTGACCATATATTAGTTTACTTAGACTCTCAAACCTTTTTTGTAAGTCACAGAAATCTTATCAATTATTTAAAAATATATAATATATATAATATATAATATTTGTAATACAGAGTATTCCTCGCTGGAAGTATATACTATGCATATGGTGGTTGTGGTTTTAATTAGGACAATTAAAAGGCTGTATGTACGTGGGTACTTCTTCAAATAAATAAGGACAGTGGCCAGTAATAGGGACTTCAATTGGCCTATTACCGAGGGGGCTTCTATAAAAGTCAAGAGAATATCACATTTTAACTTATTTTTTTTTCATAATTTTCGGGGGAACTTCCGGCATTCAGAAAGTACCAATAGAATCTTATCAATTATTTAAAAATATTTGTAAAACATATTTTGTAATACAGAGTATTCCCCGCTTAAAGTATATACTATATATATGGTTTTAATTAGGACAATTAAAAGGCTCTATGACGTGGGTACTTCTTCAAATAAATAGGGCCAGTGGCCAGTTTTAGGGGCTGCAGCTTCTATTGGCCTATTACCGAGGGAGCTTTCTATAAAAGTCAGGAGAGTCCCACAATTTAACTTATTTTTTTCATAATTTTCGGGGAATTTGTAGCATTCAGAAATTACCAATAGATTTTTAAATGAATATCCAAGAAATATAAAAGTTTTATATATTGAAGGGAAGGACGGAAATTAATATTTTATCGTAAATTAGTTTAGCTAGACTCTCAAGCATTTTTGAAGCAAAAGAAATTCTATAAATTATTTTTAAATATTTGTAAAATATGCAGAGTATTCCCCGCTTAAAGTATATCTGGGTCATAAGAAGGTTGTGGTTCTAATTAGGACAATTAAAATGCTCTATGAAAGTGGGTAATTCTTCAGAATTCGTTTTGTATTGTTTCCTATTGTTTCCATTTGAATTATTAATTTCCCGTAAAAGCTTTGTTTTTTCCTATTATGACTTGTAATTATAACCGCACGCATGGGCAAAAAGGTAATTATTGTTTGGACTTACCACAAAGTTCGGTTGACTTCGCTCATTGGATGGAATTTCATTTAAATTAAATATTAATGCCCTCCGAATGGGAAATGAAGCGGAGGGTCAGGTCAGGTCGTAAATTAGACAATTGGCGTGTAAGTAAGTATTCCACAAGGAGTAGAGATGACTTTAAACGCACCAATAAGCACTTCCTTCTCTCTCTTGTCACACACTGCACCACTTTCCCGTCTCTCTCACTCGCTCGCAGTCTCTGTAAATGCTTATTAGCCAAGCAAAGCTGGCCAGGCCAACTATGCTCGGTCCTTTGTTGTTTGCCACTAGCTCCATGGCACTAGCTATCTGCAGGGGCAATCACTTGCAGTTGCGGGAACGCAGCATACAAGCCACATATAAATATCTATATATAAGTATATATATCCTGTTGCAATGCACCCTGGTGTCGTAAATAAGGATTTCGAGCCCTTAACGCGTCATCAAAGCAAAGTCCAAGACTGCAACCGTGCACTCCACTGTGGCTTCTGGTTTATTGGTGCACTCTTCTAATTAATACACACTGTACACTGGAAAAGAAATACAAAACAAATGTTTGTTTAAAGAACGCTTTGATTGAGTTTGAATTAATTTTGAAAATGCTTGAATTGTATACAGATATATAACCCTTTTAGTTTTGCTTACATTTAAAAAGAAATGGAATTTACTTAGAAAATAATTGTTAAAGGTTATGGCATTGTGGCAAAACTTGAATTAAGTAGAACTTCTATTAGAGTCATTAGCTTAATAAATAAGCACTAAATTTAAAGAATCTATAGATCTAGATAAATATAATTTACTTATTGTTGCATTTTATATTGATAATATATAGGTAATGTTGTTTAATACTTTATCTCAGTTAATATATTTTGTGAGACCTTTTAAAATTTAATTTTAATAGTAACCAAGTGCCAAGAATAAAGTCACTAGGAATGTTCAATAAAGAACTTCATAATTTATATAATTTACTTATTGATCAGTCTTCTAGATAATGGTATAATTTTGTTAGACCTTTTAAAATTTAATTTTAAGCGCCAAGATTAAAACAACTAGGATCTATAAAGAACTTCAGAATTTATTAAATCAAAAAGTTATTTTATAGAAATAAAGCTTGTCCCTGAAATGAATTCTTCTTCAACAAAATGTAACGAGTGTTCGTTTTATAAAAACTGGTATGAAAGCTAAGAATCTTGTCTTATAAGCAGATTTACAGATTATTTTCTGAGTACATTCCACACTCGAAATATTTATAATGAATATTTATTTAATTTTTGTGCAGAATAAAACTACAAATAACTTTTTGTGAACGTGTTCGGCTACCATAAGTTTTTGTTATGTTTTCCGCTTATAAATTGCTGCTTACAGACTCAGTAATACCAAACAAAGCAACAAACCCTGCAATTGTTAATGGCCTAATCAATGCATCCTGCTTCCCCTTTGATCCTTTGGCTCGCTGCGCACTTCCTATTTTTATTTATTGCCACGAATTTCACTTGCCATTTGACGCCGGCCGTCCATCATCGACGGCTGGCGTTTTGTTCCTGTCCCGCTGCAGCCGGCAATCTGTTGGACAAAGTTATAAATTCCCAGCCTGCATTGTGCATTGTGCATTATGCATTTCTGCACACAGCTTTGTCTATTGTTGCAGCTGCCGAGCTATGGGATTGCTGTAAATATTAGCAAACTATTTATGCACGTCAAGCGCACAACACACACCCGGCACACACGGCTTTGCCGATTTGCAGGCATTTTCACCGACACTCGCCTTATTTACGTTTATGGCGAGCAGTAAATTAACAACACAAGCGGCAGCCACAACAATAACCCCGCCGATATTGGAGGGTTATCTGATTTTCGAGGGCGCATTTCAGGCGACAGATATGCATAAATTTCGAAGCAAAAGGCACTTTTCTTGTTTTATATTTTCGCAGCGAAATTTAAATTGAATTGTTATTGTTGCTGATTGGATTGCAAAGCACTAACATTTTTCATGGCCTGAAGGGCTACGAATTTTCCAAAATGCCATCAACAATATTACTATTCAAAGCAACAATGATGGGTTTCAATAAACAAATAAAATTGCAGTCATGGATGAATTGGGAATCGTCGTTGTATATACCTCATATTTAGGGATCAGTAAATTAGATCTATAAATTAGCAAAGGCATCTATTAAGAGTGATATAATTATTATTTCAGAGATAAAAATCTTTCTTTCCATCGTCCATATAAGAAATAATTTTGATAATTCTTGGGGAAATGTATATAAAATGATTTTTAATACCTGACCTAAGCATTTAATACAATTTCAAAAGCTTGATATATTATACCCAAAGACAAACCTGAGTCAAAACGTTTTATTATCCATTTCTATCTAATAAATTTACTTTTTTTTAATAGGAAAATGTTTTCTTGACCTAAAAGGTTCTTAATAACACTCAATTATTCACTTAAAATAATATATTATACAGTTTGCATGCTATATTTTAGATAAATTAGAGGAAATTACTTAAAGTGTACTTAAAAACCATTATCCTTTAAAGTTGAATGCGGTAAATGAGAACGTATTTAAGCCTGCCACAATGCCTTTGTGATCCCCCAACTAATGGGTATCCCGTGTATAAAAATTAAGCTGAGCGTTCAATTTGAAAATTTAATTAAGCACAACTAGAAAGCAAATAAAGCGATTTGTCAGCATTGCGCCAACAACAAAATGAAGCAAACACGCTCGCCGGGAACAACACCCCAGCACCCTTGAACACACACGCACACACAATCCCTAAGCACCCAGCACCCAGCACACCACCCACAGCACTACACACACATATATATATATATATATATATGGATTATATAAAGGATACATTCGCACGATGTTTGCGTGTAATAAATATTTTCATAATATCGCACAATCCACTTAGAAGTAGCAGAGGGCGATATGTTGATGCCACAAGCCCGTCGCCATTGCCATGCCCCATGCCCCCATAGACCGCCAAACACCTCTGTGTATCCGTGAGCCAGGACTTCGGCTGCAGTGTGTATCTGGGCGATGCAGCTGCTCCCAGCCGGGCTCCCAATTAGGGCATGAAAACCACGGATGGGCCCTGTTTTCGGCTATTTGATATGGCACACTCTGACACACACACTCCGCACTCGCACACTCGCACACTCGCCTCTCGCAGCACACACGCACTGGACAGAATGCAATTTTGAAATTATTGCACACTCTCAAAATTTATTTCCCTTGTTTATGAGTTTGTTTAAATTTCGCGCACCGTATCTGCAGCATATCGCCATGTTTACACTCATGTAGGCGAGCTGCACACTTGCAACCTTATATGAGCCCTTCGCTTTTGGTTAAATGTTAAATGTTTAATGGCATGCAATGACCCGAGTGCAGCTAAAACGTTTTGTATTGAAGCAATCTAGCGGACTACGCTGCGTATGCGCAACAATTAGATGACACAGATCCACTCAACGACAGGAGCTTACAGGCGCGATAACAGTTAACAAACGGAGCTAATCCCATTCAAGCCAC
This sequence comes from Drosophila pectinifera, assembly GCA_008042775.1. Lineage (NCBI taxonomy): Eukaryota > Metazoa > Arthropoda > Insecta > Diptera > Drosophilidae > Drosophila > Drosophila pectinifera. Next base: position 102,073 of record VNKC01004929.1, read on the forward strand.
CCTCCCAAGACACCAAGACTTCGGGACTACGGGACTTCGGGACACCAGGACTTCAGGACAGTCAGCGCCGCGCAGCGTCTGTTTGTTGTGCAAATATTTGCGATGGCAATGCGAGCGACAAACATAAATACGTCGCACGTCTCCTGGCAAATCCTTGGCCATTTAGCGCCAGCAGTTGACCCTCCACCATCCAGCAGCAGTCTCCTGTGAGTCCTGCCCTTTTCTACATTTCGAGGCGAAATGCCACTGGGATTGCCATCCTTTCGAGCTTTGCCAGACGCCGCAAATGAAGCGCACTTCGGCGTGCTCTCGGCGAGATAAGCAATACGCACACAGAGAAAAATGCAATACAAGTTTAAAACAAGTCTCTTAACTTAATACCACATATTTAGGGTTGTAAAAAAACGTTCTAGAGCTTTGAAATTATTTTTAAAGTTAAAAATAATGGAAATTGCAAGTCTTTGAAAAGATTTAACTTTAATAATTCAATGAGAAATTGCTTTAAGCTCACTTATTTAAAGAATTTTGAAGTAATTTTAATTAAATAAATTAATATGACTTTAATACTCGATTTTTAGTACTTTTATATCTAAAAAAAAAGCTTTGTTACTAATTTTTCTCTGTGTCTCAGCGCTGATATTGATGCTGCTGCTGCGGTTTTGAGAACGAGCCGTTTGCCATTGGCCCGCTCTATCAGCGCATGACATTTGACAGACGCACCGACGACCGACAGCCCGACAGCTCGACAGACGCCTCTGTTTGCCCTCTGTTTATGTTTTGCCATTGATAGCAAATGGGACTCGAAGCGTGGCGAGACCCAGGAGCAGCTATGGAAATCGGTTGGGGAGCACAAAAAAAAGGAAAAATAAAAAACCGAAAGAAAAGAAAACAATTTCGATTCTGATTCTGTTTGAATGCAAAGCGTTTTACTCTCCGTCTGTCCTGCACTAATTTTGAACGATAATTGTTGGCACCACCGCTCTCCTTCACATTCTCCCCGTATGTTTGTTCAATTTGTACTCTACTTTCGTTAACACTATCTGTACTCGTTTATGTTCCTTCCGAATGGAAGAGTCTTTTCAGTTCTGTGCCAAGCCACTCTTCGGCCTATCAGTTTCTTGTCTTTTTTTAAACATACCTTATATAAAAGTATATATACATTAATAGCTATAAAATTGATTGTAAGAAAGCCAAATGCTACAACCAAGTATATACTGAAATTTATGCGAATCTGATTGGATAACTCAAACGCTGCGTAGCTGCAACAGTCACAACAATTAACAACTACAAGTACTATCAAATAACAATCCAAATAACAACAACTATATAGATGGCACTGAACAAGAACAACAACAATTAACTACAACAACCAATCACAACAACCAACAACCAAGAACTACAACTACAACTACAACCATATTCTACCCCTCTCTCTTCTTGCTAACCTCAAATTGCAGTAAGAATATTGGGCATGGACGAGAAACTGCATCAGAGAATCTTCAATGATAATTTGGCCCTAATTGATACGCCCTTAATAGCCATGGGCACCGGCTCAGGTTCCGGCACGGTCACCACTTCCGGCTACGGCTCCGGCTCCGGCCCCGGCTCCGGATCCGGCCCGGGCCTGGGCTTATCCGGCAGCTTTAACTATCCGGGCTCGATGCACGGCGTGCCCAGCTATCCGTTCAATATAAGCGGCTTCCATCAGCGGCACATGGCAGCGGCGGCTGTCGATAATGAACCATTCGATATCATTGATACGGGCTTCGGCTATGGCGGAAACGGAAATGCCGGTGTTTACTACCAAAGTATGTGTACACGTATTAGCATGAACGTAAATCCATAAATAAAACAAAAGTCCACGAGTCCAAATATACAAAAACCAACCAAGCAAAAAACAAAACCAGCTTAAAAACAAATCAATTTTAAAATGCAGCAATTACATACAGAGAAAAAACCAAAAACAAAATCCAGATTTGTGTGTGCTCAAACTCCTAGAACTAATTAACAGGCAACAAAAAGTTCGTTTGTTCATTTCGTTCGTTCGTTCGTTCACCGTTTAGATAGATTTTTGTGGATTTATTTATGATTTCCGTTTTTTGTGTCGTCCCCCCTGTAACCGAAAACACACCCCGTGTTGCAGGTACATTTTTTCGAAATAAAAAGTTATCGAATTCATACAATTTTTTGCTTTTGTGTTGAAGGTGAATATATACATATATATAAATACAAACTTGGCGCGATCCGTGCGCCCCTTGGCTTTGTGCATAATTTTTGGCAATCGCTCTCTCAACCTTTATAAAAAAACAAACGAAATCTAAGTATAGTTACAACTACAATACAATTTATACATTACAATTTCTATACATATATAAATATTTACATATATCTCGAACTATTTAACTGCTTTTGTGTTTCGATTAAATTCCTTTTACGTAGCTTGCCATTTGTTTTGAGAGTTTTTTGAAATTTTCTTACAAGAATATACCAAAAAAACAAAAACAAAAAGATAAAAACCAACAATTTGCTTCCAATGCGTTTAAACAATTTCTTACTATGAATTTTGTTTGACATTTTGTTTATCTAACAGAGAAATCTCTAGAAAAAAACAACAAGAATTTAGAAACATTGTGTACAAGTTGTGAATATTTTCGATCCTAACTTTTTCCTACGTTCCTACGTTATGTGAGCAAAATGAAAGCCCTAAACAAAACCAAACCTAAACAAAATTCATTTAATTTTCCTATTAAAATATATACATAAAGTTAAACAAACAACCAAAAAACCAACCAAATTTTGTTACATTCAATTCAAGCACACTTTTTCAAATTTTTTCCAACGCACCCAGTTTTTTGAATCCAAACCCAAAAACATAACAACTAATCCAACGTCAAAAGCGTTTCCAGTCAAGTTTTTTGAGATCCTCCAAGTCATTGTTCGTTCAAACCCCCCTTTCAAGTGCAAACATCTGTGTCATACAACAACATTTAATCCACATTCAAGTTCATCGAGTTCATTGTTTCATACAACAAAGCCACCAAAAACATCAAAAACTTCTTCCGTGAGAGACGGCGAATTGAAGCTGGACTTTTTATTGAATATATAATAACATAACCCGAGGTTAAACCCTCGCCAACAGCAGTCAGGAAGAAAAAGTCCCCTCAAAGAGAAAACATACAAATTGATTTTGCCAAGACATTTTTCTGTTCGCTGCTCGACTTTCTGTTTGGCTTATTCCGAGTTCCGTTTGAAATCGAATTATTTGCGTTTACCACATTCGTTACCTGGCCTTATTTGGAGCATAAATTCTGTTTATTTCCCCCTCCAAGACCACAACACACACACAGTACAGCAGAAGCCCCAGTATGCCAAGGAACACACACTCACAGTCGTCAGAGAGCATCAGCATAGTATCATGAGTCATGGAGCCTTGAATCCCCAGACTGGGGCCCCAGAAAACCCAAACAATACTATACATTCGAACCCACATATAACATATAAATACACACAGCCACACAGGAGCTAGACTATCGTTGCCAATCCCCCCTAACAACAGAATATATTTTTATCAGTAGGTTTGGTAGTTTTTAAAGTCGAAAAACCAATAAATAAAATAACAAATAAATTTATACCTCTCATATATACGTAATATATATAGAACTTAGTTGTGTTTTGCCAGCCCTGCCGTCCCTGCGACCACGCCCCGAAAATGTTGAAAGTAATACCCCCGATTCCCACAATTGACTCTCACTCTCGAATATCTCTCTCCGCCTCTACCCCCGGATTCCAGTAATAGGCAATAAACAAATTTGTGGAATATTTGCATTTAATTTTCGTTATTTATGTGCATTTTTGTTGTTTTGATTTAATAATTTAAGTCGTTTTTCGTGCCGTTACGAGTAGGGTATGTCTGCGGGGGTGTGTTGGGATTTTCGGAACAACGCTTTATGATTACCAATCGAAACCGAAGAGCGAACTGAAAGTTGGTTAATTAAAATGCAATCGATAACGGCTGTCGCCCGAGCCAACCAGCGGCCGTGATTGATATTCAAAATGATACTCTCGTATATATCCCCCTCGGGTGGCGCATAAAAAGTAATTGAGTTGTGATTAGCCTTCACTTAAACGTTAAATACAGCTCCGCGTGTAAATGGTGCCTGAATCCGCGCCATAAATAAATAAGCCAATTGAGAGTGAATAAACAAATAAACGACTAAAACGTGTGTATAAATAAATGAAATTAATTAAGACCATCCGCCGGCGAATATGCGCAAACAAAGGCAGCCAGCGAATTTACCATTTTAATTAGTTCTAAATGCAATCCACTCTCGATAGGTGTAATCAACGATTTTACAATTCATTTCGGCAAACCCGCCGGATGATTGAGAGAGCTCAGCTCCGAATTGGGTTAAAACAGCTAATGCAATCCGCGCCAATCAGGTTGGGGACAGGCGACACCGGCTATATATAGGATATATATTATTGTTTGGTGTCCGCATCGAATATGCTAGAAAAGGGCTCTGCAAATTGAAAACTAATGAACTATTTCAAACATTTTCTCCACGCTACGCACCTCCGCTGCGGTCACCACTTGCCCATCTGCCAACGATAAATCCCCAATCGACCAACTCCCCCGGGCGACATTTGCTCGATGCAAATGCAAATGCAAATGCGTCTTACACACTTGGGCACGTTTTTGGCCGGTTGCAGGTGGTCAGGATGTCGAAGTTGACCTCTCAACGGAAATAATCAAGCAACACTTTCAGGTGAGTGCAGAGAAAAACCCCCGAAACGAGACAACACATTTTGTGAGCGTTTATTAAGGGACACTGAGGCGAATTGTGAGCTGTTTGATCTAGAATTTAAGGATAAAATATTGCAGGTCTAATTCTTACATCTTTTGAGGTCTCTAAAGTGTATTTTAAGATCTTATTCAGCTTATCTTTTGTAATAAATAAATATTTAACACATTTTGTGAGCGTTTATTAAGGGGCACTGCACTAAGGCGAATTGTTAGCTGTTTGATCTAGGAATTAAGGCTAAAATATTTCAGGTCTAATTGTTACATTTTTTTAGATCTCTAAAGTGTCTTTTAGGGTCTTATTCAACTTATATTTCGTAATAAACAAATGTTGAACAATTACTATCTGATTTTAGGGACCATTTATCGATTTTTCTCTCTCTGTTCTTATTCCCCACTTAGAGTACCTGTCACACGGCATTGGACACTTGCCGGGAGGATCCGTCCTGCTCCTCGTCCTTGCAGCCAATGCTCATGCACTGCGAGATGCACCGGTGCAATCGGAATGCGTGCATGTCCTCGCTCCAGGCCTTCTACAAGGGCCCCCACGAGGACCTCAATCTGGACATTGCCTTTTGTCTATGCAAGTAAGTGGCTGGCCACTGGCCAGTGTTCGGTGGCAAACAAGCCGGACAAAACCAAACCAAAAACCCCATTGTTCCGCCGCAGGAAAACGGGCAGCAGCCAGCAGAACGCCAATCGGCACGACATGTGCATGATTGCACAGGAAAAACTGCATCCAGTATGCGCACAGCGGCCGCCCGATAACAGTAATCCGGCCAGCTCCAATGGCATTTACTACCATCCGCCGCCCGCCTGTCACGTGGTCGCCGACAGCTGCAAGGAGGATCGCGAGTGCAGGTGGGTCAGTCAGCCAGTCAGAGAGTCAGCCGGCCAGAGAGTCAGCCGGCCAGGGGTTATAATTCAAAAATCGAGCGTAAAGTGTACACCGTCCAGCGGAACCGGAAATATACGCAATGCAATGCAATGTATACTTTCCGGCCATGAAATACGCGGCGCCAAAATGGGCGGTCTTATGGGCAGATGGAAAATGGGAATTCTAAATTACATTGCCTGTAGCTCACTATTTTTGGTGCATTTTGCATAAAGAATAACTAATAGGGATTTTAAAAAATGGTGAAACACAGAAAATAGTGAAATATTAAATATCAGTGCCATTGAAAAAAGGAATTAGGATTATTTACTTTGACATTCTTCTAAAAATAAATGTTAGCTTGTTTTTTTATACCCGTTACCCATAGGGTATAAGGTATCTCAATGCCAACCGAGAATGTATATAACAGACAGAAAGAGGCTTCTCCGGTCTCATAAAGTATATATATTCTTGATCAAAGTCACGAGCCAAGTCGATTCAGTTTGACTGTGTGAAACAATAGATCCTAGAGACTATAAGAGCTAGAGCTACCCAATTTGGTGACAACATTCTTATGTGTTGCAAGTTTGTTTTAAAATTCGCCATAGAAAACCATAAAAACATAAAGTCGTGGTTTAAAGTAAATAAATATGTAATATAAACATTTATTCGAACGTGCTCTAAAAATTTGATTGAAAACGGATGATAAACATAGGAGTTATTAAAAAAAGTTCCTGTATATGCTAAACTTCTGCAACATATACATTTATATTGCCAGAGCCAATGTGTGTTGCTCAACATGTTGCTGGCAACATTTTTCTTAATTTCTCAACATTTTCATCTGCCTTTAAGCATATATATATAAATTAAATTTGAGCATATTTATACAAAGTATCCAGCCATGTCCATGTATATTTAATTTCACCCATCATGCTTTGGGTACTGGGTATCTCATAGTCGGTCACACTCGACTATAGCTATCCTACTTGTTCATATTAAATCAATTAAATGTTAGGAAAAGAAAAGAAAGAACTCATAAATTAAAAACCTATTTCGAATAGACCTTTGGCAGTCTTGTAAAAACTGTTATCAATCAGCGTAATTGCCACATACCCACATACACATACATAGCCGCCGTATTATTTTTCAACTCGCCTCGCAATTCAATTAGGCGAGATTGGATTTTGCCAGACTTAGACTCACGCTCGCGTTGATATTGAATTAGAGGCGTTTAGCCACGGCAAAGTCGGCGAAAGCCGCAACTCTGATGGCACTCAGCCGAACTCGTTAAATTGACACGAGCTTGGCTTGGTGCTCTCCGGAATTTTGTAGTTGCCAGCAAGCGGGGCATAAAATTACCAGTTTGCCGAAGGCATCTCCATTCCCATCTCCGTCTCCCATCTCCTCAATCTCCGCAACTCAACGGAGCTGAAGCCAGAGACGGAGCCGAAGCAGCTCTTCATTAAGCCAGAGCAGCAGCAGCAGCAGCTGAAACTTGCAGGCCAGACCGCGTGAATGTGTCAAACACAAAGTTAAGTTATAAATACGATGCAGCAGCAGCAGCAGCAGCAGCAGCAGCAGCAGCAGGGGCAGGGGCAGGAGCTGGCCGCACCCTCGAGCTGCCATCTCGGATGCACATGCTTAGACGGGGGCCTGGAGTGGAGTGGAGTTTGGGGGCGTTGCGGGTTGTTTCGGCGTGTTTGTTTGTTTGTTGTCATGTTACGGCTGAACGACCGCAAAGTACGTGGTCGTAGCTGTGGCTGTGGAAATTAATTGCCTTTTAAGTGAATCGCACTTGCTTTGGTAAACAACTAAATTGGACTAATGACGCTCATTTTGTATGCTGCAGCAGCTGCCTGCTGCCTGCTGCATGCTGCCTGCGAGGAGGGTGCAAAGTTCCGGGGCAACGTGTGGAGTGCTTATGTTGACTTATTACGTATACGACGCGTTGTGCGCCAACACGTGCCCGTGCCTGTGCCTGTGCCCGTGGCTGTGAGGGGTGGCTGCGGCCAATGCTCATTTGTGTGGCTGCCATCGAAGCTGCAGCAGCTCTCTGACGTCTTAAACTGCACTTTGTTGGCCGCGTGCGTCAATTTGCAGTTGCAGAAACCATTGCAGGCATTATGCAACCAAGAAAGCGCAAAAAAAAACCCAGCGATTGCATCTTTTGTCGATTGAGATGACTGGCTGGAACTATGATGCATATCTCAACTGCAGCAGCCCAAGAAGAGAAAATGAATTGCAAGAATAAATTCCTAAAAAGACATGAGAACCTATAGGGATTCCTTGGCAGCTGTAAAGCTGAACGTTATATATTAATTTAGGGTGTTTAAATTCGCCTAACATAGTTTAACCTTAGCTGACCAATAATTACCATTCTGTGAGTGACATACAAACACTCCGCACCTGATCTGTGACCACATTATAGCATCGCAATGCCCAAGTCGTCGCCTTGAGACGATAATCTGCAATTGAAATATTACGCATACGTCGCATGGCCTTTGACCAAAAATCCCCACTCGGATCCCGAAAGCCAAGCCCAAGGAGACCTTGGGCCTCATAAATTCAGTTGCTCTGATGATGCGGCGGCAAAACCGACACACCCCGCCGCCCCAAGACGATGAAATGCAGTAGAATGCCGAGAGAGAGTAATGCCAGCACAAATTGGCCGACATCAATCTCAGGTGAGGGAGAAGCTGCAGTGCAGTGCAGGCAACGGCACACTTATCACCATCATCGGAGGACCGGAGACCCGGAGGAATGGAGGAGCTGCATCTGCAGCTAACTGGCGCATGACGGACACGCAGGCTTCAGTCTGTGTCAGGGAAATGGAAATGGGTTTCGGGTATGGCAGCTCCATTCGAGAAGCTTACTTGGGTTTTACGAGTCTGCTTATCATTACACTGGTAAAAGGATATATGGAGAAGGTAATGAGTCAAGAAAATTGCAGCCAAGTAAACAATTAAGTCTTGAAAACCTTTTTGAAATAAAGCGTAAGCTCTTTAAGAAAGCAATGAAGACTTAAGGCTTAGGGCTTTGGGTATTAGAAACAAATTATATAAAACATTTACTTATTAAATAAAAAACCTATATTTCACTGACTTTTTCATTTAAAAAACTATAATCTTTAGGTGTACTTTAACTGGAAATTATATCTATTTTCTCTTTCTTGTGACAGACTCAAGTTGGAGTACTACGAGCAGGCCTGTGCGGTGGACAGTGTGACCAAGAAGTGTGCCGGCAGACCGAGCGGCTGTCGAACGGCGATGATTGGCATACTGGGCACCATGCTGAGGACGACCTGTGCCTGCCAGGGAACGGATCCCCAGCACTTGTACCAGTGCGTCGGATGGCGACGTCTGCTGTGGATGAATCCCTGTGTGGGTAAGTAGCTGGCACTCGCTGGTGCACTGGCAAACAATATAACAGATAAATAGAACTATAACTTTTCAGTTTTTGAAAATGTATACTTGAATTTCCTTTAATATTTAAAGACTGGCTCATTAACTTCCGAAATCCCTTCTTTACCCTCCACAGTTGAGGCTCAAAAGGATTTCCATATGAAGCGATTGGCGGAGCTCGGTTTCCTCACCACCACAACAACGTCGACGACCACCACGACGACCACAACGACGACGACGACGACGCGGGCACCCCCGCCTCCACCTCCCCCGCCGCAGACCACAACGCCGACGACGACGACTACGACCAGCCTGCAGCCGAAGCAAACGCCCAGGAAGCCGGCTACGCACATCTTCAAGGACGTGTATGCGGTGAGTATATGCCTACTTAGGCGTCTCAGGCTACTCCCAGTCGAGTCCTAATTGCCCAATGCGGTCAACTAGTGGCCAGTTTGATCCGATCCTTCCCATTCGGCGTTGTCCGCCTTTAACAAGCATCAACAACAGTTACCTGTGGCCAATTCCCCCGCTGCCTCGTCCCCTTTATTAATCCTGGCTTCGACCGTCGTCCGTTCGCTACTGTGTTTCTCAATCAGCACTCAATCAGTGGCTCAAAAAGGGGGCGTGGCCGTTCTGGGCTGAGCGGACAATATGCCACACAACATGCCAGGTCAGGCCAAAGTCCACATCCCGAATCTGCCACTCAAAAAAATATTTTATGCCAAAGTGCGCTTGCGTGAGATGTTAAAAAAGAGTTTGTTGATTTTATAAATTAAGAATTTACAAGAGCAAAAAAAGGCTATAAATCCTTTATTAATTGCCAAATCAAAAGGCCCTTAACAACTGTCTAATATAAACATTATTGATTTATCATTAAAAGGAGCTGGGATCATGCTGGCAAAATCCTTTATGTTTTAACCTAATATTTAGTTCTAATACAGATGATTCATAGTAGTATAAAAATATTTTAAATATAAATTCAGATTAAAATTTAGATTGTTCTATAGAAAAACCACTTCGGTGAAATGATTTATTTGGCAATAAAAAGGTTCACTAAGTTTGGGTTAAGAAAAGAAAGTATATTAGTTTGATTTGTTGTAGAAAGTTCTTTGCAAAAAGTTTTAGAAATAAATATAATTTAAAGAAAATTGCTAAGCTAAATAAACATTTTAAAGACAGGCCTAATAAATCTATTTAGCAAAGGTTGTGTAAACATTTTTTATATTTTATTAATATCCTTATCCAATATCCTTTTTCGGCTGTGGATCAAGGTCCGCGCCCCTGGTCAATTTCTGTTTCTGTTTCTGCTTGTGGCCCAGTTCCTCGGGTTGGCCAAACCGACAAAGCAATCAATTTCTGTGACCCGCAGCAGCTACAGCTACTGCTGCTGCTGCTACTGCTGCTGCTACTGCCTTTGCAGCAGCAAAAAGATTAAGCCCCCCCACCGCCGTATACAATATATACATATATCCGTATTCGTTTTCAAAGTCTTTAACATCTTTTTCTCTCCCTCCGACAACGCAAAAAAACAACAATAATAACGACGAACAATTGCAACAATGAACCGCAAAAACCACAAAAAATGCAAATAAATAAATAAAAATGTGGGAAAACAAATATGAAACAAAAAATACAAAAAAAATACACAAACCGTGGAACAAAATTGAAAAACCACGAAACGCAAAACCAAACCAAACCGTAAAAAAACAAAAACCAACAATAAAAAATGGTCCGGGAAATGTTGGGTGAAACGGCAGCCAAAAGGGAAATCAGAGCCAGCATCGGTGGAACACAATTATCTCGATCTGCCCGATTCAATCCCGCTGCCCAGTGTAAATGTCGAGAGCGGCGGAAATGGCGGAAATGACGATTATCACAGCGCCAACAACGGCAACGGCAATGGACACGGAAATGGAAATGGCAACGGTAACGGCAACGGCAACGGCAACGCCGGCAGACGCAAAAATGGCGGAAAAGGACGCGGCGGCAGTATAGATTTCGATGATCCAGTAATTTTCGTCGACCCAAGGGAAACAACGGAATTTGTGGGCATCAGCATCACGGAGCCGGTAACCACCACCACCACAACAATGGCGACCACGACAACAACACAGCCGCCAAGTAAGTAAATGCAAGTGGGTAACAAATTGGACCGCCCATTGAGTTGGAAGCGGGCGGACGTCCAATTGAGGTCGGATCTGTCCGAAAAACTGTATACTGCGCGGCAGTCCCTCTCGATTTGAAGAGCTCATATGTGGACAAGGTCTCTAGTGCCCCATCTAAAGTTTCCGCCAGCTTAATAACAATTAGCAGGTACAAACACTCGAAAAAAAACTGCTATATTTTTTATATCAGAATTAACTGATGGAGCGATAGCGTATTATTATTTATTTAATATTTTTTCAAAAACCCAGAACAGAAAATATGGTTTTTTAAATTGAAATTAATCATTTGGCAGTTAAAGTCCCATTTTAAAATAGTTAGAGTCAAGTTATTCTTTGTACTTTATATAATGTTTCCTATCACATCAATATTAAAAGTTGACTTGCTAACTTATAAATAAAATAATGAAAAAATGAATTAATCTTTTGGCAGTAAAAATACCATTTTATAGTTATAGTTATTTACATCTCAGAGACAGTTCTTTCTTAAAATATCGTATCCAAAGTTGACTTGCTAATTTATAAATAAAATAAATAATCTTAAGGAAAGAATAAATAAACGGAATATAGTACAAAACACTTTTTTTGCAGCAAATTAAATAAATTTAGAATAACTTTTTATGCGATTCAGGGTTCTTTAATTAGGATTTAATTATTTGTCAGTAAAAATCCCATTTAAAAATAGTTATTTACATCTCAGAGAGAGTTCTTTCTTAAATCAAGTTTTTATTAGTACTTTATATAATGATTTCTGTCACATCAGTATGCAAAGTTGACTTGGTAATTTATAAATAAAATAAATAATCTTAAAGGATGAACCAATAAAAGGAATATATTACAAAACTCTTCTACTGCTGCCAAATAACTCAATTTTGAATCATTTTTATATGATTCATGGTTCCTTAATTAGAAATTAATCATTTGGCAGTTAAAGTCCCAGTTTAAAATAGTTGTTTATGTTTCAGACAGAGTTCTTTCTTAAAATCAAGTTATTCTTTCTTCATCTCAGAGAGAGTTCTTTCTTAAAATACCGTATTCAAAGTAGTCTTGCTAATTTATAAAGAATTGAATCTAAAGAATCTTAAAGGAAGAACCAGTAAAGGGTGTATATTTCGAAACATTTACTGCTACCATTTAAATAAATTTTGAATCACATTTACCTGACTCAAGTAAGGAAAGAAGTTTTCTAATTTTCTAAATTTTTCATTTCTTTCCGTGCACCCACACCCACACACGCCCAGCCATCACTCTTCATTTTTATACATTGGGGCATCGTTTCCGTTTTGAAGTTTTCAACATAATTGATGCGGTGACTGCGGTTGTTTGGCTAATTGAAAGCATAACTCAGCGCCGACCGTGATTATTATTTTAATATTTTGTGCGCAAATCATTTAAAATTCAGTATCCGCATTGGTCATCCCACGCACACACAAAACACACACATACACGCACTTACACCGGAAATGAGTTTGTTTTCGGCTGATGTGGCAATTATATGGCCATGGAAGTCCGCTGAAATGCCGTAGAGTCTTGGGATCCTAGTACATGTCAAATCCGATTATGCTGGGAATGCCAAGCGCACACACAACATATCACTCGACTGCATTGTGATAATACTTCCGTTGTTTAAGAGCTCCTCTGCCGAGGACATCACTTATTGTCCATTCATTTATCATCACAGGGGCTTCGGGGGCCGAAACGTGTTTACAAACATCATTAAAAATGTAAATGAGTTTGTTTGTCCGGTCAGTCCGTCAGTCCGTCAGTCCGCCAGTCCATCAGTCAGCCAGTCAGCCGGCTTTCCCGTGCGGTCAGCTCGTCCGTTGTAATTATTTAGACACTTGGGACATTTGGCTTTGAATTTTGCATGAAATGTTGCTGGCCCGCAGCTGAACCTGTTTGTGTCTCATCTATAATTGATTTTGCTCGTGCAGTGAGGTGGAAATTTTAAAACTATATTTAACTATAGTAAACTGTTGTCTGCCGTCCACTAGAGTGTGTAAGTTTCACTTATTTATGTGCATTTTATAGCGGCTTTATTGGTAAAGTTTGTGTTAAAATAGGGATTTTGATTAGGGAACCAGGCCCCAGGTGCCAGTTAAGTCGCATCTTGGCAGTTTACAGTGCCCATTGGCGGTAATTAAGTGCGAAGTCAGGTCTCGAGTGTCTGCAAATTTGTGCTATATAAACACACACGCACAGGGCGCTCCCTGGGCTCCCGCCAAAACTTTTTGGGGCCCAGAAAAAGTCCTAATGGCGTTGATGACATGATGAATGCTCCACATGAGTGGCGGACATCCGTTATTTGGGCATGAGTGCCAGGGTCGCACATATGTGTGTGCCTTAGTCTGTGTTTGAGCCACAAAGACGGCAACACTTAAAGCCGCAAAAACACGTGTAGCCACTAGGCAACAGTGTCCGTCAGGTGAAAATGAAGTTAAATCAAAGGTGTTAAACTGGTTTATGCCACAGCTTTCAGTGTCGACAAATTGGTTTAATGAATTATTCCATTAATTATGAAGTAACTGTGGAATTGAAAACCATTTTATTTGCAGGAAACTGTGTGGTACAGCGACCTCGCCAATCGGATCAACTAATTCGTGAGGGCAGCAGCAAGCGGGTAAGTAAATAAATAGCCAAGTCGAAGGCAGATTGCAGTTCAAGTAGTCTCTAGTGAGAAGTCTAATAATATTAATAGCCGAAATGTGCTTTATTTGTTGTCACACTTAAGAGAGAATGGCAAATCTAGTGCCAAATATAAGTGCAAATGAATATTTCATTCATATTTGGGCCGAGATTTGTTCAGAAAGTGCCGCTTGCCGCATTTACATAACTAAAAGTTAAGCCGGAGAAAAATGGCAAGCTTTGCAAGTGGCAAAAATACGAGAATTCCTACAAAAAGCTGCACGTGTCAGCACGTGCTGGGGCAACAGGGGAAATCGTAAAATATATACACTTACGTATATATGGCAAAGTTAAAGGTCTTTGTTTGTGCCATCATTTAATTATGGCCACACCGGGCGTATACGTAATGCACCCCAACACAATGCAATTTAATGCTTTCGCCTCCTTGCGGGCAATTTCTTTTCCATTTTAGATCTACTCCTTGGACGACGTGGAGTGCAGCGAGCTGTGCAGCTGCGGCGACTCCCTCACCCTCACCTGCCACGCCCTCTGCGTGCCCTTCGCCCCCTGCCGCACCGCCCTCGCGTTCTACAGCCACGCCTCGCCCGCCTACCAGGCGTTCCGCGGTCGCTGCCTCTGCTACTCGGGCCGCTTCATCTGCATGAAGCCGCCGCTTGGGGAGTACATTCTGCCAGGTGAGTCCTCGGCTACATATCCTTGCTAGCCAGCTGTCCTGCCAGTCCTGCCAGCCCTGCCCCCTCCCTGCCTCTGTGCCCGTCTGCGGTATTACGTTGGCGTGTCGGGTTCGCTGTGCGTTAAGCACTTAGCGATTATCGCCGGCGACAGGCAATGACGAGGCGGGGCTGTCAGGTGGAATGCAGCTGCATTTTTGTGTGCGCTGGGCAATGAAGGAGCCCCGCCAGGAATCCCCACTTGAAGAATTTAAGCTAGCCTTCTAGGTTCAAGAAATAAGTGTCTTGTTAGTGGGCAAAACTAAGCATAATGTGCCTTTTAAATTGTTGAATATTTAAGTACTTATCACTTAAAAGAATTACTTTTATATATCATAAATAATTACGCTTAAATTTGAGGAAAAATATTTTTTCAGACTTGGTGTTCCCTTTAAAATCTCTTTAAAAGAGGGGATTTTCTTGCAAGGGCAGCCCTCGAGCCTTGCTTTAAGGCCTTTTGTGAGGACACCTCCTCCTGCGTTGAGGAGCCACTTTGGGGCGTATTTGACACAGAAAGGGGAACCATTGTGGCAGCAGCAAGGTTGCGTGGCTCTTGTCCACTTGCCACTTGCCACTTGCCACTTGCCACATGGTACTGCTGGCACTTGCGTGCGTTTTTGTGTGTGCCCGGATTCCGCAGTAAATTACGTTTGCTGCAATTGATGTTGCATTCGCTACATTTTTCGTCCTCTCTCTCCTTGCAGGTGGGGTGTTCCTGCTCCTGGGCTATAGCGCCGCCGACGAGGCACTGCTGCGTCCTCACACGAACCTCGGGGTGCAGGATGCCGTGCGGGCCCTGCAGCAGTACGTAACCACATACATCGATAATCAGGTAAGTCGCCGCTCCGCTTCGCTTCGTAATGTATGGCCGGCAAATATATATTAATTGCATTCCGTCACCTCTCCCTCGGCTCTCCGTCCAGACGCAGTGCACCCTCACGCTGTTCAATATGACCGAGGAGAACATAATCATTGCTGCGCGTCTGCCGCACGATGGCAAACTGAAGGATATTGAGCTGCTGCGCAAGGAGAAGGTACGTTGAGATGCCGCAGGCACTCCAAGCCAGTGCACAGAGAGAAATAACATAGAAATTCAATAGGAAACAGGAGGAGTTAAGCCCTAATATATGAATATTTCCATAATTAGAATGGAAGATCTATTAAGAATCAAGAGAGAACTCTTTAACTTTAAATACTTCTTAACTTCGAATAGTTTTCCTTGGAAAATGGTATCTAATTAAAGTGGAGTTCAAAACTCTTGTAGATAGTTCCTAATTAAATTTTCGCTCTGTGCACACTTAGAACATCCATTTTCTACAAATAATCCAATCGACGACTATTTGCTGCTTATCTATCTGCTTGCAGGACGAGTGCACCGCGATACTGAAGACCATCAGTCATCAAATCAATAGCGAGCACAGCGAGCTCCAATCCCACCGACTGCTGAGCATTTTCAAAATGTCCGAAGTCGAGGTCGTCTGGCCGGAGAGCACGAGTGCGGCGGCCCGGAGTGGCGGACACGGACCCGTTTGCCAGTTCGCCCGGGCCAGTGGTGGCTGCCACCGGCTGCTCTATGTGACGATGCTAGCGGTGGCTTACTTCTCCAGCTGGACATCGCTGTGTATGAGCGATGTGGCTGGGACATGACAGCCGCATAGCTGAAGGATTACGGCAAGGACAATTGCATAACTGTACGTAGTAGATATTCGGTGGGGGGATCATCATCGTCATAGCATATAGCCTGAGAAGGAGCGTAGAAGGTGGAGCGAAGGATAGCTATAACTATAAACTATAATGATATGGTGCATACTCTTAGGCGCCTGCCATGGCATAGCATAATCATAATACTGTGTTGTATACATTTAGGGGCTAGTTCTGTGTTTTAGCTGCGATTATTGTGAAGCTTTGTTGTTGACCCTTGACGATGTTGCTGTCTCTTTTGATACGAACGTATGTATGTATGGATTATGGGATATACGGTAACTTATTGCATAGAACAAGCGCATATATAGAACTCAACTAGATTAATCTATCATTTAATATGAAAACGGAAACTGCTGTCTACATAATAATATTGTTAGCAAATAACGAAAAGACAAACTCGATAGTTGGATTTGAAGTGTGTGTATATAGCAGGGCTAAGCATTAAGTACTAACCGTAGCTAGTGTTTTATACGGTAAACAATACATATTTCTTTCCGTTCATCCTTATCACACACACACAACACACACCACACACAACACACAGCACAAAGCACACACGACACTTAAGCCCCACTCATTGTTTGCTGTTTAAGCTCTATCAAGTTCTTGGCTGCCTCAATTAAATATAAAAATATTAACCGCCTTAACAGCGCTTTCGTCAGTGCCTGCATCCCTTGGATACGCCGGCTCTCGCTCTCTTATGATTTTTAATTACATTTTAATACGGCCCGGCCGCACAAACAAATAAAGTTCAGGCAAGCGAACGAGCCTCGTTTAACACTCTCATGCAAATCGTTATTGTACATTTATTTCATAGTTTTCCGTTTCGTTCGGAGGCGCGAAAACAATTACGGTTTCATTATCAATTATGCGTTCTGCATTTCGATTGTTGCCGGGGCAGCCACGGACGACCCCGACCTCTCGCCTCGTTTCAACAGGTTTCATTGCTGCATATATCCCCCGGCATTAACCCGTCACTCCTCGGTTCGCTGTACATACTCTCTACCCCCCTTTGGACTCCTCAATTGACGTAACTTAAATACTAACAGTACATATCAATATGAACACCTAAACGAGTTTTACACGAAATTCTTCTCGAATCTTTTGTACATAATTCTTTATACCGAAAAAACTATACTATACATAATATTTACAACGATATACAACAACAAGAAAGAAAATCCAATGAAATACGATATGGGATCCCAATTCAAGTTAGAAAGAAAGCAGCTAAGTTTCAAGTGTATATTGATCGAGACTTCAGTTGAGCCTTAAAGAAGATATGTAAAAAGAAAGGAGTAAACTAGAAACTATTGTAAATAGTAGGGGAGGAAACAAATAACACCTGAGTGAATGGAATATCTAAGAATATTAATGCAGAAAACAAAACACACACACTTTAAGCCTAAGCTTGACCATTTCAAACAGAAGAGGAAAGAAACTTGTAGCAGTGTATGGAGAATGGTCACAATCATGAAAAAATGTCTTCCTTAATGCATATACTCGGCGATATGTATTATGTTTATACACATAAATAAAATATATATATATACGAATTACCTATACCTTTACCTATACCTATACCAATACGATATCTGGCAAGACCCTAAGCCTGCGCTTCAGTTAGACAAATGATAATGTAATATACACTCCGATATCACTATCGAATATCCTTGCGAATTATAAACACTGTTGAGACACAAATTACGAACTAACCGCAGCATATCTAAGTCAAAATATACCCAAAACTAATATAAATATATTAAATATACGTATGCGTAAAGTTATAAACGTTAGAGAGCATTGAAAACTACTTTAATAGTGTCTAGAGAAAGCAACGCTTTAACCCAAACCTAAACAGGCAGCAGCAGCGGAAAGAGTGTAAAGTTCTATGGGAAAACCCGCTTGAGAAATCATCTAGCTAATATTAGACGAATTTAAGGCTATCGAAAACCAGAAACCAGAAACCAGAAGCAAACCTATCGAGCAGCTCGTGTGTCCTTAGGAAATTAGTAGAATTGTTCGGGCTATTGAAATTCAGTTTGTTTGCCATCCTATCCGCGTCGTTTAATGGCCAACTTACGCGGGAAGCAGCAACTAAGTCGTTAAATACTTTCGGACCATATCAGTGACGACAAGTCGGGTGTATTGTTTCATCCCCCATCCACCCCTCGCACTCTCTGGGTGCGGACAAAGCGTAGCTACAATGTAAAGTACCGTTAAAGAATGATGAAAACCGAAAGGGAAATGAAGAAAATTACAAAATAGTCGACGCATTAATGTAAAAAGCAGGCAAGAGGGCAACAGGAGAACTAGCGCGCTCAAATAGCAATCTGTAGCAAGGATACGTATAAATTCGAGGAAGGCTAAATCACAAAGGCATAATAGCAAATAAACGCAGGGCAGAGGGGAGAACTTTGAGAGTTATGCATGGGGAATTATGCGAGAGGCGAGGCGCACTTCAAGTTTAAAGCTGTAAGTTGCAACCTAAGCGGTAAATAAATATATATATTTAAATAAATATACGATACGTTAGGGTGCATACGAGGGTGTGTATGTAAGTATGTGGGCTTTATGTTAGCGTATAAAACAACCGAATTGAGGTACATGGATAACGTTAAAATTAAATATTAAAGTTATGGAATAAAGCAAAGCGAAAGGCATATTTGTAATAAAAAAATAAAAACAATGTAAGTGGAAAAAACAAGAAAAAGAACAGCAGAAAATAAAGAAACAACAAGAGTATAGACAGTACAGCTTAAGTGTTTTTATTGGGTTGGCAGTTGGTAGTACCGTATAGGTAAGTAAAAGGGAGAAATAATACAGGTAATGATTAAACATTGCATACCTATGTCTTAGTCACAATAAAAGGGTTAAACAAGTAATTACGAAGACAGAACGATTTATATAAATTTTATAAGACAGGTAGCAATATATATATTAAGTACCTTTAGCATTTCTGCATTTTAAAGCCATATATTTATATACAAAGCGGATTCTTCAAAAAATTTAAGTACCTTTTAGTTTGCTAATTATTTCCATTTATAAATAAAAATATCCTAATTTAATCTTTTGATTAATAGAAGGGATAAATAAATACAAGTAAAGATTACTTTTACTCAGAAAAAAAAGGTTTTACATGTAATTACTAAGGCAGAAGGATTAAGATACATTTTATAAGGAAGATAGGAACATATATATTAAGATCTTATAGAACTTCTGCATATTAAAGGAATATAACTTTATAACTGTGAGTACTATTTAAATTGCTCTTCAGTTTCAATAACAGATTGAAATATCCTAATTTAATTGTTTGATTAGTAGAAGGGATAAATAAATACAATAAAAGATTACATTTACTCAGAAAATTGCGTTTTATATGCAATTACTAAGGCAGAAGGAAAGAAAGGAACACATATATTAAGATCTAATAGAATTTCTGCATTTTAAAGGCAAATATTTATATACAAGTACCAAAAGGCATATATATATATAAAACGGATTCTCGAACTTCATAACTGTGAGTACTATTTAATTTGCCCTTCACTTCCAATTATAGATTGATATATCCTTATTTATTTGTTTAATACACCGTATTTTTAGCCTTTTCTTTAGCTGACTGGCTCGAATTCTTTTCTGGGTCACATGACTCGCGATGCGCACTTCATTATTGACCCCCAAAGCGCCTCCGAGCGATCGGCAACTAAGTATGTGACACTATCGAGGCGAACAAAGCCGCGGATACAATACGGCACAATGCCAGGGAGTGCTGCTCTGGAAGATATAGGGGAGCCAGCTACAAAGACAGCGCAATAAGGAGAAGTCCTTCTTGAGCGGCAAACAAACACACAGCATACACACACACACTCACACTCAGCGGGGAGAAAAAAAAACAAACAAGGGCAGAAAGGCGGCAGCAGAAAAGCAAAATGAACTGGCTGAAAAGAAAAGCCAACCACACAATGCCTTTGTGTGTGGAGGCAGGTGAGGGGGGCATGGAACAAAAGATGAGCCGAAGACAAAGACACTTGCTCAAGGCAACGCCGTTTCATGGCTTAAACTCAAGTTCCCTGGGAACCACTCGAATGCACTCCACACACCCACCGCCAGCAGCACCACACCCTCAACCCACAGCCGGGACCACCACACCAGCTCGAACAACAAAGACTAAGGTCAATCATTGGAATTTTGCCAGTTAATTCGCATACAAAAGGCGGTGGCCCAGAAGAGAATGAAAATAACACGAGCTGGCTCCGCTTTGGTCCTCCCCAGCCCCCCTTTGACCTGCCACGCCCAGTGGCATGCTGAGTTCGGCATTTATACTTCCACTTAATTAGGTAATAAATGATTGAAGAAATTATGTCTAGACGTGAGGACAATTCCGATGCCTTGGCCGCACACACTGTGAATTCATTCCTGGCACGTGAGGGGTTAAAATGTGGCAAATTTCCACACAATCACACACACTCGGGCACACACACTGGGGCACACACACTGGGACACACACACATGACATCCATTTGAATAGAATTTGTGTTTCATTCTCTCCGTGCCTCCCGTGATTTGAAAGCAGGCATAAATTGTAAACAATTTCTTTTTGATTCAATTTGTATAACCTGCTGCCGCTAAGTGGCAATGCTTTTATGCGCCACACCCATACAAGTATATAAGTATTTATTTCGCATTTTATATCGCATTCACAGGAGAGGTACGATGCCTGAATAGCAAAACCGAGAGTGAATCGTAATGAATGCGGGGCAAACGGGGCGGATACGCGATGCGGGTCTTGCCAGTTCATTAATATGGCGCAAATATGCTGAAGGTCGATGATATGAGCCATATATACTAAACACACATATTCTAGGTACAGAAAGAAATATATATTTCCAATAAAATCTTTACAAAAAGGTTTAAGAAATTTATTCGATATATATAAAAATATTTTAAAGCTTAGAAGGAGGTACTTCAACGTAAATATCACCAATTTTCGCTAAAGCCCGTTGGGAATTATGAGCCAATGCTGCGAAGGACCTTTGTGGGCTTTGAACTTTTTTTCAGATATCATGTATCATTATTCTTAAATTTTAAGCAACTATGGCCAGGTGAGACTAAGGCTTTTGTGTGAGTAAAAAATATAACAAAATTGCTAGATATCAGGAAAATATATATATACACTTTTTATAAAATAGGTATTAGTTATTTAATTAGATATTTAAATTAACCAACTATTTAAATAGGTATTTAACTCAAAAATGGCTAAATTAAGCCACAAAAATTACAATATAACCGCACTCGTGCCTTGTTTACATTCTGTACAGTGAAATAGACACCACTAACCTAAAAAATTTAAACAGAAATAAATTAACCCGAAAATTAACTGATTAAGTCCCAAAAATAATCTAGTTAAGGAAGATTATTTTATTCTATATATCCTCTTATAAATATACTTTTTCTACTGTTGAACATAGCTTTTGAAATGCTTCTAGAAGGGCAAAATTCTTCTTGAAATATCTAAAATAAACGGCTAAAATTGTAGTATTTTTTCCTCTGTACAAAACTGGGCATGGCCGTTGTTGCACGCACATTTATCAGGCGGCAATGATTACGTGTTTGCCATTTTATTGCTAAAACTGTTGCGCCTCTCTGTCTGCTCCAGTAGTCACCTCTCCTTGCCCCGTCTCCCATGTGCCCCGTCCCCATCTGCTGGGGTAAGTGGGTCCCTGTCTGTTTGTGACTTTGTTGCCGCTGCTGGCTTTGTTCTACTTGGAATTGCCTTTTATTTTGTGCTAATTGAAGTTGCTGCCATCATATTTTTTCCACCCCCACAGCGCTCGCAGCTCCCACTCATAGACGCACATGTTGGGCTGGGTTTGCTTTTATTGCCGCCGCATCTATGTTCGCCTGTTTTTGCAATTTTAATTAAAAACGTGTTTATAACAGCGCAAAATGGTGATGAGTGAGCAGAATAATTTATTTCGAATATATGTACATATGTATAGAAGGCATATAGAAAACCAGGCTAATGCAAAGGCTAATAGTAAGTGCTTGGTGCTGGTTCATTTGAAACGGTGCTAATTAATGACAGTTTTCCGTATGGGCTTTAGTGTATGTAAATCCAGTTACGAGTTAATCCTCTCAGCGTAAAAAATTATCAACGCCCAGAGGTGTATTCACTGGAGAATGTGCAAGATATAATAAATAAATGAGAACACAGTATATTTAAACATTTCTCCTCGAGTGAGTTTTAATTGAAAGCCAGAAAAATTTTATTAATTGCCCGACAAGGACTGAAAAAACCTACTTAAAGTCGAGAAGAAATTCCTGTCGACATGGCCTGAAAGTATGCAACATTTTTCGCTGCAATTTATTGCGCATAAGGTGGCGAACACACTCGCACACTCGCACACTCGCACACCCTCACACCGTCACATCCACACCCTGCCATTTACACATTGCGAATTCCTTTGCATAACGCTGTGGGGAATGTATATTGCCAGGATGCCGAAGGAAGAAGGAAGAAGCCACGGCCACAAGGAGAACTGCACCACAGCAACCAGCATCCCCAGCTGGAGACGCCGGCGTTCCGCCTCAACTTCAGAATCAGCAGAAGCCACACCACAAAGAATTCAATTGAATTGATATTCAAATGCGCTTTGCCGGCGCTCTCACACAGAGAGGCATCCATTATTTGTCGATTTTACCCATGGCACATGGCAAATGTAAGGGAAAAATGTACGAGCTGATGGGAAAAAACGGAGGAGCTGAAAGCCATGCATATATAGGCGTATTCGAGGGAAGTGCGAAATCCCAGTTCTAGTTTTCATTAATACACTTTTACCCGCTCCCGGCCCAGCCGGGCCAATGATCAGTGAGCCCTTTTTGATGGCTCCGATTGCTCCGGCGGACTGCGAACTATTTTTGCGCCATTTGCCAAAAAGCCAGAGAGCCAGCACCTTTGGCCCCAGCGAATGCAACAAAACATGGCCAGGGACTCCGAGGAGCTGCATTTGCATAACTCGCTTCCCCAAGGAACAAAAAGCAGGGCTGCTGAAATAGGAAAAGGGTGCACTCTGGGAAAAATTCTAAATTTAGGTAAATTTATAGCAGAGTCTAGCTTTTAATAAAAAATATTCCAACAACAATAAGGACTCATAATCGATATATAATTTAAAGTAATGTATATTGTTACATATACATTTGATCAATTAATAGGATTGCTTTTGATGTTCGATGAAAATAACAATATCGATTTATTAAATAAGTTTCACATAACATATGATATAACTGAGTTATCGATAAGGAATGTGTACGAAGTATCGTACTGACCTCACATCCCTAATAACTTACAGTTATAAGCGCTTATTATATTATTAAGGTATCAATATTTAAATGCAGATATTTCACATGAAATTGATGAAATCGAAAACAAGAAAACAGTTAAAACAAGAAAAAATGTGAAACGATTTAGTAGATTATTATCGCATAATTTTTACTCCTGTTATTATCGATACCTTTCAATGTAATCGATGCATTCTCTCTATCTATATTAGATAAGTATTGCATTATTTTTAGTCCCGTTATTAACGATAACTTTCAAAGTCAACGATGCATTAAAGTATATTTATAAGATAAGTATCGATTTAATTTTATTTCCGTTATAATCAATGTCAACGAAGCATCACAGTATCATACTTCCTTCCCTTCCTAATAACTTTCAGGCGTTACTTTTGATACAGAAAATATTTCAAATTCCCCTCCGACTTGACAAAGACCTACCCATTGTTCCCAGTGTATTATCGAAGACAGATAGACAGGCTCAGGCTCAGCGTTCGATGCGCGCCAGACAAGCAGCCAAGTGCAGAAATAACACAAAATAGATGGCGATGCGATGGGGAAAATAATAGGAGCGGAATGGGAACAAAAAAAACTAAAAAAAAGTATATGTATGCATTCTCCTTCCCAAGAACGTATATGTAAAAAAAACTGCTAAGGAGCCAAATACTCTCGAACATTTGCAAACGCGGCAAAGTAGCGAAAATTTGCAAATTGATTGCATTCCTGTGCCTGCGCTCCGGTTCGGTGCGGGGCTTGAGCTCTCTCAAATATGAAATCTTTGGAGGAGTGCAAATTTCGCACATTTTTTCGGGGCAACTGTGGGAATGTATTCTTGGCAAGAAGGAAATCGAAGGAGAAACAGAATTGGCAAAACAAAAGACAAATACCTAGGCCAGTGCATGCAAGTATTACATTCCTGCAAACCCTCAGATATGCTGCTTGTGATGAAATCAAATTATGCAAATCTCGAGTTTAATTGCGTTCAGCTCAGAGTAGAATTCAACTTGAAATCAATTTGTTGTATTCTTAGACTCCGCCTGGCTGCTGCTGTGTGCTTTTTCTTATTTTATTTGGGCTTTATAAAATATTCAAACACTTTGACACACTTGGTCTGGCCGGAGAGCAGAGTTCGAGGGGCAACGGAACAAGGCAAATTTTGTCAGCCAACAAAATGACACTTAGTGCAGAAACAGGAGGACACATGCCTAATAAATAATTCAGTGCGCAACAAGCGGACAACAAGCGCACTTGTGGCACCACCACCATCGAAACACCACTGGAACACCATTGAAACGGCATTGAAACACCACCACTGACCCGCCACCATTTCCATCTTCATCCCGACAGCTGTTCAGGATCCTACAGTGTCCTAGTCCTCGCCCATCCATATTCACACAAGAAGATGGAAATCCAGTCGGATGTGTTCGCTCAAGTGTTGCGTGTTATGCGATGTCCTTCAAGACGGACGTTATCCCAAAGTCCGGCTATTGCGGACTCCGGAGAGACATATGCGGGTCATTTGCCGGGCGAATGAACCAAGATGAGGCAGAATCATATTTGAAGGATGTTCTCATCTCTCTGTGCCGCTTTTGTCGTTTTGTTGTTGTGTTCAAAAGAAACGAAACAATTCAATAAAATAACACGAAAATCTAATACTGAGACACGGAAATGCTTTTAGTCTGGACGGAAACTCGTCAAAATACAAACCGGGCCACGACGCTCCACCACCGCCCCTTCCTCTAAGTACCAACGCAATTCGTGTTGTATCTGTGTATTTGAGTGAGTGTATCTACAAGATTCACCTTTGTTTCCCCAAGTTTGCCATGCTAATGAGAAGCTCCCCATTTGATTTATTAGTGCGTGAGTTTTATTGATATTACCTGGGAAGCCTGGGAATATACAAGAAAATAATTTTGTCAGAGCTCATAAAAGTGAAAGATGAGTCTTGAAAAAAATCATTTAGCATCATGATTAAAATAAATCATAATGTATAGGCCGAAACGGCTGAGGGAGTCCAGAGCCAGAGCCAAGGGGCGTAAAGGGGCCAGGGATAAAACTAAACGAACATATGCAAGTGCGGGCATTACGTATACGCCACGTAGCCGGCCACGTCCAGGCGAGCTACAGACGGCAGCAAACAGGCTAAATGCAAACAGACAAACAAAAATGATTTATAAATTGGCAAGACGTGCATAAAATGCTGAGCAGCAACGGGAGGAGCTGGAAATAAAAAAAATTTCCACTGCATATGTAATGAGCCTCTGAGCGGATACGATGATTCCCAGACCAGACCCGGACCCAAAGCCGGACTGGGCCAGGGAAGTGGCATTTAAATGCGCGCATTTATTCACTTATAAATGCTACAAATAAAAATATGCTAAGGGAAATATGCTAAAAAGTCGGACCAGTAAAAAAGAAAGCGTAGAAAAAGCCCAGAACCGGGCCAAGTGTGTGTGGCCGCAACTTACTGCAGAAAGTGCCATAACTGTGTGTGTGCTTGCCGCTCTCTCCTATCCCATCTTTAAATCTCATTTGGCCCGCAGCGGCAGAGGAATTCCTAAAAAATGTTCAGCTAAAACGAGGATTCAACGAGAGGGAGGAGGAGGAGCGAACCGACCACTTTCTGGCACGCTGACTTGGTTACTGCCGGGCAAAAGTAGCTGTTGGCTGTTAGAAGAGGAAGCTGCCCAGAGATACTATCACCATGCCATGCATGTCGCTTCACACCAGCACCAGCACCAGCAGCAGCACAAGCACAAGCACCAGCACGGAGCTCACACAGATACTCCACACACACGCACGGAACGCACGCACATATGCCATGAATTTCATTTAGTCCGCACGTGTGTGCGTTAGTTAATATTGGCCACGTTGTACGCGTGTGCCTGTGTCTGTGGGCCTTTAAATTACCTCAACCATAAAGTAAACTTGCTCCGAGCACCACAAACACATGGCAATATGTTGTTGATGGCATTTTAAAGATGATGCTGCCTTTGTAGGATATTTTAATTAGTTTAAGTCCCCCCGGTAATGGCAATAAAGAGCGCCACACCCCCTAAAACAGAAATAACTGCAAATAATGAAGCAATCACAACACAATCAAATTTGGGATCGGACTCAGTTACAAAATCAAGCTATGAGCCTGCACAGACAAAAACATTGATTAGAAATGGATCAAAGTGCATATAAAAACATTTCTGAGGTACAAAATACAATCAAAATTAATTAAATATATGTATAAAATGAATTCATAACAAAATATGTCATTTAACATATCTAATAATTATAAATGTCATGCGGAACAGATGTCCGGTGTTAAAATAGATGCTAAAAGTTCTGTAAATGAAAATGAAGTGATTTAAGCATTTAAATCTATATTTAAATGCTTAAATAAAAATGAAGAGATTAAAGCATTTAAATTTATATCTCTTACTATCTGCTTTAGCACCCGATATCTGTTCTGTAGAGCATTTATAATAAGGTGCTTAAAATTCTCATTTGCATATGCATTAAATGAAAATGAAGTAAAACATATAATTAAATATATGCTAAAAGTTCTGTAAATGAAAATAAAGTGATTTAAGCATTTAAAACTATATTAAATCTATATTTAAATGCTTAAATGAAAATTAGTTGATTTAAGAATTTAAATCTATATCTCTTACTATCTGCTTTAGCACCAGATATCTGTTCGAAAGAACATTTATAATAAGTGCTTAAAATTCTCTTTTTCCTATGGATGAAATGAAAATTAAGTGATTTAAACGTTTAAATAAATATAGACTAAAAGTTCTGTAAATGAAAATGAAGTGCTTGAAATATTTAAATATAGATCTAAGTGCTAAATCACCGCATTTTAATTTAAATAACTTTCAGCATCGCCTTTAGTACCGGCCATCTGCTCGGTATAAGATTTATAATTATTTGATAAGATAAAACCCATGTTTTGTTATGGTAAAACCCAATCTTTCCATAGGGAAAAGGGAATTTTAAGCACCTTTTTTTATGTATCTATAAGCAGCTCGTTTCTGTCCGTGTAGTCCAAAACAAAAGTGTATAAAATGCAGCTATTTCCGCTCCTGGCAAGTGTCTTAGAGGGTGAGAAATCTGAAGCCAGCTCTGCCTCCGCTCCCGGCGCCGGGCTCTGGGAAATTGCGTTGCATATTAAAAGCATGCTCGACGCCGCCGCCGCTCGGCCAGAGTCCTTTGGCCAGGCGGCAGGAGGCAATGATGATAATGCGGCACACGTGCACTAAAATGCAAGCACTTGAAATATTTATAAGCTGACTGGCAGATAAATCAGAGGCGCCTGCACTCAAGCTGTTGTGCCAGCCACTAGCACTAAATGAAGAAAAATGAAGCGCGCCGTGTTGCAGCGGGTTTTAGGCAAGAAACTGTCAAACTGCCAGCAGGCAATCTGCTGGATGAGGATCGGGATGAGGATGCGGATGCGGAGTGCCGGAGGCGATGGCGGTAACTGTGGCTGTGTGCACTTTGCTGATGGATTTGCCTGGCGGACTCCCCCGCCGCCGCCGCCGCATCTCCCCTATTGATGCCGTCAAAGAAAGTCGACGAGGCCAAAACCCGAAAAGCGTGCAAAGGTCAAAATTTATGCGCGGCGAAAGTGTTGACACAGAGTGCATGGTGATGATGTTTTTAAATATTTTATGTCTCCAAAGATGCGCATAAATATTTGAGTGCCAAGACGTGTTGCGGTTTCCCAGAGGATCTCATTAGCCGGGCTGCCAGCAACTATTGAAAACAGCTGAGATTTTAACCAGTTTATAAGAAGTCAAGTGACAAGAGCTTCTGCTAAATCCAATTGCTGAATGCCCAGATGAATCATCTTTAAAATGCTACCTACATATGAATAGTAAATATAATACTACGAATTTTAAAGCTGTACTGAGAGACATGTATTTGTTTACCACACACAATAAAAACCAAATCTATAAAGTCTGTATTTCCTTGACACACACATAAACGATAGTTTATGGCAAAAATAGTTTTGGCACATTGCTGAGTTGCAAGTAATTTATACAGCTTTTTGGACATTTATAAGAACAATGCAATCAATAAAACTTAAAGCCTTAAAGAAATTTGGCAACTTACTGGCCTTCAATAGTTATTGTTTTTGTTTGGAAAAATACTATATATTACAAATAATTCTTTCATCTTTAAAAGTCTGAATATTTGAATATAAATTCTTTGAGAAAATAAAAAGAATTTCCTATATTTTAAAGGTGGTTAGAAGTACCTTTCAAATCACAATTTATTTATTTTATTTGTTATTTCGACTCCTGAATTAGATATGCTACAATTGAAGAAACTTATGAACCTCCAATTAGTTGGCAGTAAGATGCTATAAAGCCGATCCCTAGGAACTACATGGAGATGCCGGATGCGTTGCCGGGACACCGAATCCTAAGATGAGGCTCCCTTCAGCCAGCACTCAACGCCCAACGCTTATTTACATGTCAATTGTAAATTGTTTTCCATGTTATCGTTTTATTTTTGTTGTTTTTTCCTTGAACACTTTTCACTTTAGTGATTTGTTGTGCTCCCTTTGTTTATCCGGAGAAATCGAAAACATGTCAAGCACTTGCCGTATATTGAGGCATGTGTGTCGGCGGGCCTCCTGCTCGGGGATAAGTATGTAGATTCCCCCAGGTGGCTCTCGCTGACAGACTGCCGGGGATTTAAAGTGACAGTGATCTGGGCTGGGGCTGGGGCTGGGTTTGGGTCTGGGCCTGGGTCTGGGTCTGGGGCTGTAGGCAAATCTCTCCAGCTAGGCATTCCATTACCCAAAAATCGAGAGCGAAAAAAATAGCAAATGTATCAAATGCCAATCTAATTTCATTTTTACGCTCGACCAGATCTGCAGAAAGCCGCTGCTGCCTCGCACTTTCTCTCTATATATATATATAGATTTCTCAACAATTTGACAAATCGCATGTTGACATTTGTTGACATCTCACACACACACACACACCCCAAGAGGGGGGGAAATGGGAACGTGACAAAGAGTACAATCCCGTTTCCCCATTGATATCTCGCAAACTGGCAGAAGGGGCGCTGCCAACAACTCTAAATCACTGATGACGCCAATGGATGGCAACTGTAAAACTCAATGAATTGGAAAATGTTTTGTTAGCTTTTCCATCAACACACACGCACACTCGCACACCCAGGTGGACACACAAAAAAGGGCGCCAGGTGAGCCCAAAACGTTGCCAATTGGCGAAATTAAATCGATTCACTGGCCGAACGAGTGTGCTCAAACACAAATTGAATAATTATCTACAAATACAAGGGAATGCCAAAGACTTCCTGGGGCATTGCTTTAATTTCAGTTTTGTATTCGAATTAAATTGGACAGAAGGGGCAAAAATGGGGCCAAAGGCGAAGATTTATAAAATCATTCTAAATTTACTTGGTGCAGGCAACAAACATTCACACAAATTTATGCATACAAATAAAATGAGAGTAAATTGATTTATCTGCGGCGAAAGGAGACTTCCAGGAGGGGAAGGGCAGGCAGCAGGGAGCGGGGAGCAGGAAGCAAGGAGCTGGCGAAGGGAAGCCAGTGGCCTGAAGGGTCCACCTTCATTCACTGGGGACACATTAGCCGCGAGTCTCACACACACACATAGGAATGCAAATAGCTCCACAGGAAAAAATAAGTCCTTACAAATTTAGAAATTTTATATATTGAGTAAGTTTAAAAAAATTAAATTAAATGATTTAATTAATTTAATTTAATTATTTTTCGCATAACAAAGTCACGATCTTTGTGTACTTTTGGAATAGTCACGTTTTGATTTATTTTTCCATCAAGAATCTTTTCCCTCTATAGAAATTTATTGCAGGCTTTTCACCTGAAATTCCCAAGTACGAATTCAGGGACCCGCTGCTATAAAGCAAGGCAAAGAGTTGAGACTGTATAAGTCAGAAAAATAGTACTAATGAGGTTTTCTGTCTGGAAACTAAATAAGACCTCGAAAAATAAGGATAAAATATATTTCAAAGAAAACAAAAAGGGAGAAAAAACCTGCATATATATATATATACAAGAAGAAAGAACCTGCATTTCCCAAGAATTCTCTGAGTGTAATCGCGTCTCACATACGCAAGCTAATATGCTCGTAAAAAGGCAATTTCCACAAATTCAACGCACCTCAGCCACCTTACGCATTTGTTTTTGATGGTTCTTTTTTCGAGGGGGCGAGAGCCGCTAACTCAATTTTCTATTTGCAAAAATTTCTGGTTCCATTGTGGTCGGGCCTGAGGTCAGAGGAGAGTGGCTGACGTGCTGTGTGGACGCTGGGGGATCGGGGTGGCAGGCAGGTGCCAGGCCCTGTCCATTTGGAAACCGGCGAGGCATAACTTATGCCGCAGATACACACGCACACGGGCGCGTTTTGCATACAATATGTCGGTGTGGGACCCAGCATACATTTATTTCAATTTTTACAACTCGGATGCCATTCCTCTCGTTCCACTCTCCACTTCTCCCACGCTTTTCCCTTCGGCTTTTCCCTGCTTTCCCAGCTTTCCCCGCTTTTCCCGCC
The DNA here is from genome assembly GCA_008042775.1 of Drosophila pectinifera. NCBI lineage: Eukaryota > Metazoa > Arthropoda > Insecta > Diptera > Drosophilidae > Drosophila > Drosophila pectinifera. The sequence continues at coordinate 133,277 of VNKC01004929.1, forward strand.
AGCGGCGCTCGTAATGCGCTTTAAGGCATCGACATTGGCTTTCGTATCGTTGGCGGTTCGGCGTCCGCTTTACGATTACGTTTTACAAGATTTGCATAAACACTTTTATCGAAATATAAATGACTTAAAGTGCTTTGAATATATAAGCATGTAGTATGCTCTTCTCAAGGGCATATGTGAACCTACTGGTGAACCTTGGAGGTATTCGAAGATCCTACAAAAAGATACAAGGCCGACACACCAACTTTATAAAATTATGCCCTAAAATAAACCATTAAATGAAGTCCCAGATGTAATTTAACTATTAATTTATATTAATATTAGTAAACTGATTATGTAGGGCAACTATATTTCGAGGTGTAAGTTGGACAATTCCTCAGGCTGACTTTCTTCGCATTGCCCTCATGAATTTTGCAATTCTCGGGCGTCACATTACGCGCTGCTTTTATGGCGTCACTTTAACGAGCTATCAGTCCTGGGCTTTGTTTGGCCAGAGGTGTATTAAAAAGGATACGGGTATTGGTCCACGGATATTGGCTAGACTTTTGGAGTGAGGTCTACCCAAGGGGTTGCAGGAAACTTAAAAGTTGAATGGCCAAAGTCTTGAGATCTTTATGGAAACCCTACTCAGTGCCACTAAGGTTATTTTAATAATATTGAATAGGAAATTGTTTAATTTCTCTGTTCAATTAAGACTTAGACTTAGTTATGAATTTAAGGTTTAACATTATATTATATTTTAATATTTACAAAGTTGTATCCGGTCATGATCTTGGATTTAAGAGACAGAATTTCAAGTCTAATGCCTTAAAAATCGAATTAAATTAAGGTAAATAATTTACAAAAATGGCTTGCTCTTGCTTTGAACCAAAAATCAGTGTTGGGCACCACATTTAAACATCGGAGCCTGATAACAACCCTCTACGATTGATCTTGTCACAACTCCCTAAAAGGGAGCCTGATGTCCTTACATTATCGGAAGGAACACATTTTACAGAACATTTTCTTGACCCCTATTTCCAATCCTTAGAATTACTTCCGGTTAAATAAGTCGCTGTGGTTTTTAGGTCCTTATAGTATTACTGTTACTGTTAGTATTGCCTCCTCGAGAATGAATGGGGCTAGGGTATCGAGAAACTGATTACACATCCCACAGGGGCCACTTTTCGAGGCAGCAGCCACACCCCAGAGATACTGGATATCCGGCAATGAGATGCATAATAAAAACTGCCAACGACAACAAACTAACAAAAGTCAAAGCAATTGTAATAAATGACAGTCAGACATCTGCCAAGTGGCCAATGGAAGGGGACAAGGACGAGAACGTGGGCGGTGGGCGGTGGGCGGGTGGCTGCCAGATTCGTGTCCTGGCAAATGCCAGCTCGGCAAATCCATGTCCGCCGTCCCACCCGCAGAACGAGCACAGTGATATCCACTCCAAATGGCGTTCCCGGCTGGGTAGGAAATTTTCTAGCATTTTAGCATCATTAGCATTGATTTATGATTAAGTTCAACCTCAATTTTCAGTTAAATCGTTTTCCTTGCCAGCTCCGCTTCTGCGCTTGTGCGTCCTTCCCCCTTTTTGGGCCCTCCGAATATCCTGGTGAAAACTTGCGAACTGCGTTGGTGGAGGAGGAGTGGAGGAGGAGGTGGAGAGGGCATTGAATCCCGCTGAGGAGGCTGGCAAAACGTCGAAAACAAGAAATCAGAAAATCAGAAGTAGATGCGATTCTCACAATCGGACGCACTGATGTGTATAATGATCTTTAGCCGGGATTTAAAACGGATAATAAATAATAAAAATACATGGCGATAGAGGCGGCGGCGGGTGCAGGGTAGGCCAGAGTCCTGAAAGGAATCCGAGCTTACTGTAAGTCGGAGCTCGCGCGCTCCTCTTATAAAAAATGAATCGTTAAAAGGCCGAAAAGGAATATAAATGTTCGTTGCCACAACAAATCAAAAAAAAAAAATAAAGAGAGAAGAAAACATAAGGCCAGAAGCGGAAAAATAAGGCAATATTCAAGAAATGTAAGTCGGAAATGGAAGACAATGCTTGACAATGGCCATGATATATGATGAGCCACTCCCTCCCTCTCTTATTGTCCCCTGCCCAGGTCTACGTAGGCCTCTGCAGATTGAAATTGAAATGAAAGTAGAAATAGAAATAGAAATTGAAATAGATAGAAACTGTAGTGACGAGAGCCCGTCCTGCGTCGCTCCAAATAAACCGATATGAATGATGTTGAGTTGAACAAATACGGCTTCATAATCCTGGCAGGAGCAACAACTCTCCATTTGAATAATGTTGTTCAATAAACTGAATTGCCTTCATTCAGCATCGGGCGTCCCCATTGATTTCATCATCATCCCACCAAGTAAACTCACATTGTTCCACTCTGACTCTGGCATTTTTCTCGATTTAAACGAATGCGGCACACCGACGGAAGAGGCGGAAAAGGGCTACACCACCAGCAGCATTGAAATATGGAATAAGTTAAAAGGATTTATTAACTTTTAAAAGCTTCATGCACACAACAATGCCAAGAGGACCAGGAGTTGCCAACGAGCAACGACAAATATTGTGTGTTGACTTCGAAAAATGCCAAAAGGTACTCTCGGTATCGGAATGTCAGCACGGTGGCGGTGTTGGCGATATGGTGGATTTATGCGGCCGCTTCACGGCCTTTTGCAGCTCAATCGGAAATTGCTCATACGCAGTGTGAAAATAAGCCAAGTAAAGGCAAGAAAAATGTGCAATTCATCTGATCTCTTCCCCTTGGCAATGCCAAAGGCTTCCCTTGAGACGTGCAAAGGATATATGAGGGGATAAACTGACAAGTCTCACAGGAAGTAGTCTCAACTGAAGTTTTGTTTATTTGAGTGAGAAATTATAAGATATAGGTACAAGTCTTACCTACAGACTTACACTTAATTCCATGTAATGCCCGCCCTTTCATAAACTTGTAACTACAAATGTTGCTTATATTAAATTTATTTCCGCTCTGGAAAAACCCAAAAATGGCCCGCACAAATCTCTAAAAACAAACTAGTCAGTTAAAGTGAAAGCTACATAAAAACTGCTCTGCTTTGTGGCTCTAGCACTGCCATATATCCTTTTATATAATAAACATCACACACACTCGTGTCGAAAAGGTTTGGGAGTAGCGCTGCAGCCATATTCGTGAATAAATTGTGCTGCCAATAAAAAATATAGCAAGCTCAAACAAAAATGCACACAAAAGCACATAAATTGGCTTTCTGTCGCCAAGGCAGCGACTTATTCGATGGGAGTCCCGATCCCACTCCCGATCCCGATCATCGTGCTGCTCCACCAACTCAGAGAGGCGGAAACCCACTGGCGACTGGAATAAATAAACCAACTGCACCGACTGCGACTGCGACTGCAACAACTGCTGTTGCTGCTGTCCCTGATGCTGCACTTGACTCAACCAAACAGGAAGCAGCCAAACAGCAGCTACTTTTCCGGCCATGGTCAAAATAAAGAGCACTTAAAAAAATTCAACAAAAATATACTCAAGGCGAAATAGTAGTCAAGATATACAAACAATTATGGTGCTCTGACACTACATTGTTGGTCTCACTAATTGGAGTAATTCTTCTCAGACTATTGTGTTTTAAGTAAGTGTTAGTAAGACACTTTTAATAAGCAAAAATATGAAAAATAAAATGTCTTATAGATTTCAGAGATAAAATACGACACGAAAGACGAAACAAAAAAATTCCCCCTTTTTATAATTAATATAGTGACAATGTCCACGTTTCAATGATAGAAATTGTAAATAGATAAAATTAATAATGAATTTACAATATAAAATTAATAAGGTGCCTTATTTATCAAAAAATGTCAAGCAATGAAACCTTCAATAAATGAAAGCATAAATATAGTGTTATAGTATAGTAAGATAATTAAGTAAATTGTACTAAAATTTTAATATATAAAAGGAGACTTGCCATTTTTATGATATTTAACAACTTATACTTATACAAATGATGAACGTTTTAAGTCTATGGAATTACCATTTTTGTTAAAACTAATAACAAGCTTATCATATAAAAATAATTAAGTGTGACCATGTTATATTTACAGAAAAAATGTCAAGAAATGAATCTTTAAATTAATGAAAGCAAGAATATAGTGTTGTAGTATTATTAATCAGTTAAGTTAAATGTTTAATAAATTAGTATTAAAACTTGAATATATTAAATGATGTAATTTAGATGATATTTTATAATCTATTTTTAAGTGCACAAATGATGGAAATTGTAAGTATATGGAATTGGCCATTTTTATTAAAACTAATAATAAATCTATATCACCTGTATTATAGAATTAATTAAGTGTGTTCATGCCCTATTTACCGAAAATAAAATGATGAAATGTAATGAATGAATGCAAACTGTAACTCTTATATTAAGTTCGACTTTTTGCAGTGCACCATTTGAATTAAACACTTTTCATGTGCGCTGCCTTTGTGATACTGCTGCTGCTCCAGTGGAGCTCTCAATGGAAATTAGCACACTTTTCACATTTTCCCTTTGAGTGTCTGGGGCTCTGGCGATTGCAGTTTTTAATCCATTTTCGCTCCCTTTTTTCAGGGGCCGCGCTTCGTAAATTCAAAAGTTCGGAAGCTGTTAATAATGTCGACAGGCGCACGACACAAGTATTTCATTAGAGAAAAGGCATCCTGCTGGTCCTGCCGGTCCTGCAGCAGTCCGGTGCCATCTCCCACACCCCCATCGTCGCATCCTGTCGTCACTCTCCCTCTGCTCCCCGAGAGCTCGGCGTTTCCCCTAATTTTCTATTTGGCTTTTGCCCGAGCTTCGTGCGCGAAATGTTCTCGCGTGTCGTGATATCTGTTCGAAAGCAATTACAGCAGCGCTAGCATCGCAAATGAAAGAAAAACTAATTAAATCCTTTGTCCAGCATTTTGTCATACAAAGGAAGGAAAGGAGTCCGGACACGGAACACGGATGGGATGCGATTGCCGAGTGCATAAGCAGAGGGGCAACTATTTATCAGAGGTATTTCACGCCGGCATTGGCATTGGTATTTGCATTTCTTAACAATGCCTCGCACTCAATGCAAATCAAATCTGCAATGCGCCACGATTCCGCTTTACGCTCTAGTCTTTGGGCCAGGTTAATGTGATCGATATGCCTTTGGTTTCGCTTTCAGCATAAATGGCGCATCAGCGGCAGCATCCATCTTGATGTAAGTGGGATTACGGCTGAGCCAGCAGCGCGGCGGGGACAATGTCATCGCCAAGGCTGTCCCTACGAGTGCCAGACGGATGGCAGTCATAAATTCCTCAACGGGCCGGGTAGCCCATTAGGGCAAAAACGAGTGGCCTGGCCAGCAGCAGTAGTTAGTTGGCCAAGTAAGTGTGTCTACGGCAGGTGCATTCTCCCCCTGCAAACCCTCGAGTGGCTGCATTGATTTATGCCAATCACGATTCGCTAATAACTCAGCGGGTCTACTGATGGTGCTCCTCTGCTCCTGATGCTCCGATGCTCCTCCTGATGCTGTCATAATGGCAGCCATTTGAGGGTTAAATTGGATATGCCACAGGCGTTGACAAAGTTGGTCACGTGCTCATTTTTATAAGAGGTATTCGCAGGAGGGTTAAGGTATATTCGTGGAAGTGTCCAAAAAAATATAATAAAAGTAACTACTAAGAGATATGTAATATATTTAATAAATTATCCCTGAAAGCATTGCTTCTGTAATGTTTCTGTAGTAGTTATCAAGAAATTATCCCTACAAACTTAAGTTCATTATGTTACTTAGGTTATAGCTAGGCTTCATAGATGAAAAGGTTAGCTTTCCTTATTTTATATAAAGAAAACAATGATCGTCGCCTTAAAAATATTTTAAAATTTGGAATTGTTAAGCCGGAAACTGGTGAAATGAAAAAATGATTGATATGAAAAGCTCTTAAGTGCATTCCCAATAACAAAAACTCTGTAATATATCAGATTCATTTAAAACTTGACTTTGCAAGACTTTGGGTCTTCTTAGGACTTTAAAAATATTAATAGAGCATCAAAACACCTTTTTACTACTAGAGTAACATTCCCCAGAACCTCACCTCACTGAGTACCAGGTATTTCATAGTCGGTGAAAGGAATTCTTGTATGTACTCAAGTATTTTCTCCTCCAGAGAGTCCTTGTAAACGGTCGCACATAATTGACGTTTCATTAGCATCATCATCATCTCTTTGCCCGCTTAAGGGACATGCAAATTTCCATCTCAGACGCCCTCATCGAACGCACTTTAAGCTAGATACCTTGGCAATTAGAAAGGTCAATCGAACCATGATGATGATGCCAATGGTGCTGGCCCTGATGGCACTCATAAAAACTTAAATTCGTGGCACACACCCACACACTCGGGTCTGGCGCCCCTTCCGCAGCACTTGGGGGCAAATCGAACTTGTGAACTTTATAAGCGCACAGCGAGGAAATGGGAAAATTTCATAAATGAACAAGGATTCAACATCAATTTATGACATAATGATATTTGAGTGGGGCAAATTGCGTTAGCCCTGTGTTTGTGTGTTTGGGGGAATCTGAGGATGTTTTTTCTTTATTTTTTTTTGGGTCTGTGGGTGCTGTATTTGTGGGTCACAACCTCCTTTGTATTCGGGACCCAGCGATTTGGCTCCATTTTATGTAAATTATGGGATTATGCTGTGATTTAGAATGGGTTACGATTGGAGCTTAAGGAGCACATTAGTGGCCATTTCCCCTTATGCATTGATAAGGTGTTGAGGTTAATTCGTGACATTATGGGGGTGTGAAGACTTTGCGGCCATTAAATTGAACCACACTCGCAGGATACTACCCAGGATTCCTACTCTCCTGCTCACTCACACGGTGATTAATAGCTGAAAAACTTGTTTTCTAATTATTTAACACCCGAAAACTACGACAATTAATTATGTGGCGGAACAATGAAGCCCCTGACGGACATTGTGGGTGACAAACGCACACAGTAGCACGAGCTTACAACAATTGTTACTACAACAATAAATTTTATTGTGCCAGCTACCCCCTCCCACACACACACACACATAGAGACATTCAACATTCATTTCCGTTGCGAATTTTGTATAGAATATTTTTTGTTCTCGGTTTTTTTTGGGGCTAGCAAATGAAATTGTAGAGAAATGCACATGCAGAAAAGCACTCGGAACATTAGGAAATATACACACTGAATATCGAACCAGTCCAGACGAAAAAGAACCTTTTATTAGGTAACTGTTGTTAAGGTAAATTAAAATGAATGATTTAGTCTTTTTTAGGCCACTGAAACAAATATATTTTAGTAGGGATTTTATAAAAAAGATACCGTCTTCAAAGTCTTTAAATAATGTTTAATAAATAGGGATTATTTAAATATTTATATTATAAAAGACTTAATATGATTTAGTAAAAAGATAGAAAAGAAAAAAGTTTTATATAATTCAGTAAAACGATAAATACGGGCACACTATACCGAATTCAGTAGGAATTTTACAAAAAATAACCCCTCATCAATGTCTTTAAGTAATGTTCAATAAGTAGGTATGATTTAAATATTTATATGATACATTAGTTAATGATTTAGTAAAATGATAGAAAAGATAAACAGATTATACAATTTAGTAAGAAGACAAATACGGGCACACTAAACCGTAAAGCTGGCATCAAGACGCGCAGGATAATATTTAAAATAAAACAAAAATCTGTAAATATTTACAATTCAAGCTATAAATCTATCACTAATAAATGATAGCTAATGTACATTAAATACAGAATCCATTAACTCAAAAAAGCGTAACCAGTATAATTTATTGAATAAAATACGATCATGAATCAAACCAAATTAAACGATTTCAATACCTTTTCATTGAGTATTAATGAACTGAGACATTCGACAATGTAGCTATGACAATATTAAAATTCTTGAAATAAAAATCACAGTAAAAATCAGTAATATGTTTATGTCAGATCCAGATTAAAAAAATACATATAACAAAAAAAGGCAAAACAAATTTCAATTAATGCCATTTAATGGTTTTAAAATGTAAACAAATTAAGCCAAATTGAGCGACAAATATCTTAAATACCTTTAATTCTGCAACTAATAGGCTTATCAGAATATGATATGTAAAGCAATAATTAAATATTTCAGCCTTCTGTCTCGAAATATGCCACTTTTTGCCTAGTTTTTTCCCACTATGGCACACTCGAGCTGCCTATACAAATTCAGCCACATGCACACAGGCAATGCATTGCATTGCATGCAGTTGGGTTAATTGTTTTTTAGGCATCCCGAAACACAGGGAGCAGGGCGAGAGAGAAGCTGGAAAGAATCATTTAATGGCATCGCACATTCATTTGAAACTTTTTAATTAAACAGAATACTGTGACAAATTATTTTAACGAGCTTTTCGCATTGCAAATTGAAAAGGCGAATCGCTTTAAGGACTCACAAAAAGCGAAATGTCAAGCCCAAAGCCGAGTAAAGCCCACAAGCGCTTAAAACACGACATCATGGGTCACAATCCCTAATAAAAAACACCACAAAGAGGCGACAAGCAAAAAAAAAAAAAACAAGATACATATACAAAATAACAATGGCAACCAAAATAAACTCGACAAGGAGGCTCGGTCCCAAAGAAATCTGCTTAAAACAATTATTTCAGAATAATTGGCTTTAATTGCTGCCAGCACAGCTTCAGCCTCAGCCTCAACAACGTCGTCCTCGTCGTCGTGGTGGTTGTCGGCCCTAAGGGAAAACTTATGGCCAAGTGTAGGTCATAATGGCATCTATCAGTGGGCGACGGCCGAGGGCTGTCGAGGGTTAAGGGGCCGGAAGCGGAAACAAGCAATTTTGCGGCAAAGTTACGAGTGCCACAGACAAGAAAAACACCAAAAGCGTGGCGATAAGAAAGCCAGGATGGTCGCAAACTGTGGAAGTTTTCATTCTCTTGGTAAAAGTAACTCAACAAGTTCTTATTTTTAGATATGGGTAATTTTATAATTACCAGACTTGGTCTAAGCTGTTTGCTTCATAAAATATATAACTTTTATATGGCTTATAATGTCTTTATTAACTATTTTAATGATAAGCTTGGCTTGGATTTATTTTAGGGCTAGTTTTTAGAGATCACGTTGCTAGATTCAGCTAATATAACCATTTAAAAAAAGGGCAAAGCCCGAGAAAAAGCAGTTGAGTAAATAAAGTTGCAGCAAACAAAAACAGTGCAGACTCTGTGCCACAACTGTTTGTTGATTGCTGTGTCTGAGGCGAAGGCAAACAACAAACAAACAAACACCAAAGTCTAAACCCAGCCCTAATGGCTGCGATCAACTGCTCGAGTACACCTCGCAATGGCTCTGCAAGATTAATGACGGAATTAAAAACCAAGCCATGTACTTGTGTGTGAGCCGGGCATTGCACTTAATTAAAAATGTTTGCCTAAATTATGTACAGACAATTAGAGCAGGCAGACGAGCAGACGGCCCAGACAGGCATTTCCGCAATTTGCGGTTTGAATTTTTCCCAGCACCCCAGCACCCCAACCCGCAGCCCCCAGCCCCCAGGACGAAGTTCATTGTTAGAGTGAAGCACGAGTTTGCCACACCCTCCGTAGAGCCCACTTTGGCGAGGTTATTATGAAGGCAATCCGAGAGGAGTTTGTACGAAGGAGAAGTCCTTAAGTGGCCGCCACCGCTTCATTTTTTTCCTGGGCATTTTTGTTCGGCACTTCATCGTCGCGGAACTGTGCTAATTAATTGCTTAAACAATTGCACTCCTAATGGCAGAGCGCATTGTTGTGGGCGGCCTCCAGTGCGTATACTTAATGCGCGAAATTATTTCACGCTCACTTACAAGTGTCACAATTTCGAGTTGTGTCCTCGCCGCTCCAAATGAGACCGCATAAATATTGCAGCCATCCTGCCACGCGCCAACCGCCAAGCGCCACAAATGCAATAATTGCGCATTTTGCAATGCAACGACCCTGACCAAAAATGTGTGTGACACTTGGCCAGAAGAGGACTTAGCCTCTGGGCCACTAACAACACAACAAAAACAAGGGACAGCCATGGTAAATATTTGTCCTCGACATGTGTGTGCTTATGCATTTTTAGCAGTGTGTCGCCCGCAAAATTGTAATTAAGCGAAATATCATTTCTGACAGACACTCGGCGGCGGACAACCAATTCAAGTGAAATGTGTTATTAGGCTTGAGGTTTGGCCATTGGTTTTATTTATTCGGTTTCACATAATCGGTCCTGCCTTAACTACTTGGTCTTGCAGCACTGATCCTTGGGTCCGTTCTTGCAAACGCACTTGCAGTCCTGATTGCAGGAGCAATTGTCGCCGCACTTGGAGTCAGTGCACTTGCAGTCTAAAAAATGAGTTCTCGTTACTTGGCATTCAAGGGAAATAGCCCCTCTAAGGGCTTTTATATTAACTGAATTATATTCTGTTCAACTTACTAGTTCCACAGCCCTTGCACACCATTTTGAAGGTATATTTTTCTATATATTTCTCTCAGAGTAGAGCTTGCTGAACTCTTTTTGTAATGTGTTTATGGTCAGTGAGGTTGGCGCCTTGGGTATTTATAGGCTCGACCACCAACAAAGTGCCGCGTGAAATTTTTGCACACTGTTTGGATTGATAAGGAAAAACGTGCGCAAAATCAACACAAATTACACGAATGCACCCAACACAAATCGGGTTAAGACCCGCCTTTATCAGTCAGTGCGGCAATCTAAGAAATAATGATAAGATAACCAAGGGAACCTGCTTATCAGGTACACTGTTAACTAATACAGTTCAATTTAAAGCAGATACAACGCAGTTTCTTAGTTTTGTAATAAGTTTTAAGGCAGAAAGTATTGTAAAAATTAAGCCTTGATAGAAAAATATAATAACCTTTCAGGCTTTACAACGTTATTGCATATATAACCTTTTTTTATTAAATACTCTTTGCAATAAATAATATATTCAACCTTTGGCCACATAAACTACATAATAATCATATTAACTTACTCAGAAACCAGCCCTTAAACCTTAATTTAAGAGTTGCAAAAATACTAATGGTACTAACAACTAAGAATTAAAGATAAGATAACCAAGGGAACCTGCTTATCAGGTACACTGTTAACTAATACAATTCAATTTAAAGCAGAGACAACGCAGTTTCTTAATATTGTAATAAGTTTTAAGCCAGAAAGTATTGTAAAATTTTAGTCTTGCATATATACCCTTTTTTATGAAATACTCTTTGCAATAAATAATGTATTTAACCTTTGGCCACATAAACTACATAATAATCATATTAACTTACTCAGAAACCAGCCTTTAAACCTTAATTTAAGAGTTGCAAAAATACTAATGGTACTAACAACTTGTTATGCGCACTTGGCGTCATCCAAGGGGTTAAAAGTGGAATTACCGCAAATTGTAAAAGTTTTTAATTGTTTATCTCTTGGTCTCGGTTTCGAGCTGCGACTGGGACTGGGGCTGGGACTGGGGCTGGGTCTGAATCCGGGGTCTCGGGTGAAACATTAGCGCCACATGGCCCCCACACCGATGTTGTCCTTGTCGCAATCAGCCAGCAAAAATCTCGGCGGCGGGCGGATGCAGAAATTAGCCCAGACTCCCTTGCTCTTGACTTGCCCCAGCTCCGAGCAGCGGGCACAGGATGAGGTCAAATTATTAATTTAATATGCATCCGTGGCGCCTCGGACTTTCTGGACTTGGCCAGAGTCTCCTCGGCTTCCGTTGGCCGCGGCCTGAATGTTGGTGTTGTTCTTTTTTGGCCCACTGGCCCACTGTTGTGGTTGGCCAGCCAAATGGCCACCATTTCCGCATCCCCGAGCCGAGCGCCTTTTTCGGTGACTTTGCCATGCTTTGCCTGATTAACGTTTAAACTCATTAAGATAACGCAATTTTTGGCGCTCCGTTGGATTTTACTTTCGAGCAGCTGTGCCTGAAGGCAAGTTTCGGGTTCAAAGGTCAGCAAGCTGGCCAAGCAGCTGGGCAAATCAGTTGCCATTGTCTTGTGGCCCGGCTCGTAGTTTTGTAATTGGTTTGTAAGCAATTTCACCGGCTCTTTGACAATTTCCTTTGCCGTTTTATTTCGGGGGCTAATTGCAAATTTCCCAGTTCCGCTCCCAGCTTCAGATTCAGCTCCAGCTTTGGAGCCTTCTTATCAAAATAGAAGTCCGCTTTTTTGGCCGCGCATTATGCTCTCTATGTTCACGCTCAATTAGGGTCTGTGGCTGCCTGCTGCTGCTGCTGCTGCCAATGGTTTTGGCCATCGCCCGCCGATTCTGGTTATGGCCAGCTCCTGGATCTGTTTATCCCCAGTTCTGTGGGGCTTGGCATCCGGGTCGGGGCTTGTTTACCCGCCAATCAATTCAATTTTCGACTTGTTTGCGCCCAGCATCATCATCGTCCGCATTTCGCAGCTTCATTTTTGGCCAGGCTCTGCGGGCGTGGGTTCGAGTGTGGGTTTTTTGGTGAGGATTCCGGTTCGGTTTCCGGCCATGGCCGCCACAGGCAACGCTGTGCTCGGTGCCCTTATTAAATGAGCAAATATTTTCGCTGGCATATTAGATAAATGCTTTGATTATGATTATGGCCTGTTCAATGGCATAATAATATGGGCCGGGCGGAATAATCAAGCAGATTATGTATAATAAAGGGATTAGGCTATCGAAAATAAAATTATTAGTGTTCTATTTATTGTGTGCCAACTGTGGGAGGTTGTTCTAAGCCTAGGGACTTAGCATTTCTTTTGCTTTCTTTCATTAAAAATAGTTCTAGGTCTAGAAACATAAAACATGCAAATGTAGCAACCATTGGCATGTTTTTCCTTGCTTTACTGGCGCTCCGATTAATTTTGTTCCTTCTGTTATCTGAGTATTTCTAGGCTTTCCAAATCAACTGGCAAAATGGGAAATATATCGACCATCATCGGGACGTTTTCTTCGGCAATTTTCCATATTTTTTCTGCATAGATATAAGCTCTGGCTACAGTCAATCCATGTGGTCCAAAGCCTCCTTCCTAAGGATACTCAGCCAGTCAAAGGATACCAATTAGCATAATCCCCACAAAAAGGGGGGAGATCAAAAACATGTTGAGCTGCTCTTGAGATCCTGAACAGGGATAAATGAAGGAAACAGTCGACATGACTTGGATTATATGAAAATAGGGCCAAGAGGAGTACAAAGAGAGGAAGGAAATGGCAGGGAAAATACGCATTCCAAACAAAGAACTGATATACAACCAAAAATACATGATTTTACATAACTAATAATACATAAAAGGAAAGACAGACTTGGGCTGACTTTTAAGAGTTTCTAAACATTAAAATTAATAGAGACTTTAGAAACAACATTCTAGCTACCAGATTTCTCTAAATAAACTTCCAGAACTGCATAATTCCGGTGAGCAATGGCTTCTCTGGTTGATTCCATCAGACTTTGTTAGCGGCAGTCACGCCTTTGGCCCTTTCCGCACTCAGTGCTTTATACATGTCAAATCGCATTTGAAAATTTCTAACAGCACTAAAACAATTTCGGAGTACGGAGTACGGAGAGCACCCTTGGGCAGCTCCAGGATTCGAGACTCCGCCACAGCGAGACTACGTCATGTGGCCGAACAACCGAGCAACGGGGCTACATGGAAAGCTGGTGCCCGAGTGGGGGATTGGGACAGGGATTGGCACTGGGATTGGGTTGGGTTTTGGATGCAAAAAAAAAAAAAAAAAGCCAGGAACAAGCCAGGGACCAAATGCTGTGCCGGCTCTGGTTCAGGATCTGCCTGCGTTGCGGCTGCTGTGGTTGCAGTTCATGGTGGGCAGCCCCCCGCCCGACAAGCGGGAGGAGGATGGAATCAGAGGCCTAGGCCGGGCGAGCGGACCCAAAAATGTTCTGCAATATGCGTCGAGTTGGAAAATTCATCATAAATTCCATGCGACAAACATGGGAGCCAAACTTTTCATATGCTCTTCAAAATGCCGCACTGCCCACGTCCCAGCCCCAGCAGGCATCCATCGCAACCTATTCCGTCCAGATCCATCCCGACAACAGCTGCTGGCGATTTTTATTTATACATACGTATACATATACGCCGGACGCCGGACGCCGGACGCCGGAACGGACAGACTGTTGCAGCATCTCGACACGCCGAAGTGTGTTAAATGCATATTTGCGGAGTTTAAATTCCATAAACGACCGACTGACGACGACAATCGGCAACAGCTGGCGCAGTCAATTTTGTATTTAACATTACACACCACCCTTTGGCTGCTGACGTTGTTAACCCCGAATTTCGATTTGCATAAATGCCAGTCGGAGGTTGAAGAGCCCTTCTAAGCAGTGATGACAAGCCCTTGTGTTTTTACAGTTCAATCTGGGTTTTTATTTCTAAGAGAAATGATTAATTTACTGCCACTGATGGGTTTTTTCATTCTTCAACTAAATAAGTTAAGGGTAAGCTTTAGGAATGTCCTATTAAGCTTTACTTTGGTAATTATATATAACTCAAAGTAATAATAATAGTCCTTATTACTAATAATTCAATCTTTGTTCTTACTTTGAATTTGATATAATAAAAGGCAGAGAGAAACTTCAGTAGTTGACCTTTTGAGGTACTACTACTAATAAAATTAATAGATTATTCTTACATTTCAATCTGGGTTTTTATTTCTAAGAGAAATGATTAATTTACTTCCACAGATGGGGTTTTTCATACTTTTATGAAATAAGTTAAGGGTAAGCTTCAGGAATGTCCTATTAAGCTTTCTTTGGAAATTATATATATCTCAAAATAATAAATAAAAAAAAAAGGCGCTAATAGTCCTAATTATAAATAATTCGTTCTATGTTCTTAATTTGAATTTGAGATAATAACAAGTAGAGGGAAACTTTAGTACTTTTGAGGTACTACTACTAATTAATTAAATAGGTTATTCTAATTAGCACATCAGATACCATAAGTAGCATTATTCTTTAATTAAAGATTTATTTAGATATGCTTAAATAAACCTCATAACTTCACAGATCCAGATTTGCATAATCACTTCTGACAGCACTGGCTGCCATTTTTTGGTGGTCTATCGTTTTTTATAGACTCCCAAGTTTAACAACTCTCGCTGTGCAATTATAACTATCTACGCTGGGGGTTAAGGTTTTACGACTGACGCGATGCTAAAGCGTTTTTATGACCGCTCCCGCTGCCCTTATGCGCCATCATTATGTCGCCTTATCCCTTTAAAGCCGGCAATTGCCGTCGTTCGTGTCGTCAATTGAAATTGCTTGGCATCAGTGCAAGTTGCCAGTTGACATTACACGCTGCCTGCCTGCCGCTCCCCATATTCATCACACACAGCACACACACAGTACACACACACACTCCTCGATGAACGCACCAAAGTTTGTCAATCTGCCAGCAAATGACATGCATCGACGCCGGCGACGAGTCCTTGAAGGAGTTTGGTGTGCACTGCGGGTGTGCTCGGTGTTTTCGGGCTGCTTGGCAGAGAGGATGCTTAAAAGTATGCAACACTTGACGCGCACTGCACGACGCTGACGTGCCAATGTCACAATTATTTAGACAAACCCCGCTCAGTGCTCGCCCCCAGCCCTATGGCACGGCTTATGAAACAGTCTTCGATGGGTAAGTCCAGGAGGAGAGGCAGGTAGAGGTTGCACTCAAAATAAAAAGGTGTAAAGTTCAGAAAATGTTTACAAAACTTTAAGGAAAAGTATAATAATAATATCAGTATTAAATTATTATATTTATCTGGAACTTTGTCGATATCAAATATTTCTGATTGATGTATTAAATATTATGTATATTAAGGATAACAAAATAATGCCACTGTCCCTCTTAATTTTATTTTCCGAGTATATCTCGATCCGAATTCTCCCTTCCTCTTTTTCTAATTTTTTCCTCCATCATTCACAGAGTTGCAAGCCTTAACATATCGCATGCATTATCGATAGCTTGAACTATGTTATCTTTTATCGATAGTTAAATAACATACCTTATGCATATATGACTTATTATTATAAATAAAAGAAAAAAGAAAGCAGGTCTCTTAAAATGAATTAAAATGAATTAAATAAAAGTATTAAGTAAATAGCATACAGTTTCAATAAATACCCCCTCTATCCTCTTACAATTCTAAGCCACATAGACAAAAAACTTTTAGATCAATGATGGGATGATTTCCAAACAAAACTAGAAGAAACTTTTTTTTTAAGTGATGTCGTATCCGTTGCAACTGCTGCAAACTTCACATGCCGCGCGATGAGAGGTGAGAACCTGGCGGAAATCACTAGAGCAACTTTTTTAATGGAATCAAATCAAATTGTTCGGAAGCTGTAAAAAGCGATTGCACGGAAGCATTTTGAGTTGTTGACAGCCAACAACTACGACAACGACAACGGCATCGACAGCCGCCAACAGTCATCGAGGTGCAAAAAGCGACACCAGAAACTTGCCAAAGTAACGCGAACTGGAAATTCCGAAAAAAAGAAAAGGAAAAAACCCAAATAAACGAATTTAGAGGCGTGACGAAGGCGGTGGAAGGCATCATAAGTACACACTTGAGGGGGAGCTCGGCTACATCGTCAATAGAGCGTCAAGTGTGCGCTTGTCCACGCCCATTTAAAGCTCAGCCACCTCCAAAGGGAAGCCAACGGTGGAAACGCAGCACTCGAAAAAATATATTCCTTTAGTCGAACTAAACATTCAAATTCTACAAAAAAAATGTTATATTCCTTAAAAATGTATATTGAATAGGAAGTAATAAGGATTTAAAAGATACAAGTGATTGAAAACTATTGAAACAATTCTCGTAAAATAAATAATAAACAAATAAACAAACGCTACAGTCAAGACTTCCAGAAAATGTTGGCAAAATAGGACAAATGTTGCTATGAACATGTTGAGCAACACCCAAGTAAGACAATAAACATGCTGAGCAACATAGTGGTGCTGCCAACACAAATATAGATGTTGTAAAAGCTCAGCATACACGGAAGCTGTTTTTTTTATAACGCCCATATTTATAATCCGATTTTACTATTATTTTTAGAGCATATATATAATATATTTGTCTCATATCCATTAACTGTAAACAGAAAATACTGATATTGCCGTTACACAATAGAAAAATGCCGGATAAAATATACACATTCCAGTTTCGTGAGGCTATATTTCTCATAACTCTTTAAAATGTATAAATTTATAAAAATAAAAAATATCTACATACGAAGGAAATGATTTTCTCATCATTGCTTTGCAATATTTAGCAATTATGGCTGATATAAAGAAAACGAAAAAAAATAAAATACCGCAATTAAACAAATATATAAAAAGAATATATAAATATTCCTTGAAAATGTAGAACTTGGTAGCTCCCAATAATGATATTGACTTCTCGTAACACCTTTCTCCAGGTGCAGAATCCGCCATGTAATTGGCCAAATGACAATGTGCACAAGGTGCAAGAAGTTTGCCATCGAAAGGAGCCCGGAAAAATGCAGAACCTACGAGCGCAGTGGAAAGTAGATGGCAGAACAGGGCAAAGTTCAAAGAGTGCAATCGTTCGTTTTTCGGTTATATGGCGCATAAGTTTCAGGCGCGTTGCTGCACTTGCAAAGTTGCAAAGGCCGTAAAAATCGACCATAAAGCGTCGGGCTTCGAGCGCCGGGCTTCAAGCTCGGTGGCCACAAACGGCTCGTAAATCAACTTAACACGCCGCCGGGCCGACAGTCCAGAGACAACCTAATAATTCTTGTTGACACCCAACACCTACCAGTTATGCACAATAAACCCCCGCCCCATTAAGATTAAGATAATCAATTCATTAGTGTGACCACTCCACTGGGAAAATCTCTTGGTATTAGTTGCATGAACAAAATAAACCTACTCTAATGCCATAGAAAACCTTACTTAATTTCTTACTAATCTTAGTAAATTACTAAATACTATTAAAACTTGGTTACTCTTTGTCTTTTCTCTATTTTTTTAATTTATTTTTCGAGCACTCGGACCCTGACACACGTTTTATAATATATATATTTGAATTTTCGACATTCTTCCATGGATCTGCTTCTAACTATCTTTTATTATTATTATTATTATTATTATTATCCATTTGAAATTTGGTTTTAGTTCCTCTTTATTGATATATAAAAAATCCTATTTTCGATTGGTTGGTACTGATGCGGACCCTAACCATGACAGAAACAGCTGTATACCGCATTCTGCTGCTTTATGTTGACAAGATCTTTGGGCCTTTTAAATATAAACTTCCCAAAAAAGCTATTACCTAAAAAGAAATTTATAAAACATACAAAATAAATACAAAATTTGTTCTTCACTTTTATAGTTCATTTCGCTGAGTGATAATTTGGAAATTACAGGGTTGCCGCCTTGCCAGAACCAACTAAAATCCAGCTCGAAGTGCACGAGGTGCAATTCCCCTTGGCAGAAATTTTTGGGGGAACAAATGTTCACTCCACATTACATTTGTCTTAGCTGGCGACCAGATTAATTGCCAATGAGTGTGTACAAGTTCGAGATGAAAGTTTTTCAGAACTCTCCCCAGCCTTCTTCCGGTGCTCTGTGCTCCATTGCGTCGCCGTTGCGCTCCGTGTGAAACGGGGCTCCTAAAACGGGGCCACGTACATTTTATCTGGCGCTGCTCCTCCACACAATTCGAGGTTTTTGAGGTGAAACAAATTTCCGGTGACATAAACTTAATTAGCTTTTGTTCGGGCTTTTGTTTTATGGTTTTGTGGGTGCCTTGGGTGGGTGGGTGAGTGAGTTCTGCCGCGGTTTCCAAACCGCGTGGGTGATTGGGTGGCTCGTTCAGGAACACACCACCGGGCCGGATCGCTCCTTTGTCTGCTCGTTTTTATAAATGGCTTTGGCATGCTGAAAGGCCGCATTTAGTTTTGATTTAATTGCCACCACTTAACAGATTTATCTTCGAGTTGCCTTTGCTCGCTTTTTCCATATTTAATTAGAGAGCAACACACACCGAGAGAGCAGAACAAAGCTGGGGCAAACAAGTTAAAGCTTATGCAAAACTCTATTTCTTTCATCAACAAAAGTCGGCCAAAACTTTGCCAACCACTTTCGGCATTTGACTTTCTACTCTACCCGCACCCGCACCCGCACCCGCGCCGCATCAGTTTAATAAAATGAGAAAATATTTACTGATGATATCACGAAATAACACATAAATGTTTACCGCAAACAAAAGGGAAGCGGAGCCAAAAACAATAAGAACAATCGGAACCAGCATGAGCACAAAAATAATGAAATTGAAAACTGGGCTTACGCCAAAACGTGAAACTTGCCAAGGTACAGGAGGAGAACTCAAATAAAGGTCGGGGCCAAAGTGGTTTGGTCCTGGGATTGGCCGCCCTGTAAAGGGGCCGAGCTGGTGGATAACTTCGTGTGCCAGGAAAATAGCTGGGAAAATCTTAGGACTTGAAGGGACTAGAGCACAATGAGTGCAGAGTTCATAAGTCCTTTTCAGCATAACTAAAACGGATAGGGATATGTGCGTTTATTTTATGAAAGCTGCTTGGACCAGGCGGCCAAAAAGCCCTTCTATAAAAGCTTTAATAAAATATAAAATGAAGTTTCTTTTTAAAAACTACCAGATGGATTTTCCAACTAGCTACGTACTATATATACTTTTTGTTTTGTAATTTCTTGGTTAATTAATAAATTCTGATTTGATATTAATTTTCTCACACTGCTGAAAAGAATGTTATAATAATCTCAAGTAGTTTCTATAGCTAACTTTATATTCTGAATGTAAGAGAGTTCATTTTGACCGCCTGTTACCTGCGAGGGGCTACACCGCCAACATGTGCACGGCTCATAAATACTTTATCAGCCGCCCAGGACTAAGAAGTCGAAAGGTAAGAAAACTTTGCACTAGGGCCAAGCCGACGATATAATGATCTCCCCAGGGTGTCAAGCCCAGCACACACACAACCACACACACAGGCAGACAGAGCTGATTAGGTCCTGAATTGAGATTCAACCTGCATTGCTCGGCATCTCACCTTAATCGGCTGCCAAAGTTACTTATGCCTGTGGATTGTGCTCCGGCTTTCCCCACTCCGAGTTCCCAGAGGGTAGTCCTCGGCAGTGCTGGGAAAGGTACTCCTTAAAGGTTTCAGGTAGGTTAGGTACAAGGTAAGTTAAACTATAAGTATAATATTTATACCAGGTACCCAAAGGGTTACTAAAAATATAGTTACTACATTCAGCTTAGTTCCAGAACTAAACAATTCTTTGATTAAATATCTAGGAAAGAAGAACCCCCTTTTAAATGCAAAATTAACTCTTTTAGTGCCGGAATTATAATGGTAATAAAATAATAAATATGTACCTATTTAGAAAACTACCTAGTCTTTGCCCATCACTGACTTCATCCCCGGACAATATTAACAGGAAGTGAAATCAAAAGGTTGGCTTTTACTTGATTTTCTCAATTCGGAGGCAGCTCGAAGCCCATTGTTCGTGGGGCTTGTAGTTTAACTTTATCATCATCTTCACTTGGCTGTGGTCGGGAAGTTTCTTAGCCAGCCTCCGATTTTGACTTGGACTTCTCTGGCTGGGACTTGGGCCGGTTCTTCCCTCTGGGCCCACTTGTCTGCCGCCTGCCGTCTGCCGCCTGCCGTCTGCCGGCAGCCGTCTGCCATCTCTCATCTCCGTTTCCGTTCGCTTTATTCTCCTGGTTTGTCCGGGGGTCCTTCTCAGTCTCCGGATCCGTATCCGCCTGCTGCTGTTATTGTATAAGCAGCTCATCTGCGGCTGAGCGCATTTTATTTGCTTCAAATTGAGTTATGCCTAATGAAAATCAAATAAGCCGCAATCGAGCCGGAAATGTTGAGTTGAGTTCTTCCCGGCAGAGGACGTGTCCTTGTGCCCTTCGTGTTTTACCCCCAGCTGCCTCGAATCGATCCTGCCACTTCTAGTTTGGCTGTTTTCCGACTTTACATTAACTTATTCACGCCCTTTTGTTTGAGTGGCCTCGACAGCCAAATAGCTCTTGTTTTATTGACAAGCAAATTATCAAATGGCCAGCACATCACTTCACATGATATTCAATTAAAATGATTTTGAAATGACAGAAGCACATATTGCAATTATACAATCCATTACACGCGAAATAAATATTCATCAATAATTAATAATATATATATATATATATAGCTGTATAATTGTTATTCCTCTCTTCTTGAAAATCATCGGAAAGCCGAAATTTGTATATTCTTATGGATTCAATTTTAGATATGTTCATAATAGGAAACAGACATGTTATAAAACATATAATAAAGCATTGTATAAAACATTTATATAAAAAAATACAGAGGACTCCCGGATTGTCAGAAAAATGTACAGACCGAACGACCTATGACAGCTATATGATATAGTTGTCCGATCTGGGTGGTTCCGTCGAATATAATACCTGTAGTAGAATCAAGACTATCGATAAAGAATTATTATAATATCTCTGAAACTAAGAGACCAGTTAGTGTAGACATAGATAGACTGACAGACAGGCTGACGGACAGACTGGCGGACAGACTGACGGACAGACCGACGGACAGACTGATGGACAGACTGAAGGGCACATTGACACGGTTAAATCGACTCCACTGTTAATGCTGATCATGAGTATATGTACATCCTGTATATTATTGAGTTATAATACCCCGCAGCAAGGGTATACAAAGTGTGAAATATGAAAAACAGGAGCATATGCAAAACATGAGCTTTGTTTGGTAATTGCAAACATATTTTGGGCACTTGTCTAAAGCTGTCTGAATTATTTATATTTATTCAAAGAACTATATCTTAGTCTCTGCCTAATTTTTAAATACCCCCTAATGATTTAAATTCCTCTAGAGCAGTGTTATTAATTTCATTTTCTACGTGTAAATACCCAGAGTCGTTTTGGGCACGCCTCTTCGGCCCACTTAGCCGGCTGAGTGCATTCCTCTAGATATAAAATTATGCACTCAGACAGACACATTTCATATTTTAGTTGCCGTCTGCGGCGTATGGAATCCAGGAATCAGAGGAATGCAGAGGAAAATGCAGGAAGAACGGTAGAATTTTGTTTATACATCAAATTGCCCTGGCAGTCATTATCCACATGCATGAGACCAGGACAAGTATCTCCTCCGCCGCCGTCGCCGCCCTTGCTCCTGCCCCCATTTTTCTGCCCGCCTAGGCAGGCGTTAAGTGCAAGTGTGGAAAATTATTTAATGACTTTTCTGAATTTGAAACGGAATTTGTAAGTGCGTTGCGGCAGCGGGGCGAAGGAGCGGACGAGGAGCGAAGAGTTGGGGCCAAATATTTGCATACGCAAACACTTGGAGCGGGAGGGGGAAGGCGGAAGGAGCTCTGGCAGCGGAAAAGAGGACCTTTGGCAGCTGCCAAGTGACCAAGTGGCCAAGTAGCAACCTGAGCCAAGTAATTCGCCTCGGCCGGCAGTTTTTGCCCCGGCTACAATCTTATTAATTATTAATGCGTCTTTGAAGTGCAGCGGCGGCTTCATCATCGCTAACGAAGCCGCCACTCAGCTCCGGAATCTGAAGACCTTCTGCACAGGGAACAAAGTCTTAGTTAAGCAGCTTTAAGCTTATGAATTTAAAGGAATCTTTAATAATTTAACCAAATCACATATTCCCTTTTAAGTACACCAAGTAAAATCTGAGAAATAAATACAAATTGAGTGCAAATATCTTATAGGTAAACAATTGATTTTTATCTGCCTAATTGATGGGCAATTTTGCTGCTATTTTCTGGCAGTGTGCACGACCTGCGACGGTGTCAACATTAATTTGTGTGTCGGGCGACACTCGCTAGACAGCTGACAGCCCAGAAGGATTTTGCTTTTGCCGCCAGGAGTAGCATATAATTTGTAATTAATGACCAGTTAAAGAGAGCAGCCTTCGGAGCAGCCGAAGACGGGACCCAAGGAGGAGGAGGGAAGGCAGATGAGAGGAGGAGAAGCGAGGCCTGCGATTTACACTGGCAAAATGGCAAAATGGGTGACAGCCAAACGCTGATTTATTGCCGCCGACCGCAAAATTTATATGCCAGCCCTGTGTGACTAGCTCTCCGCAATCCCAGCTTGTCCTTACAATCCATATTCACTTGAAATGACGCTTCCCAAGGGGTATGCTTATTTGTTTGCCAAATTCAACTTACCCAAACATGTCGAAAGCTCCTTAAACATACATTAAGCTCTTTGCTTTAAACGAGAAACACAATAAACCCGCGGTAATTACTACACTTTGAAGCATTACATACACGAAATTCACTTTTAAATTGTTCAAATTGGGTAGAAACCATTTAAAGAACCACAATTGACCCGCACTTTCTTTTTTTTTGGTTAGAGATGGACTGCATTCCATTAGAGAGACTAAGTCAATATCGATAGAGTCGCTGGAGCCACTTATTAAAGATTATCGATATGTATTTAGAACTAATTTTTTGGGAATATATCGTACTCAGAGTAATCAAACTTCGTTGTTAATTTCTTCAGCCACTTTTTTTATTTCTGCAGCATTTGAATGTGAAACGTCAGCAGCATTTCGACACGTCTTGCCTTTATGCCCCTTGCTCTGGAAACTCTGTCTCTTTATTTGACTCCATCTCTCCTTTATTCCTCTTTCTATTGCGAACTCTTTACGGAAAAGGAGCGGATGAAAAAAACGGTCCAGACTTTGTAGAGGTGACTCTGTTTCATTTGGTAGCCATAGATCCCGGCTGGAGTGCAATTTGTCTTGTTTCAGCCTGATTCCGATAGGATAGTCAATGGATTTTAGCCCACTTACATTTCTGTTATTCCAGCCTCGTTGTTGTTGTTGGTGCTTTGCCTGCTTTGACTTTGCTGTTGTCACTCGTCATTCCAATTGGAAGCGCAGGAGAGAGAGTGCCGAGACGATAGAGAGATACCGTTATAAGCCGAGAGTGAGAGAACCTGCCATTCAAATTGTAATTCCTCAATTATACTAGTGCAGTGGCGTAACTAGAATATATTTCAAAGGGGACCGCCACTCAAGACTCAAAACAGACCCCCTCTGCACCCGCCACTGAATTGACTGTCCATCTCCCTCTATTTCCATAAGCCTCCGTTCGTGATTAATGGCTCTCGATCCCGAGCAGGAGCCCAGATCCGTACCAAAAACGCAGCTAAGTGAAACAGCACGGGAGATAACAGCTTAAGCCGATTTCGTGCCCTGTATTTATTTGGCACGCCAACTTTTTAGCTAAGTGCAAAACAATTTACCTAAATTCCCACGCAGGCAAACGCACCTACACACTTACGCACACTCGCACTAACCCCAGCCGCATGTACACAAAAACATACATACATGTTTGCATAATTGTTCCCCCGACTATTTCGCCGCTCTGCCGCTCTTTTGTTGTTTTTGCCGTTTGTAACTATTATGGTTGTTTTTATTGTTGTTGTTGCATCACATGAAAAGCCTGCCAAAGCAGCTCTGCACTTTTGCGGGATCTGGTTTTTTGTGCATGTAATACCCTGTAATTGGTAAAGGGTGTGGGATGCACCAAGTTGCTGGGTGTCTAAGGGGATTACATGTCTGGTGCGATTTATTTGGCGAACAGGTAAAGAAATATTTGATTTACAGTTGACTTTCAGTTTTGATTTTAATTTTGAGTGTTCTGAACTTACAGTTCAGATGTAAGATTCTTTAATAATATAGGAATTGGCGGCAGAGAGCTGCTGTTTGTAGTCTTCCTCCTGTGAAGTCTGGAAAGTAAAATTTCTCTTGTGTAACCGCTTTACAGGGTGCCTCCCAGTTGCAATAAAATAGTCAAGATTTGGCTAAAACTTTCCCCCAGTTGTTTTATTATGCTAATGCAGCCGCCGCTGAGGTAACTCCCAGCCACCTGCAGCGTAGTCGTGTGTGTTGATTGGCGCCATCCAACCCATACATCCCCTAGCACACATAGGTACGCTCCTTGCCAGCTTAGGAGGAGGGTTGCGCGGGCTGTGGGTTACGGAACAATGGCGGCTGGTAGCAACTGGAAACTGTGCCAGCGGGTGCATTTGTGTAATGCCTCCTAAGCAGGTTTAGACTAAGCCAAAAGTTTGATGGGAAGCCAATAGCAAACACCTCGTAAAATATTAAAAGGACGCCGACGACGTTGGAAACCAAACAAGCGGGTCGCAAAATTTAAAAGCACGTCAAACGGCAAGAGGAGGTCGTTTGCCTGGGAACTTCAGCAGACTGTAAAATGAAATAATTATGAGCGATAAATTTGCCGGCGTCTTGTAAAAAGTGTCGCTAAAAAGGAGAGCTGATGTTGTCGTAATGGCCATTTAAATGCTACATTTCAACAGAAGCTAGGTGATTAATTTATGGAATTTTTTGGTAGTTTAGTTACCTCAGAAACAATATATTTTATGGTTCTTTTCATTTTCCTTAATACCCACTAAGAAGGTACCACAAAATAAATTTATGTATACTTCTCAACTTTAACGATTATTCTCTGACTTCTAACCTGATATCGATAATTATCGAAATAGCAACCAGTTTCTAGGTATTCTAGCTATTTTTCTTAAGCATCTCTGAGGTGCTGGGATACCGTCTGCCTTGATAATGAACCGTGATGAGATGGGGAACCGTTGTTGAGACAACGCCTTCGCAACGCCGGAGTGACGAAAAACACCAGCAATTACACAAGGCAAAAGCAAAATTACAAAAATATTCCGAATTTCTAATTGGATCGATTCGAATGGCGGGCCATTAAAAATTCATAAGAAACTCGCTTTGCGCCTTGGCTAATTCAATTTAAAGGATTCGGCCTCGGCCTCAACCTCTAGCGCCCCGTAAAGTCCGGATCGAGCTCATATTTTATCGGTTCTGTCGTCTGGCTGCAGTTGCACGTGCCAATCTACTCCGGGACTCCCGAGTCCGGGACTCCTTGGCGCCGGGACCCCTTGTCCCGCTCTCCTATCCGTCCGGATAGCACTTTTATCGGAGAGCGTAAATTTCAACACGGCACGGCGACATCGCCTCGCACAGATTTATTTTATTTACAGCGCCGCGCGGCCAAAGGAGTTTGCCGGCTGGCTTCCCCTTCATATAATTTCAATTATCGCCTCGTTGGCTGCTGGCCATAAATTAACTTAAAATCTGAGACGAGACGCGAGGCTGCTGCAGGTTGCACTGATTGCATGTGAAAAATAGTCCCCTCTTCCGCGGCCCTCTTTTAATTAAGTGCAAATGCTGAAGTTATGAACTCGCGGACGGAACTTTTCTATCTGTCCCCATTACGCATATTGAACCCTTTGAGGCGAAGTTATTCGATCCGAAAACTTTTTGGTAAAATTGTCATATTGCTGACGCGCTTCCATGTAGTACGGAGTGGCAAATGTACAAACTTGGCAACAACAAGTGAGTGCTAACAAACGGAAACAAACAGCTGCATTAGCAGCCACAAATCAGCAACAGAAATCAACACAGCAACGGCAACGGCAGCGGCAACGGCTATGGCAACATCAGCAGCAAACAGCAACAAACAGCAACAAACAAAGTTGAGCGCACTCACTTAAAAATTCCAAACACAAAAGCGGAAATATGCAAAAGCTTGGACTAGGGAATAGAAAAAAGAGGGGTTTATAGTGGGTTTGCGGTGACCGAGGCGTTAAGTACCCTTATTCTAGAAATTTAGCTGCAGATTTTCATTCCAAAAGTCTGGAGTATCACGTATCTTATCTTCAAAAGCTTGTAAATATAGATAATGTCCTGCATCTGTTCGCTGAATGAGCCTAAGATCAGCGGAGCTTAAGACCAGCTTTCAACTAGATCTAGTTGGGAATTCTAGTGCCACCGCCAGCGGTAAGTGCTGCTATGCTGAAGTGCACCTTTGTGTCCTTTGGACAAACCAATTAAAGTGTTTAAACACTTAAAAGATTATTTATATATGTTTCTGTTTTATTTAGCAAAAATTACTCATACGCACCATAGGCCAACAGAAGGAGGACTAAGAATTAATTCCTCTTACTTGAGTAAATAAATATTTGGCCAGAAATGTGTGAAATATTTTTAAGAGTTATTTAGCATTTAATATAAATAAATTTAATATAAATAAATTCAGCCGTAAATGGCTTCAAAAAGCTAACTCCCCTCTCGAAAGGGTATTAAAAAACAAGAGTAACAAGAGTAAGGACAACGGAAATGACACAGCCGCCATGTTGGCCAACTTGTTGTTACCACCACTGTCTGTGACTGTGACTGGGCACTAGCTGTTGTTGCTGTTACTGCTGGCTTCTTGGTTGGCTTGTTTGCTTGTCGTTTTGAAACGAGCTGTTAACGAGCAGAACAAGCTCTATTTGCAGATGCAGGTGAGATATGGGGGAAATGGCTGCCAAACGGAGGTGGGTTCAAGTGGGGAAGGATAAGAAGACCGTGAGGAACCGAGGAACCGTTTAGAGAGACTCTCCGCCTGCAACTTGGAGTGGGCAGGCCGACGACGGTCCATGTAAGCTACGGCAAATTAGTGATAATGAATAATTTCCCACAGCGATAATTAAGGGCATCATTAAAAACTGTTGCCGGCGACGACGAAATTGCGTTCGTCTAGCACTAAACGCTTTTCCAATTACCGCACAGCACACGGGCCAGAAGTCATTTTCCGCTTGCATATCCACAAGCCTGCCTCCGATAACCTCCCCCCACACTTCCTTGGCCGGTGCTGCAGATACGAGCCGCCGCAAAACGAGCAGATGGGAGCCTGGCCCCGGTCGGGGTCCACTCTGCACTCTGCACTCTTCAGTTGGCCACTCGGCCGTGACGCTCGTCCATTCCCAGACCGGGCCAACAATGCCAGCGGTCGATTTCAGGCTGGCAAACTGCCGTCATATTTCTGACAAGGGAACAGTCCGCCCACACGGAAAGAAAAATGTATAGCAATGTCTTTGCCATATAGCTCTAAATAGTATTTACTTCGGAAAATCTCCTAAAACTAAAGTGCTGAATAGATTCATGATAAACCCTAAAGTATCGATATTTAACCCCTACTATAACTATTATTTTCCCATAGTGGATCCCTCACTTTTAGAGCCCCAGTCATGGGGCTGTTTTGTGGCTTTTGCGTGTCGGGCAGCATGCGATTTTGATGTTTGCTGCGACACGTGCATGGTGGCCAAGGATGAAGAGGGTCCCTCCTGCGAGTGTCACACAGAGAACGGGCTTCATTTAATGGCCAAATTATTTGCCTATTTCCACACTATGGATCAGCAGCTCCAGCACCAAAGCGCAGCCAGCAAAGGTGAAGCCAAAGGCCAGGACGAACAGGGCGCCGGCTATGTTGTGGACATCCAGGACCTGGGGAGCTCCCTTGACCTTGTGACCGTTGGCCATGTCCATTAGCACCTCCTGTTTCTTCTTATCCATATACTTGACAATGAACTGGGAAATTGATGTATTTAATATGCATATTTATTAGCTGAAAGAATGTTGAATCACCTGCAGCTCCCAGTGGACATAGAGGCCCGTTTCCTGGCAAGTTCGAATATGCTTGTCCAACTCCCGCATCAAGGGCCAACCCCTTATGGACACTGCTCGCGTATAATCAAAGTACAAGTCATCGCGCAAGACCTGGAAGTATAATATAATATATAGAACTCTAAAATATTTCTGGGAAAGAAAGGACTTCCACAATTCGATTTTCCAGGGCCTCGGTGGACACATAGTCGCCAACGGATAGCGATCCTGAGGACAGCCGCTCAATGCCAAGTCCATAGTTGGGCATGAAGCTAGCATTGGACAAGTAGGTATAGTCGCGAACCTCGAAGTTCCTGGCCAGCACCTGCTCAGTTGCCAGGTCAGAGCTCTCCACCGTGTGCACCCAAATAATGGAGGGAGCGGCCCACTTCCACTGCGTCCCAGCCCACTTCTCTATGGTGTCCACGGGAGCACTGTAAAAGGGTATGGTCAGCAGGGACTTAAGTTGGCCACTGTATATGTTCTCCAGGGTAATGGTGGCACACAAGAGAGTGGCCAGAAAAAACCGAGGAGCAAAGCGATCGAACCTGAAAGGGAGAATAAATAAATAAGTATATTATTTAATATTCTTTACCATACAACCCACGCCAAGGACGCCGATGGCTGCTGTATAAACAAAGCAAATATATCCAGCATAGACTTCTCCAGCTTCTTGCCATGATTGAGTTCTCCTGGCACTCTGCTTAGACCCAAACGATGACTGACCAGCTGCATCAGGTACAGGAAGGCGCCACAAAGGGCCATGGTGAAGATCACCATCAACCAGGTTTGGTCATTCAGAGGCAGAATATTGGTCCGCCAACTGGGCAAGGGTCTGGAGATGGTATTTATATTTTTTTTTAATATAATTATATTTAAATTGGATGCAGTTCAAACTTACTCTGGTGCTGGTCCCAATATAGTCACTGAGGAACGGGCTATGGTCACCGAGGTCTCCGTGATGCCATTGTACCAATTGTAGATGCAGCCAATGGCCAGCTCCACTCGCTGCTCATAGATATCGCCCAGCATCCCGTCGCTGGTCTCGTTCTCGTAAATGCCACCCCAATTGTCGGCTCCATCTACATAGGTAATTATAATGAACTATAATTACTTAATTAAAATAAAGCTGGACTTACAGGGCTCCACTCTGAGATGACAATTGCGGACCTGGCAGAAGGTCTTCATCACATTCGCCTCGGCGCCATCAAAGGTGATCGACCGGTTGCCCCTGAGCAGGTGTATGGGATCCACATCGCCCTGGCCGGCTGGCTGCTCGGGGTGGATCGGTTGGTTAATGTTAATGGCTAACTACGGCCGGGGTTGGCCAATCAAGTGCCTGGGCTAATTTCGTTAATGACCCGGTTGTAACCACGCCCGGGCCAACACCAGCACACACCACTTCGGGGGGCCCAAAGTAACATTCAAATGGACATCGACACTTGGCTCGTCGGGCGGCAATTAAATGGAAACACGTAATTTAAATCAATGTTGGTGCTGTGATGCTGGTGTGTGTGCTTTGGCTGTGTGTGTTGGTTGTGTGCCGGGTCCAAAGCCAAGCCCCAAACAAAACCACACGCACATGCTTGTGGCTGTTTGCCTATCTGTGTAAGCCCCGGTGATGTGGTGTTGGGGAGAGTGTGCGCTGGGTGTGCGTGTGTGTTTACAAATGTGCAAATGTCCTTAAGGCAGACAATTGAGTGCGAACAAAACTTTTGCCAAATGACAACAAAGGCGCTTTTTTTACGCCTTTTCGGGGGGAGGTACAATGGGATCACAGGGATTGTGAGTGTGCGAAAAAAATATATCGGAAGCTGAGATATTGTGCAGAATGTGATATGATTACCTCAAGTAATTCTTTATTAATATAGAAACCATGAAAATTGCTCGGCATGTTTTACTAATTTATAAGAATTAAATTCTAAAAGAACCAATTTAAATAAGACAGGAAAATATTAATAATAAGAGCTATGCAAAAGCAAATAAATATGCTTTAAGTATTGTAAAGTATTGTAAAGTTTATCCGACAACAAACCAATTTTCACTATAAAAATATAATCATTAAGTTAAAGACATTAGAATAGTAAAGATATAAAGAGGAACAGGAAACAATTGTACATAATGATTTGATTCATAAATATATGAATATATTTGTACAGTAAATTATATAAATATAAAAAACTATAAAGAAAATACATTTTCAAGTTTAGAATTTTGTTAAGGCAATAAAAAAAAACTTGAATAAATATGGAATGTTATTAGGAATATTTCAAGTAGTTTTTCGAGTTTCTGGATGATTTTAAAAATACATATTAATCAAGCAATTTATCTTTCTAAAAGGAAATAAAAAGAAACGTAGGGGTTAGGTTTTACATAAGAACGGAAGATCCTATTTTATTTTAATAACCAAATCTCGTAGTGAAATCATGAAAATATTCCAGGTTATTCATTAATCTAATAAAAGAAATATTTGTATATTTCCTGTTAAAACTTTCGACAAACAAATGATCAAAATTATCCCAAAACATACCTAGATACTTTATTAAAAGTTCTCTAACCATGGTGTCTTGTTGTACTCCAGAAAATTCATTGAGACAGCTCCTGGCACCTACCCACCGCCAGTGATTACCCACCAGCCCCGAAAAATCCAGGACTTGGGCACCCCGATGGTGGCACAACATGTGCTTACATTTTAGTTGCCAAAATCGTTGCCCACAACGACAACAAAGCCAAATAACTAAGCACCCACACACAACCGCACTGCCGCAACACACTGGCACTACACTATTGCCAAACACACACAAGCACACGCCCAAACAATACACAACCAACACCACACAAAGAAGCAACCACTGGACATTTATTCATGATGAGTTCGCACACTGAGCCCGACTAATGCAAAGACAACGATGTGAATGAGCCTGATGAAGATGAGGAGTCCTCAGCCATCCGAGGGGGCGGGGGAGGATGGGGACAAGGACGACCAATTGGCTTTGCTTAATGTTGGCGTGCAAATCTCTGGCATTTGGGGTAAAGCTGGCTTGGCCAGCAAAGGAATCACTGGGGAAAATTCGTTAGCTTAGGAAGCTTTATTTAATTTAATTAATTCGAATTTAATTTATTTGAGAAGGACTTTTAAGGCATTTCTACAATCAAATAATAATTTATAGTTATGGGTAATATTTTATGCAATTTGACAAATGTTTTTCTATATATTGAAGCCTTTTAACCGTTTTATGTTTCAATTCTGTGACGAAAAAACTACTATAAGACTAAAGAACTTTGTTTGTGAAATGTTAGAAGCAACACATACATTAATATACTTTATTAAATCCATTTTCTAATCAATTTTCTTCTAAAATTTGTACAGAAGCCTGCTAAAATATGAAATATTTACTGGCATATCTATATTTAACTTAAATTACAAGAGTATAATAATAAGATATATAAATTCTCGTGCACCCATAAGCATTTGGTTAGGGATTCATTTCCCCCTCTTTTCTAATAATTATTTATAGTACCTATGCAATTTGTCAACGGTTCTATTATATATTAAATCCTTTTTACTGTTTCATGTTTAAATTTCTGGTGAAAAAACGAAAAGAAGTCTTTAGAACTTTGTTTTTGAAATGTTAATAGCAACTCATATCTTAATATACTTTATTTAATCTTATTTCTAATCAAGGTTCTCTTGAAAACTGTACAGAACCCTCAACAAAATACTCTATACGACTTAAAAAATATATTTCTATATCCTTTTGTATATCACAAGAATATAATAATAAAATAAACATATTCTAGTGTTCCTATCCAACAGAAGCACCCATAAGCATAGGGACTCTTTTCCCCCAGTGTGTGCCAAGAGCAACAAGGGCCAACGATAAATATAAACTTAACCGGCAATTACTTACCACATAATTAGTAATCGTATATGGGACATAAGTAATGGAGCCAACGAGCAGGCTGCGGCGCTGCAGATTGAGCAGCTTGTTGGGATAAAGTTCGACCCGCTGCCGCTCGGCAAAAGTTTCGTTCGGCAAGAATGCGTCCAGGCGCACGGCATCCAAATTACCAAAGGCACCGACAAACTTTTGTGTCCACAGCTCGAAATTGATGTCGCGGCGGGATGAAGTGGCTCTGGTCCTGGCCCTGGCCCCGCCTCCGCGCAGTCCCAGCCCCTTGCCGACTCCCTCGTGGTCCTTGTTTCCCGTGTTTACCGATGCGCCTCCCTTGCGCCAGGGGTCTGGCGTAGGGTGTCCTGTTTCTGGTTCTGCTCCGGTTCCAGCTTCTGTCCCAGGTCCAGGTCGCACCATCAGATGGTGGGGGTAAACTAAAGCGCATTACAGCGATTTCCCGATGTTGGACAAGCAGAAACAACAAGCGGGCAGGGGACATAAAAAAAAAGCAAACAAAACAGGAAGTTTTGGTTTGGTATGGAAGGATATGGACTAAAAATTACCCAATACAAGGATTTTAGTTTGGATTTATAAGCTAGAGAAAGAACTGTTGCGCTAATATAAAATATTAACAAAAAATCTACCACGATATACATGGATTTTTCCATTGATTATTATATGTATTATATATATTATTATAGAATTTAATACTTTGTTAAATATTATGGTTTTTATACTTCTTGAATTATTTAAAGAGTTATTAAGTGCTTAAATAAGTCTCTAGGGATTTTATTCTAGATCAAAAGGTGTCTAAAAGTAGGCTATATATAAATATATAGTCTTGTATATCGTTCTAAGTATTATTGTGTAACTGTTAACAAAAATAAAAGACTTTTTTAAGCTTTTAAGCATATTCCCCAGCACTTTAAATAATAGTTTTAATATTCTGGCATACTTTTAGAAACCTTTTTTAAACGGATTTCAAATCTAAAGTGAGTTCTGTGACATTCATTCCATACTCTTTTCGTCATCAGTCCAGGGTATTCAACCTCAACTCCCAAAACAAAAGCAAGTTACAAAAAAAGAAAAATAAAAGACAAAGGCAGGAAAAGCCCAGGCCAGAAAAAGCCAAAGTTTACAATTGAACAAGACGCTGTCGAGCGTTGAAATTATTGGCAAGTGCTAAAGTTTGATCAACTGGCCACGAATGTCCTGCGGCGGTTTCCCAGTTTCCCAGGCTCTCGGTTTCCCAGCTTCCCATGTTTACGCGTTAGGCGCCGCTCTCGTGTGCGAAACTTTCCAAGTTTGCCTTGTTTTGGCCACACCCCCGGGAAGGTGGCAAGGAGTCACCGCTTAAGCTAATAAATTGATGCTGATGGGGGGAGGAATCGGTTAGATCGGATGGAACTAGACAGGATGGACACTCAATTGAAATGGGCCATCCGTAATGCCTTCATTAAGCACCGCACCAATCCCCCCACCTACTCACACTGGAGGATGTCCATGCCCAGCAATTCCGCAGGGCTTTCGTCCTCGCAGAGGAACAAGTAGCGCTTATCCTTGAGCCGAACATTGGCATTGCGAGTGGCATAATAGCGGGCATGCAAAAAGTGATTGGTTTTCGACAAAATGGTGATGAAGCCCTGACAAAAAGTGATATTTTAAATTTAAAAAAAATATGGGAAACTATTAAATATTTTTAAACTTACCTCCGTGACACTACTATTAAGGGCAGCCATAACTTTCTCCTCCAGATCCGTCAGATCCCTCAATTTAGCCACATTAATCCATTGAAGCAGCACAGGTTGGGGCAAGTCCCTAAGAGCTGATTCCAAGGTCCTCAAATAATCCAGTTGTAGCGGAGTTGTTGATCCAGAATTATTATATACAATCAGTATGGATGAGAATGTGGCAAAGTATTGACCAACTAAGAAAAACCAGCTTGGATTGGCTAAGAAGTTTAAGGCCAAGTATCCTCACCTATAAAGCGAAGCAATGGGCTTAAATGCCACACCAGTGAGTGCAGCAACATCTCTACCTTCTTTTGACTTCATTTGCCGTGAATGCAGCCTTTATATGACTCTGACATTTAAGGACTCTGCTTCGATTGGCCGGCAAATTGATTTTAACTCGCACTGTAATTGAAAACCTCCGGTCCGGTCCGGTCCTTTCACTGCCTAGAACTGGAAATGCGCATTGTTTGCCCAGAGACATTAGCCTAATGAAACGCACACAGCCCATTACAATATTTGCATAATTCGGTAAACAAACAGGACGGTAACAAAGGGTTCTCGGCCAAGTCAAGTCAAGCGGAAGTCAGTTTAGTTCAACTATCATAGAGTTGATGGAAGTCAGTCGTAAAGAGAAGTCAGTAAGGGCATCTTAGCCTTGTTTAGTTCCTGAGCACTGAGAAGCAATGGCAGGATAATGAAAAGAAAACTATAGGTAATTCGAAATAGTTCTTTAAAGTTGAGAGCCATTCTATATAATTACAGTCACTAAATACTTAAGAAATATAATTTAATGAATGTATTTATTAAGTAGTTATGCAGTGCAATGTACGTGAGTCGTTGTGCTGTGTCAAGCAAGCTTTTTCCCAAGTTAAACTCGATTCATTCTTTCAAAATTCTTTTAAGATATATTCACAATTAAAATACTTATTTATCAAGGTGGAAGGATGAATTAAAATTACGTGAATTTAAAAATTACAGTCTCTAAATACTTACGAAATATAAATGAATGTATGTATTTCTACAGCAGTTATGCAATGCAATGTACGTGAGACGTTGGGCTTTGTGCCATGCAAGTTTCTCCCAACTAAAACTGGTTTCTTTTGATCATGAGTCTTTTAAGAAATATTCACAATTAAAAATCTCATTTATCAGGATGACAGGTTAATGGAATTATATAATAACACCCTCTAAATATTTTAGAAATATAATTTAATGTATGTATTTCCAAAGTAGTTATGCAATGCAAAGTACGTGAGACGTTGTGCTTTGTGCCATGCAAGCTTCTCCCAACTAAAACTCATTTCATTCTTTCAAGAGTCTTTAAAGAAATATTCCTTAATTAAAAAACTCATTTGTCAAGGCAGCAGGTTAATGGAATTATATAATTACACCCTCTAAATATTTTAGAAATATAATTTAATGTATGTATTTCCAAAGTAGTTATGCAATGCAAAGTACGTGAGACGTTGTGCTCACTGCCAAGCAAGCTTCT
Organism: Drosophila pectinifera; assembly: GCA_008042775.1. Taxonomy (NCBI): domain Eukaryota; kingdom Metazoa; phylum Arthropoda; class Insecta; order Diptera; family Drosophilidae; genus Drosophila; species Drosophila pectinifera. The sequence continues at coordinate 169,002 of VNKC01004929.1, forward strand.
CCCAACTAAAACTCATTTCACTCTTTCAAGAGTCTTTTAAGAAATATTCACAATTAAAAAACTCATTTGTCAAGACTTTTCCCTCCGTATTTCCCCAGTGATCTGGCTCAACCGCTGGCCCTGGGCCAATTAGCGTTACCACAAATTAGCGGCAACAATGGCTATGCCGCCAAACGACTGACTTTCATTATGAATGCGAACAAAGCCCCCAAAAAGGGAGCTAAGGTCCAGAGATAGTCGACAGGATCCAGAGCCAGGGACCGGGCCAAGTGTCAATTGAAACAATTCAATTGGTCTGCCAGCAGATTCCGGCGGCTGTGAGGGGTTAAGGACGTAGGACGCAGGACGCAGGACTTCGGCGTCGCCGTCGCCGATGTGAGAACACAAGCGGACAGGCGAGACAGCCGGGCCAGCCAGCCGGTCGTCGCAGTGAATGTGTGAGTGTTGCGAGTGCTTAACCATTGGGTTATTCGAAATTGAAAGACAGATTAAAGGATTTGCTCCTGGCGAGCCAAAGCAGAACCAGACGGAGACACTGGCATCCTCCCACAATGGAGCCTGGTCCTGGTCATTTGAGTGCACAGCAGGCGGCGATTTTATTGCCTCGACAACCTGCTGGGAGGAACTCCCCAAAAATGCCAAAAAAAAGAGAAAACAACCCACACACATGGGTAACTATGGCTCGGCACTGAAGGGCAATTAAACACTCAAGCGGTGCTGGTTCCCCCGTCGGAGTTACTCGAAAGTCAATGGCATTAAAAATCCATGAAACGATATTTATCTTCTCAAATGCTTTTGCGGGTTGGCCATAAACTGAACGAGGCAATATCGTTTCGGAAAAGTGATTAAAGTTCTATACTGGCCAGGGGTGAAGTTACGTTATATAATTAGAGTCCGATTTTGTTAAAATTTTTCTTTTAAAGGGTGAGCAAATAAGTGTGAATTTTAATGATTTATAAAAGAAACATATGTATAGGTTTCAATGATTGTACGCAGAGGCACTCGAGGATAAGGGTTGCCTTGATCTTAATTAAATTAAATTTAGTAATGAAATAAAGCCCAGCGTGATCAATAAAGGATTCTTATGTAGTCAAAGAATTCTTTTTATTAATATATATAAAGGTGCAAGAATCACAGCGAAAACATAATCTATAATCTAATACTTTAATTTTAACAGATTTCCTAAAGGTTTCTTAGCCTCTTTTGTCAGATTGCCAGTTTTTGTATAAGTAGCAGCCACCTTGTCTTGGATTCGTTTTTTTGCTGTTGCCCTATCCTAAAGAGTATATTTTTTATTTAGTTTCTTTATTTTTGACTTGTCTTGAGACTTATTATTTTTATTTATTTATAAGTCTTTGATTCATCGGCTTGGTTAGAGCTTTCCAGACAGCGATAATAAATAGCGTACATGAGACACTTGCACAGTTATGATAATATTTATATTGATATTGATATTTTCATCCCTTTCCAGTAGAAGCATGTAGTTATGTGTCCTTGATCTTAATCTGTTTAAGTTTTGCTTTATTTTTCTTGATTTTTGATTTTAATCTATGTAATCTATGGATTTTTCTTTTCCATATCCGTAGTTTTCCTCTTTCTACTCGGAAGTCTAAAATTATTAGAACTTTGGCACGTAGCTCTTTATTATCTTTTACTGTAGATATTTCTCTTAATTTTTTCCTTCGGTAAAATTAAGAGTTCCTTATGGATGGATAAAATCAATACTGTAGCTCATTCTGAAAGGCTGTACAAAAAGAATAAGGCATCTCTGACCCCAATTAAGTGTTCCTTGTGGAAAGATGAAATTTAAATACTGCAGCCTAGTCTTAAAGGAATAAGGCACCCCATATAGTGTATTCATTCTTAATCAGCATCAACAGGCGAATCGATTTAGCTATGTAATAAAGTACAATTTATAAGAAGTAAAGATCGTGTCTCCTTGGTTACTAAAAATGAACTGAGATGAGATAAAGGAGTTTGACCAATAACCAAGACATAATAAATATAGGTAAAAGTCCCAGTATTTCAATTAGGTTTGTTAAACAAGAATCTACTACGATACACATTACTCCAAGTCCGTCCCTGTATATATCTAATGCTAACTTAATTAGGAAGCCAGCATTAAACAAGGACTATATAAAATGTGCGTAAAATAGTAACTAATGCGAACGGAATTTCCAGCCTCGCAGCGCCCTGAAGCATGCAACGCTAATCAAAGGCCCCAATGCAGATTTGTGCGATTACGTGTTTGTCTGCGAGCGTGTCTGTCCACAGAACTGGAATTTACACACCTCACACACGCCACGCACTGGCACAGACACACCCATACACTCGCACGCCACCGAGGGGAATGGCAGGGGGAAGGAACCACAGGCCAACTGACCAGCAGACCGACCACAATGTGGCCCACAAGCAGCACAAGTGGCAGTGGCAACATATGGCCAAAAACCGAAGGTTTACGGGCTAGTGTGCCAGGCCCGAGTCCGAGTGAGGGCCAGTGAGGAGTGCGTGGCGCATTTTTAGCTAAAGTTTTTTAAATTCTTTCCTTTTTGCCGGCTGCGGCTAGAGTTTTGTGTTATGCTTTCATCTGGTGCCTGCTGGCGGCAATTTGCCTAGACCGAATTGCACTTGCATGCTAATGAAAAGTGTTTGCCACCCTCCCCCCCTGCTTTCCCCGGAAAAAAGAACTCCGCAAGAACTTTAAATTGCCTCCGAAGTTAAAGCCAAATTATACGTCTGCAAAGCCGACATACAAACATGTTTGCCAACCATTTACATATAAATAATAATAATAACAACGGCGAGAGTAGAGCGCAGCAATCAAGGCCGGGGCTGCATTAATGAATAGCAAAAGAAGCACTGGGAAAATAATATAGTAACAACTATGCACCTTATATATACATAAAATATGTATTTCTAAAAATTATATTTCCTTTAACTAACTTGTGTTTGAGAAAACTAAGAAATTTAAGAAATAATCGATGATTTCAATGCTTTTTTAAGCAACCATCAATTTTAAATAGATTTACATAATAATTAATATTATTTATTGTTTATTGGCCTCTTATTAAATTTTAAGAAAAGGAAAATATATACAAAGAATATTCATAAATCAGAAAGGACTTTAAAGGAATTGAAGCTTTCAATGTTTTTTTGCAAAAATTGATTATAATCGATTTGTAAATTGTTATTTATGTTTGTATAATTTTGTATATTTATCAAAAGAAGATATACACAAGAAACTGTGAAAATTCATTAATCAAATAATACTGGAGAATAATAAATATTTTCAATATATACTTTGCAAAATTATAAAATAAGTACTGATTAATATTAATAATTATTTATTTACCTTATGTTTAATTTTCCCAAGAAATTATATACAAGGAATAAGTAAAAATTCATAAATTAGAAAGGATTGAAAAAGAATTGAAGTGTTCTATGTTTTATTGCAAAACTCGATTTAAAATAGATTTGAAAAATAAAAAAATATATATTTAATAATTGATTTTATGCAATATTAATATTTGATTGCTTTTCTTTAAAAATAAATTATAAATCAATTAGAATTAAAAAATAAATCGATGATTTTGGTATATTTTATTGAAACAATCGATTTTAAATAGATTAACAACGATGTCCTCCTCAGCTCTAAAAACCAATCTGTTTTGTTCTTACAGACCTATTTTTTTCGCTGTGCCTGCAATATGCAGCCAATGTCCTTGAAATCCTTGGCAGCCAACTAAACAATGGCAACATGAAGGCTCCGGCGTAAATCGTGCCACTTCATTATGGCTGATGGCAGCTGGGTACGGCGGCAGCAGCGCAGGGAATAAGCCATGCAAATGAGTTTTCCCTTTTCACGACTCTCACTTGTTTCATTTTCTGAGAGAAATGCCCAACAATGCGATGGCTATTGCCCTTGTTATTGTTTTAGTGATCAATATTTGCCGCTGAACCAGAAGCGATTCAAGAGAAATTTACTAGGCCAGAGCAAGGCCATGGCTTAAATATATCATCACTTTATTTAACTGACAATTAATCCGTGACAAAATTTGAGGAAAATGTAAATATGTCCATATGATGACTTGTGACCACTGGATTCAGCCATTGATGCACTTGATTCTCTTGCTTTTTATTCTATCTTATGATAACGTTGCGTATACTTGATATTGATTGATAAATTCTCAAGATACTTTACTTTTTTACTTTACTTACTTATCACTATACCTCTTAAAGCTTTTTATGCATTAAAGAAATATTTTAGTGCTTATATTTTAGGGCTTATTTAAAATAAAGGATATTCAAGGAAAAAATTAAATATGTGGCCGATCAAGTTTCATAAAGTTAAATCTTTTAACAGCCTTTGGGATAGAACGTTAAAATAAACTAAAAACGAAAACTTTAAACAAAGTTTAACCTTTTAAATATAATATTTCTAACCTAAAGTGACTTTAAATATTTGATTCTCCCCCAAATACAATTTGTATTTATATATTTATATATATATAATTAAAATGTCGAAATGTCCGGTTAATAAAAAAATTATTCTTTATTTGTTCAAAAGGTTTTAACAGATTTTCGTTATTAATGAGTCCTTGAGTTTGTCCTAATACCAACTTAACTTGCTAATCAAATTTTTGGTGCAATTAAAACTGAGTGTAGAGCTTTTACTTATGTTGAATGGATTGCTAAATGTTTTAAATCAATTTTTGAGTCCTTGGATTTGGGGTTTTTGGCTTAGAAGCTGTGACAATGCACTGTGCACGTGTATCCAAGAAGTGATTACTACTTGAAGTGGATTGAAAAGTACATAATGTGTGCAATTATGGATAAGTCACTAAATATATTATGTATATTAACAATGTAACAACCTTCAAATGATGTCAGGAAACAGTTGAAAATTGAATTATATGTGTCAATTTACTCAATTAGAGTCCTTGCTAAGTAATTGAATACCTGCTTGGATTAATTCCGATTTATTCCTTTGGAAAGTAATACAATCACAATCACAATCACAATCTGTCACCTGCGAGGGAGAGGAGGCGGAGTGTCTGTCAATGGAGGAGTCTGAAACAATTATGCACAGCTCATCAACTGGCCGGCACACACTGCGTATGCTTGATAACACAGTGTTACATGTGACGGTATCTGACAAGCATCCGACAAGCTCAGCAAGATTCCTCTGTCAATGCATGGAAATGTGTAAATATATGCATGGTAATTAGCCAGGACATCCCTAGCATCCCTCCGACACGGCAACTCTATTAGTCGTTGTCCTTGAAACTGTCCGCATTCGAGGGTCCGGTCTGCAGCGCGTGCTAGGTGGAAAATGTTTTGCCCACAACAACATTCGGTTGCCGGGCACAATTATGCAGATTGCCACTGCTGAAATGAGTCCAGTCGAGTGGCGGGGACTCGAAAGTTTGAGCAAATATTTGCCATTTGGTCGACGAGGCCACGCCCCCGTGGTGCCTGCTTGCTTGCTCTTGGCTCATATTTGTGTTTGCCCATTTCGGGGGCTTTGGAAATTGCAATTTTTCCATGATTTGTAAGTAAACTGGAGTGGAGGCAGCAGCCCTGAGATTTCTTTCATGATTTTTTCTTGCCGTTCTTATGGAACCACTCCTCGGAGTTCCGAGGCAAACACTAGAGCGTGTAAATGCACACACACGAAAAAAATCAAGCTTGGAAAACTAAAATAGAAACACATTTCATTTCCGTAAGATCTGGCAGAGTGGAAAAGGAAGCTGCTCGGAAGGGAGTAGGAAGTGGCATAAGGTACAGGGAGAGCCAGCAGCAACTGGCAAACAACAGCAAGTGGAAATAAACTTGGCGATAAACCAACGAAATCGATTGGAAATATTTTAACGAAATTGCAGCTTAAAGTGTCAAGGCAGCATGTCGGTTTGCTGCCAGAAAAGCTGCAGAGCGCGCTGGAGGGGCGGGAGGTGGCATTTCCTGGGGTAGCAATCATTTCCACTGACGTTAAGATGAGTGCTCGTTGCGATGATTCGGCTGTCGATGATTATGAGGCTGCAGCTGCAAAATGTTGCTCTTGGGTATTTAGATAATACCGCCCATTCACTTCCCTCTGGCAACTACAGTGGAACTTCTACTATATAGATAGCAAAACTACTTCTGGAAGAATTAAAAAAATAAATAATCGATATATAGATCGAAGGAATATATATAGCATTTTTAGGTATATTAAAAACTTTGATGTACTTATTATTATATACACCTATTCTTTCGGTTGCCATAAATGTAAGAGTTCTCTAAAAACCGATAAATAATTTCGTTTGCAATGATAACTAACTGCAAGGCTCGAAATATTCCTAAGTTTAATATTATATATTAACATATTTCTCAATTCAGATGGATTTTTGGTTAATAATTAACTCATAGAAAAATTTTATTTTTAATACAATTTTAAAACCAATTTGTTATCGATAACATATAAATATTTCTTGTACGATTAAGTCTCCAAATAAAATTCTAAATATATAAAGGGCTAGCTTTTTTTTTTATTTACCAAATGTAGCCCCTTAACCTTATTTAAGATATATAAAAGCACACAGAAAATTATAATGATCGATATCACTATATGTTATGTTATTTTCAAAATTACACCCTCTTAATGCAAACATATTAAATAATCGAAAACATTGGCATAATTATATGTTATCGGTTGATATTTTCTTTGTAAAAATAAGCTGTGATAAAACCCATCTGTGATCGATAATTTATTAATTTTTCTCAAACTATTAAATCTCCAAATAAGATTCTAGTTATATATAGAGCGACTTTTCAACATGATATATCTACCAAATGTAGCCTCTTAATCCTATTTCAGATATATAAATACACATAGATATAAAATATCGAAAAAATCGATATCACTATATATTATGTTTTATGCCAAATTAGGTTTAAACTTGGCATTTCTTTTAAATGTAAATATATGCATAATATATACATTAAACAATCGAAAACATCGACCTAATTATATGCTTTTTATAAGCTTTTTTTTATAAGCTTTTTTTCAGAAATTCTTAAAAATCTAATGAAATCTCTCAGATATTTAAGATCGAGATAAGGCGTGGCAAGGACGCTCCACTGCTCCCGCTTCTCTCGAGTGTGCAGTTCCAGTGAAGCGCAACGGCAAAGAAACAGTTTAAATGCTAACAATGCAACGGTTTCGGGTCAAGTATTTCCATTTCTCCTCCAGGTCCTCCCCGCCGTCTTCCCGGCAACGGAAACGAAGTGTAATGAAAGCGTGTAAAGTGCAAATCGAAAAGGCAATACAAGTAACGAGTACAAAATACTTAGACCCTCCTCCCATTTTGGCACCCAGAGTTTTCTCTAAATTACCAATGTCGGACCCGGGGCCAGGACGATAAGGCTAAGGTGGCCGGTGGCACATCCTGCCAGGTGAAACCAGGTGAACGAAGGAAACAGGCTGAGGAAATGTTTCGCTTGTTTCACGTTCCAAATGGGATTTTCCTCGGTGTTTATGTGTGCCCACTTTATTGTGTGAAATTATAACTTTAATTAAACGAATTTAATTTGGCACGCCCGAGAGTTGCATCCTTAATGCCTTGAGTTAGCCGAGCGGAGCAGGACGATGACTAGAGAGTGGTTATATTTACTTTAAGCCTAAACAGATTTCCATATTTCATTAGCATTTGGCGACCACAAAGACCGCCAGCGAATTAAATATTGATAATTGTTTTTCCAAATCGATTCCGCTGCCAGCTGCCTCGGCTATACTGTTATCTATATGAATTTAAATATATTCGCGAATACTATATATGCAATTACATAATCCAGTGACAGAATAGAGTTTTGTTGTTGCCGTGGCCGTTGTATTTTTTGAAATTTATTGCATATTTGTGGCGCAGGCTGTGTGTCGAGGCGGCGGCGCGCCAAAAACGCCAAACGGGCCAAATGAAAAATTTCAATTAACCACAAAAACCGATGGCCAACCAAATCGAAAGCTGGCCGAGAAGAGCACAACGGAAGCAGAGTCTAGCACAAAAACTGGCAAACATTTTGGCTAAATCATTTTCCTCTCTCTTTGAGAAGTTTTTCCGGCTACCAGGCGCCCTGGTCCCAGTCCCAGTCCCAGTCCCTGATAAAATCCTTTTGTCGCAACGAGCTCTCTGTGCGTACCGGCTGGGCCACAATTAAGTGCATTCGACAATGCACCTGACCGACCGACCACGTCCACAGCCGTCCATTTATTCATTGAAGATTGGCTTTGGCCAATCAATTGGCCATGGAGCCCCGGTGCATTTGGTTGGGTTGGGTTTTTCTGACAGGGGACAAATCAATGCAACCTGCGGTCCCAAAACCAGCGAAATCAATGCGAATTATTTGGTTTTCCAATTCGTTACCCTTCATTAATGACAATCCCTAAACTCGTTTTGTTTTTCGCCCCTCGGCAAGATTTCAAGCATCGGGAATAATTATATTCGCCGGCCCCGCTCCCCATCTCTCGAATGGACTGCGTTTATTGTTCATCATATCGACATCAATCCCGGGCATGTCCCAGACCGCAGCGGAAATTTATTTTATACATACAGGCGCGCAGCAACACCGCAGCTCATTTGGTGCCACGAAAACCGCCAATTTGGCTCCGTGCGGCATGCAGCATTTCAAATCGCACTTTAATTTTGCATGTGGAGTGGTGTGTGCGAGTGTGTGTGTGTGGGCGGGGCGACCGCCCCACTCAATCGTTTTCGGAGCACTGTGTGTGTTGACAAAGACGTGAATAAAAATTTATGCGCACAAAAGTATGCTATACGACATTCCCATAAAATGATTATGACGATTATGCTGGGAGCTCGAGAGCTCAAGCTGTTGGGATGCTATATGTGAACAGGAACATGATCTGCCATCAGTTACAGCAGCGGGCACATTGTACAATACTTCTAACATTTTCCTACATTTTCTTACAATTTCCTAACTAGCTCTAATTGTTATATTTTTTTTTTGCACGACTGCCAAATAAACTATTTTGGGTCTTAAGTTTCATTGTAGCAATTGCCACTACTATCATTATTACAAGTTATTTTAAAAAACTTAAAGTAAAGTAAATAAATATTTTTGCTGAAAAATATTTGTTTTTATATAGCTTACAGCTGCGGTTGTATTATACTTTTTTATTATTTTTAATAATATTTTTTAGCATTTTTTTACATTTTCTTAAATTTATCTAACAAGCTTTATTTATTATATTTTCCTCTTGCATAGTTACAATATAATCTACGTTGACTTTTAAGTTTTCTTGTATTAATTGCCTCTTCTATCATTAATACAAGATATTTATAATAACTTAAAGTAAATAAATATTTCTGCAGAAGAATTTTTTATTCGACAGGATTTAGCTTTTCATAATATATATAAACTAGGCAGAATATAATATAGTAATTTTTATGAATTGTTTATGAATATAGATGTTTACACACCAATTTAAAGTGATTGGTATAAGGATTTCGAATTTAGGACACTTATCATATTTTAATTGCCTTCTTTAAAGTTAAAAAATTTACATATGGCCATTTTTAATCGGTGGATGTTATGGATAAAATAAAAAACTAATTCTATTTATTATTATATTAGTAAAAATATAAAGCTGTTTCAGGAAGGAGCTACCATAAAATGCTAACCAAACTTCAACATTCAGCGGCGTTACATCAGTTTGCAGAAAACCCGGTTGGGAATTCCAGTGCTAAGTGATAAGGGCTTGAGGGGTTCTTTGTACGGCGAATGGATACAAATATTTTAAGAAACAGTCAGATAGATAGAGCTTTAGTTTATTTATAATTAGTTTATAGTACATTAAAAGTATGTTATGATGTTCTAAGCTTTTACTCTAAGAAAAGACCCCACACTTTGAGCTCTAAAAAAATAAGAATTATAAAATATTTTATCGGTTTATAATTTGTAAATTAGTATTAGTATATAGTATGCATTTATATATTTATTTATTAAATTCTTATATATTTATTTCAATGTTTATAATTCTCTTACATACATATAGTATGTAGTATTATTATCCTGTCCTTAACTGTACTCCCCTCACTCACAGGCTCACACGCTCCCCCATTTATTGACACAAATTGCGTTTTGAGAGCGGCATTTGGCAGCCGTTGTTTGGGGCTCCTTCTGCTTTCTTTTTATTAAGGCAATAATAAAATATTCATAAAGATTCAGTTTATGCTGCGATAACATCGAATATTTTAGAATAAACGCCCATTAAATAGGTTTGTGGCTGGCGCCTATGCAATCGATTGATAAAGACATGAAGATGGACATGGGGATCGCTGCTTTATTAGCCCCGCCTGAGTTATTTGCGGCCGGAACTAATACTTCCCTTAAAACTGTGTGTTTTGGGGCTCAATCAATTTCCAGGGCAAGCTGTGCGCCACACAATCATGTCAAGAATTCAATATCAAAGCGCGAGAGCAGCTGTCACTGATGACATCGGGGAATGTCCACGATTTCATCAGTCTCCCCCTGCTCGTCGCCCCCTCCACTGCTTTTCTTTCAATGCCACTGATGAACAGGCTTAGAGTCCTTGGCGGTTGGGGGTCTGGGGGCGGAAGGAAAGCATCGCATTTTGATTACAAATATGAAACATGTTCACACAAATATGACGACCTGCCCCTCGGAGCCCCGAACCATTGGTTTCCCCAGCTTCCTCAATGGCGTGTGTATGGAGTGCACTTAATGGCGTTCCATATCGGTCGGAGGAAGGATGCGAAAGTCAAGTTAATATTGAGCCAACTTGAGTCAATTTTGAGTGAGTGGCGCCCACGGACACTGAAACAAAGTTAGGATAATAACTTAAAGAGAAAAGAGAATCTTAACATCAAATTTTATTTTGATCAAAGCAAATGCGCGTATTTTATCATATATTAAATATATTTATTTATTTATTTAAAATATACTATATGATTTATCGAATATCTTGGGAAAGCAATATCATAATCCCACCAAACCGTATCGCATCAGCTTATAAAACCCTCATCGCTAAGTCAACCACCTCAAAGGCTCGCTTATGCGCCATTGTGCATTCATCACAGATGATGAGTTTGTACTCTTGTACCAATTACGCTGATAGTATATAATAGATTAAGGATTATGAAGCCTTTAGGGTTATATGGTAGGTCTTAAATAACTTTTGAAAGTATATAAATATATTTAAATTCACTTTATATTATATTTCGCCCCTGATACCAGCAGGTTGACTAGGTTTTTAAATATATGTTTAAAATAACACATTGTTTATTCTTTACTTTTAAGGTAAAACATTTAATTAAAAGCGCTAAGAAAATAATCAAAGCTTATCACATTTATAAGGAATTTAATTTAATTACATTAACATTTTTATCAGTGCATCAACGTTCGCGCTGAGATGGCAACACTCGGGGAAAATTGCAAATAGACAAGATCTTAGGCCATTAGGTTTAATTGCCAAAGTTCTGCTGCAACGGCAGCGGCAACGGCAACAGCCAGTGAAATTGCAACTGCAACTGCAACAAATTGCGTGGCTATCAATATTTCCGTGGCTGCATTTGATTTCCTAATGCATCCGCACCGAATGCAGGAGCAAAGTTGACAGGCGGCCTTCATCCGCCACCCCAGCAACACTAACCACTGCTCGCCCCCATCATCCTTGTCAACGATTAACAATATCCGCTTCCCTGCTCCGGCAGTAGGTCGCCCTGGTCGCTGCTGGCCTGGTTTGGAGCTTGGTTTTAATTAGTGCAGCCCCGTACGTATTTTCTATTGGCCAATTCACCGCAGAAGCTTCATTACCAACTGCTCCCGTGTGTGTATCATTCGCTTCGGGCGTGTGTTTGTGTGCCGGACAGATTGTGAGTCATTAAGTTGATGCACCAGCAGCAGCAGCAACAGCAGCAGCAGCAACATCAGTGGAAGCCACACAAACAGGCAGTTAGGATTGCCACATGCCACGCCCACAACGGCGGTTGATGATTTCCTGGAGGGGAGCAGAGCTCGGTTCGACTGTAACAGACTCGGTAGCCGAGTCAGTATCATCACCCAGAATCACCACGGCCCGGATCAGAGCGAGCTAAAACCGAACTGGAAACAGAAACATGTCGAGAGAGTTAACCTTTGTTGGCGGTTTCTGCTTTTTGTGCGCCGGAAACGGCAGAGCAACTCAATCAGTTTTTGCGGTTTACGGCGGTGGCCCCGGCCAACGGCCAAAGAGGACACGCTAATGGCTCACAAATGGCACTTGAATAATTGAAAGCCGGAAGCGGAGCAGAGCAAAAACGGAGGCGAAATGAAGCGAACGGATTTAGTCAGGAATGCCTGCACATGTCATTGTCTCTAGTCCATTGTCCAGTTTTTTATACACGTTCTATCCATGTAAATAAATTGCACTCTTCAACTACAAATTAACTACGAATTGTAACTAATCCCATGAGGGGTGGCCTCTAGAGCGAGGCATCCTTCTTGCCCTGACTGCTGGAAGCCGCATGATCTGGGTCCGTATGCGGTTTCTCTTTGTCCTGCGGCAGCTTCTTCTCGTCTAGTTTCTTCTTTTCATTCGTAATTAGCTCCAGCAGCTCATCCTCCCAGCCAATAGCTTTGGCCAGGGCCAGGACCCCATCATCGCAGTCGCCCAAAAAGGCCACATCCCTCGTGTTGTTGGGCTTGTTGTAGAGCAGCGATCGCTCGTCCATCCAGGGCACAAAGCTGGCCTGACCCACGGCATCGCGATTGATTAGAAGCCGCACGCATCGCGGTCCCGGTCGCTGAACAAGCGATGCAAAGGGCTGTACCTCCAGTGAAGTGCCCATGATGATCAGAAGATCACAATCCTTGAAATCTTCATCCGGACTGGAGTAAAACCTGGCCGGCAGGTTCTCGCCAAAGAAGACAATGTCCGGCTTCACCACGCCCTTGCAATTACTTTTCTGGCAGGTGGGCAAGCGATCTGCGAAGATCTCCTTCTTCATCCAGGCCATGTCGTACTCCCGCCGGCACTTTAGGCAATGGTTGGTGTGGAAGCTGCCGTGCGCCTCGATGATCTTCTCATCGGGCAGACCCGTTAGCCTATCCAGAGTGTCTATGTTCTGGGTGTAATGACGCTTCAGCAGGCCCTTATCATGTAGCAAACGGACGAAGTAGTGAGCCGGCGTGGGAATAAACGAGCCGGGATACAGCTCCTTGGCCAAAGCGAAGAACGGAGTCGGGTTCTCCTCAAAGTAGTCCAGATCGAAGATGGCCGTGGGATGTGGTAGGTTGTATTTCTTCAGGTTGCTGTATAGCCCAGAGCCCGGAGATCGAAAGTCCGGAATGCCAGCCGCTAAAGACAAAGAGCAGAGTCATTTAGGAACCTTTAGAATTATTGAGCCAAACCCACAGGTGGAAATGCCAGCTCCCACCATGGTCACGATCTTCCGGAAGCCATGCTCACGCCAATGGCCGGCAAAGCCCTCGAATGACAGGTCGGGTATTACCTAGAAACCATCAGATCTCGGATTAATATCATAATTTATATATTTAGGGTTCGCTTTTCACCTTCTCCAGCTTGGGCTCTGCTTTTGCGTCTGTGGAACCGCCCAGGTTTAGAGTGTGAGCAAAAAAGCGACGAATCATATCCATTGTGACGTTGTCTGGAAACCAACGAAACAAAAAAAAGGTTAATAAGTGACAGGAAACGCCTACGCTATTGTTTTTGCTGTTTTATGGCGACTTCTGCAAACCTTCGCCGCCTGCCTCTTCATCACTGGACGAGCCACTCGGGGCTGTTGCCGCCGCCGGTTTATCCTCCTCCTTCCTTTTCCCAATGTCGCTCATGGTTGGTACAAGCCTTGCCCTCGGATAACTTAGATATCTGAAGCTGCGTATTAGTAGTTCAGTAGCTCCCCCCGTTGTTTTGGTTATTTGTTTTCGTTCCACACAAAAAAGGTAAATCACGACGTGCAATCAGTGCTGGCCAACTATCGATAGCAAGCAATTTGAGTAAAGCCATTAGCTATAAAATAGCTAGATTTGGATAAGGGTTTTTAATGCAATGTTCTCTATAGGTATATTAATAAAGATTAATATTTATTTATTATTTTAATTTTTTTGTTATTTGATTTTAACAATTTATTATTATTAATACATATAAATATATAATTAAGTATTAGCATAAAGCCAGACTTAGCTAAAAAAAACTGGATGACCAACACTGAGTGCAACGTGTAATCGATAACTGTTATCGGAGAACCCACCGATACGCATTTTCCATGACAGCCCTGGTTCACAATTCTCGCCCCGATTACTCGATGTGCGGCTGGTTTGCAGCTCTGCCCCGTTGCGCAGCCCTGGAAAACCACGCCAGTCATTTTTGTTTTGATAAGGATACGGATACAAAAAGAGCGTGGCCTGGAAAAAGTGCAGAAATCGCCGAGAAAGCGCCACGATCTACGGGAAAATCGGTGCAAAAGTGCATGGGACCGTGCGCGACAAAGTGGGCGCGCATTCGAGCATTCCCGGGGCTACATACGTGGAAGCAGAAGCGTGTAGTTGTGGAGCAGAGGCGCAGAAGAAGAAGAGGCAGAAGCAGCAGCAGTGGTACACAGAAGTAGAAGTAGAAGCACAGAACGCGCAGACAGCTAAAATAACAAACCCGGGGGAGAGACCGCGGAGAGAGTGGTGGAGCGGCGCGGTGTGGAGAGTGTGTGGCGGGGAATGGCCTGCCGTGGCTGCCATTGTATAACGCTGATGGGCAGACAATAGTGCCGCGCTAAGACTTAATCTCGAATACCTCGCAGCACCATGCATCTGAACCATGCGACCGCCGCCACAGCAGCCATGGCCAACTACCAGCACTACCAGCTGCCAGCCTCCCATGGCGGTGGTGGCGGTGCGGGAGGAGGCGGTGGCGGAGGAGGGGGCGGTGGCGGTGGGGGCGGATCTGGCCTACAGCAACCCACGACGCTGGCCAGCCTGCAGCAGAGTCCGTTCGCCCTGCATCAACTGACCGCTGTGCAGGCCATCCAACATCCCACCCACCAAGCCATGCTCCATTCACAGCATCCGCTGGTCCATTTGCTGGACATATCCACGACCACAGCGAATAGTGGCAGCGGCGGCGGAGGCCCGGGCAATCATACGCCCATCTCGCCCATGAAACAGGAGGTGCAGAGCGTAATCAAGGAGGAGGAGATGGTGGTGGACGATCCGCGCAAGAAGAAGCAGTGCCACGTGTGCAAAAACAAGTTCCGGCAGCTGACCACGTTACGCAACCACATGAAGATCCACACGGACGAGCGGCCCTACAAGTGCAAGCACTGTGACAAGGCCTTCCGCCAGATCTCGACGCTGACCAACCACGTGAAGATCCACACCGGCGAGAAGCCGTTCACCTGCAACATCTGCGCCAAGGACTTTCGCCAGCAGAGTACGCTGATCAATCACATCAAGACGCACAAGGGTGAGTCGGGCTGGCATTCAGCAAGAGGCGTTGACTCCTAACATGTCTCCTTCTCGATTCCTTCTCATTTTCCGGGAGCAGCGGCGGAGTCCAGTACGCCCACGTCCCTGCTGAACTACCAGCCGCAGACGGGCAGCGGCAAGCATCGAAAGTTGCAGATGCAAGCCTACCAGCAGCAGCATCAGCGCGTCCAAATCTCAAAGACTCTGTACTCCGGCAGCTATAGCTCTCCGGCGGCCGAAGAGCTGGTGAAGCCGTATCAGTGCAGCGTCTGCAAGCGCCGCTTTCCGCAGCTGACCACGCTGCATAACCACGAGCGGACCCACATCGATCCCAAGCCCTACAAGTGCGAAACGTGCGACAAGTCCTTCAGCCAGCTGGCGACACTGGCCAATCATAAGAAGATCCACACGGGCGATAAGCCGTATACGTGTTCCTACTGCCACATGCAGTTCCGCCAGCAGAGCACCCTCACCAATCACCTCAAGACGCATACGCATCAGATCGCCGGCGGTGCCGGTGGAGGAGGAGGAGGCGACGGCGGAGGCGCCGTAACAGCCACAGGTGAGCCGCTTGTGTGTTCGCCCTACCAATGAGCCGCTTTCTGTTATCACTGTGTGCATTGATTATTAACGCTCTTCCCTAACGAAGCTTTTATTTAAATCTTGTACGCATGCTAATTTCGTCAAATCATCCAAACCGACACCAACCAACCAATGAACCTGCAGTGGATCACTCAATGCCCGCTCCTCTGGCGCCCGGGACGCAGCAACTGACGACTGGACTGTTGCCGAACAACCTGCACGGCAATACGCCAAACATCATCCAGCTGGACCATCATCCGCTACTGCATTTCCTCGATGGCAGCACCACGGTCAGTTCGGTGGTGGCAACGGCGGCGGCAGTCACCAAGGTTGAACACTTCCAGGCGGGAGCAATCAATACCAAGGTTGAACACTTCCAGGCGGGCGGAGCAAGTGGGGGATCACCGCCGGGCCGCATGACCGTTGTGGGCACCATCAATATGCTGAAGGGCGACAATCCGGATAGGCCGTTCGGCTGCAGCGTTTGCCAGCGATTCTTCTCGCAGCAGAGCACCCTGGTCAATCACATCAAGACGCACACGGGCGAAAAACCGTACAAGTGCAAGATCTGTGAGGTCAACTTCCGGCAGGTGGCCACGCTCAACAATCACATGAAGATCCATACCGGGGAAAAGCCCTACAACTGTTCCTACTGCCCCAAACAGTTCCGGCAGAAGAGCACGCTGCAGAACCACCTGAGGGTGCACACCTGCTAGACCCACTCCAGATCGCGATTGTTGTGATCCGCAGCCAGCCAGCCAGTCAGCCAGTCAAGCAGCCATTGAGGAGGAATAGTGCAATATGCATGCCACATAGCACATACACAGTTATAGATCGCATATACGGCATACGAATACGATGATTACATGAAAACTATATTTGAATATATATATACTCGAAAGTGTTATTTACCTGCTGTGCAGAGCGCAATTGTATGTAACTATATATCGCGTAGAGGGCTGATCCACATGCGTGTCCAATTGTAAATTAAGGCTAACCCATATTCGCATAAGCCACGAATGATATGAGAGATGATACAGGGTGTGTGTGTTTAAGCCTGAACTCTACTGCTATCCTAGTGTGTAGGATCGATGTTCGAAGGGTGTAATCTTTAGACAATTCTAAGCCATTTAAGTCTAAGGATAATTATTAGATTATAGCTTCAGCCTTGGTTTCTGATAAATTAAATATTTTCCGTGTAAATTATATCAGTTATAGGTTATTCTCTAGCTCTGATATAAAGTTATACAAAAAGTGCACAGAATTTATCGTATAAACCTTAAACATGACTTAGGCCAACTAAAAAGAGTTAAACTTCTTTATAGAAATATTTTATTATTATTACATTATATTTTTAATCAGAGCTAGTAAGGAGCCTTAATTACTTCTATGTATATTATAATTATACACTGACGTCTTCAGCCAAGAAATATGTGTCCCAAGTATATTGGGAAGCTTTTTTCCTAGAAGACGCTTTTATCTTCTCTACAAGAAACTTCTTTATAAAAACACTCGTTATTATTATATTTATTGATGGTTAAAACTTCAATAAACAAAATGGTTTGGCCTTGCCTAAAGATTACCTTCCGCCTCTGATCGATTCACACTTAAGCTATATCCCCTATATCTTCAACTGTTGTCACCCCCAATGCCCCAGCCTCAACAGCAGTCTCCTCCTCTGCCTATTAGTTCCGAGTATCGGCTTCTCTCCAGCTTTTCTCGTCGTGTTAAATGTTAAGCCCGCCAGCAAAGTAAAGTAAATTAATGAAAAACTAAAACTAGTTATCGCTATACTACAAACAACTGTGTGTAATCCCCGCCTCCCCCGCTCTAAACTTACATAAGGCGAGTCACCGCGAAGGAAATCGAAAAAACAAACAACTATTTATATAAGTGTACTCTTAGCGCATATTTAGCAGCATCTTCTACTCACACATGACTACAAGCGGAGCAAAGGCGCGATCGCACATAAATAATAATCAATAATACATTTAATGAACGAAGGAATGCATAAAACCGGGTTGCTTATAGAACAAAAAATATAACTTAGAAAACGGAGAGACAAGAGGTAGTCCCTATATTAAGTGAAAAGATGATGGTGAAGAGGAAGGAGAGAAGAAACGAGTAAAACCAGCTACTATAATTGAATTGACCGATATCGAGATCGTAAATGTTGTAGAGAATATATAGTATATATACAAAATATATATATATAAACTACTTGTATTTGTAAGCGAAGCGAAGAGCTAAAACAACAATAAAACATGCAAAAACAAATAATTAAATACAAGTATATGATGTTTTATGGGTCATATCGGAAATATATTACATATACATATATAAAAGTCGTTTATTTGTTAACAATGTTCGAATCTAAATATTTTTTTCCGATATTAAGAAAATTTGGGTTATGTTAGAATCGAACTATTGCTGAGGTGCAACCATAAAATTATTATTAAAAAATTAAAAAGGTTGTTGCTATCTGATTCGATTGTGCAATACTGTTCCGAAACATCAAAGAATAAGATACAATTATCATTTTCAATTTAAATTTCCGAAAAGTATTTTAAAATAATTAATTTCTATGCTAGCGGTTCTAATTTTTATTGAGGTTTTGCTCGAAAGTTATCAGAGAGATAGTTAACGTCTGTAAGGAGTTTTGAAAAGTAAATATAAGAACCAGTCGGGGTAACTCTAATCCGGGAGGATTTAAGATTTTCTTGAGACTTCCAATCACATCTAAAATATATACAATATATGTACAATATATGTATATATTTATATTGTTGGCAATCTTATCACTAGAAGACTCAGTATCAAAATTTATAGATGCTTTTAGAAAATGTTCCTATTGCTCAGGTTTTTCCTGTGCAAAGCGAACAGATTATAATCGACAAAAATCGTGAAACCTCTATTATTTTTTGTATATTTTATTTTAATGACATGCAACTTTTGCCAGAATATAATATTTCTTAATCAGTATTTAGTCTAATGACTTGTATCAAGCTAAACCCATTTATTAAGAAAACAAACTCACTCATTTTGATTTGAAAAAGGGGAATTTATTAAAAGTTCTTTTTAAAAACAGCTCTGTTTATCAAGGTTTTTAGAGGAAAATGGAAAAAAACAGTTGTGTGTATAAGAGATACTAAAAGTAAATTACGATAAGCACTTTATTGCATTAAATCTCTAGGGTATGCTGCACTGCGTGTTCATTTCGTTTTGTTTTGTGTTGGCAGGGAGCCTCTCGAGCATTGTTCATTTATTATTCACTATATAAATCGTGTCAGTTAATGGTAGTTATATACCTAAAGAAGGGAACGGAAAGGCGAACTAGCTAAGAATAGTGGTAGCATCGGTTAAGTTGGAATTTTGACGAAATCTGGTGGTGCATCTACGCGTACGTGCGTGCGTGTTTTTGTATATTTGTATATATTAATCTGATCAATAGCCTAACCTACCCAGAGTAAAGGGGTTCCGCAGAGGATACATGGAAAAGATACTTGCATTTGGACGTTGTCTGCATAGGGAGACTTGGATTGTTCGGGACTTACATATACGACAAACACTTATATCCTATATACATAGAGTTCGTGATTTTCTAGACTTGCTCACAACGATAGATGTTCTGGCCACGCGCCAAGATCAAGATCTTCACAGCGTGCAAAGGCATTAGAATAGGTCCAAATGTACAATACAGTAAAAAGCAAAACATTCTCTGTACTCTAGGGTATGTATATATGTCTTCTATAGGTTGACCAAAAGTTTAGCTTAAGCCTAAATCCAAATGACTCCACTCGACAGCTCTACTTGAACAGCCAGCGCAGGATCAGGCTAACGACCAGCCCAATCAAGGCATAAACCAGCGACTTGACTACCGTCGACTGCGAGACTCCACCGCCGAGCATGTGATGCGAATGAAGACTGGTGTGGCTATGCGGCGGCGGCGCATACTGCATGCGTTCCAGACGCTGGCTAATCTCGTTCAGCTGCCGCGTGTGCACCTCCAGTACTCGGTTCACCTGGTCGACGGACATGGAAAGTCTAAAAGGGAGACAAATAAATTAAATTTATCATCAAATAGTAAAATAATTTCTACTCACTGCTTAATGGCACTGGATGAACTCCGCTTAACCGCTCCCTGAGGCGACTGACTGGAGTCAGAGTTGGTGTCGCGGGGTGCCAGCACTAGGCTCTTGTTCTTGGCCTTGGCCGCTGTGGAGCCACCCGCCTGTGGCCCTGTCGATTGTCTTTGGGTGCGCGTTAGCGTCTCTAGGGAGCTACGCAGGGGATGAATCACTTCGGCACCGTGGACAATGGGCACAGATTTGTGGCGCGTCTGAGTAAGCACCTTGTATTCACACTCATACTGGCGCACATCGTTACGCGAGTCCCACGGCCTGAGATCGGCGTACTTGTACATCCAATGGCCGTAGCTGTCCAGTTCAAAAAGAGTGGGCACATGTATGGATTCGATGGTGGCTCGCTCTTTGGCCTCCGCGCGCTGGCGCTCCTCCAGTACGGTCTTCTCCTCGGTGGCAGCTACCTGGTCCTCACGCGCAATCGCATCAGAGACATGCTGCCACAGGAGCTGCGATTCGTAAGGCTCCTGCGATTCAAGCGGCACCAAATGACGTGTTAGGCGCTTGGAACGCAACTCGGCATCCGCCTTGAATAGCAACGTTTCCTCTCCTGTCTTGGAGTCCTTCACCCGACACTCCTTGTCCCAGTGACCGCTGATGGTGGCCAGAGTCTCCTTGCCCAGCTTGATCTTGCCGACAACAACATTGGTGGAATCGGCGCCGCCAAGGAACGGCTTCAGCTTGAACTCCAGCTCCGTCCTGTAACCGGTGTTCTCGCACTCGATGTTTATCTTGCCACCCAGCTCCATGGAGAGCGTGCCCATCAGGATGCCCTTGCAGTGAGCATAGGGCGTGGTCGCCGTATAGCACTCACCGCGCGGCAGCAACGTCATCGTGGCAGCGCCCTCGAGCACCGCCGAGGTGCTGTTGCCGTAGAACTTCGATTTCGCCAGGATGGAGCAGGTGATGCTGAAGCCGTCCTCTCGATTCGTCACATAGAAAGCGGATATGGGCGGATGGTGTGAGACCTGTTCCGCAATGTAGAAGGTCCGGCTGCCGCTGGGATGCTGCCAATAGCATCGGAACCGCTCGCCCAAAATCGGATTATAGGGCTTTTTCAAGCCCTTGGGCTTCTTGTAGAAGCTGGACAGGTACCATTGCACGATTAGTTTCATGCGCGTGAACGCATCATCCTCCTGCACGGCCCTGCGATCGAAGAAGGAGATTATTATTAATAAATCCTGTGGGGAAAAGTGTAAGCAGGAATACCCACTTGGAGAGCAAGTCCGCGTGGTAATATGAATCTGACAGCTTGTCCAGGAATGAGCGCGGCTCCAAGATAAACGTGGGCAGCACCACTTTGCTCAGATCCATCCCCGGTCGCACCTGCTTGACAATGCACCAAATTAAGCTCTTGTTCTCCTCCGCCAACTCCTCTACCTGCTCCCCTTGCTGGAAATAAAAATGAATTGAAGCTTTTGAGTTTTTATGTTTGCCTCGTCCACTCACCTCGCCAAACTCCTCCTCGGTGAAGGGCACATATGTTGTCTCTACACATTCCTGATCCATGTTGTCCTCCTGCACCGGCTCTGCCGGATCCGATTCTGATTCTGACTCCAGGCCAGACATGACAGCATTGGGTGCTTCATTCTGGCTATCAGCGTCCAAATCTGAAAAGAAAATCACAGTGTTATGAGAGTCAGTAAGAGCATCCTGAGCAGACCACGAACGTTTCTCTAGCAGCCTGACTGCGATCAGAGGATCGAGATCCTCTTAAAGCTTATCATAAGGCGAATACGGTAGCACAAAGATTAACCACAAGTATAGAGCGAATTGTCTAAGAGGAGCTATTTGGGAGCTTCCTAATACCAAACGATGTGTGAACACACAAAACTCGAATTTTGAACAATAAGTTCCAAGGCTACTGCAATGGATGTCTGGTGATGATGATGATGACTAGCTCCAACTTTTAAAAGGGAGAAAACCACATAGAAAGATTATAAAAATGTAAATATTTCAATTTGATACAAACTAACTCTTGATAAATTCAAATTTAATAATCGAACTTAGAATCTCTGAAATGCTTTCTAATGTGGATTTCCCGAGTAATGATGATCGCATCGACAAACTAATACGACAACTAAGAGAGGGGCGGCATTTTCACCCTTGACATTCAGTCGGAAGCGCGGCAAGACCAGACAATCGGGCGGAGCGCTAACTGGCCGCAAACTTCTCTGGCTGTGACCATAGTCGTCGTCGTCATCCTCCTCACTGGAGCTGCTGTTTCGCAGTGTGGCTCCCAGAGACATGGACTTGCCCATGGGACTTAGATGGCGACGCTTTCGCTGGCGCGCTACCAGGCCCTGCTCTGCACTGGAGGCATCGCTGTACGAGGTTTTCCGTTGTTGGGACTGCTGGCCGAAGCGCGGTAGTCGCTTGGTTCGCTCCCAGTTGCTAACGGCGCTGCTGTAGAGGTGCTGCAGCAGGGGCGTCGGTGCCCGCGAGACGGACGACAGGCAAGTGTCGGAGCGCGAAAACTCCGCCGCATCGGCCGGCGGCAGGGTCAGGAACTGTGCCCACTTACCCTGATCGTTGAAGTGCTTCTCGTAGTCCGCCTCCGACCATTGCGTCTCATGCGACACTGGCAACGGCTCGCCCACATAGCTGGCCGAGGGAGCAGTTCCCGTGCTGCTGTTAGAGCGCAGCAAGAGGGCTGAACACCTAAGCGAGAGCTCCAGGGCATCCATCCAGCATTTGCCAGCCGCCTGGCTGGGTGCCCGGAAGATCAGGTAAGCGGTTGGCAAGGGCTGTACAACGGCGCCTTTAAATAATATAATCAATTAGTTACTTATTACTTTAGCATTAAATTCCACTTACCTATAGTTTCCTTGTCGGGTCCACGGGGCGCCCAAATCGACTGCTCCAGGGGATGGAAGAGCTTGAAGCAGAAGCCATCCTTTTTGCTGGGTCGCTCGATCACCTGGCAGGAGGTGAGCATCACCGTGCCCACCCAATGGTTGCTCTTGGTTTTTTGACTTTTGTAAATGAGCAGCAGGCCAGGCTTCAGCACACACCATAGCTTTGTCCAGGACTTGAGGGTTCCCCGAACCTAAGGAGCAAATAAATCAAATATAGTAAAATATATATTGCTTCCTGTACTTCCAGCCTCACCTTTAGCCAATCGGCCAGGACTATAACCGCTGGATCCTGCAGGGAGTTCATCAGCTCACTGGCCACTCGCTTCTTCTCCCGCCTGTAGTTCTTCCTTTGGGCCTTGTAGGATTCCTTTCTATTAAGCTTGGCGGCATCGGCCGCAGACTGTATGGTAATTAAGCAGGGTAAACAATTACTTAAATTGTGATTAAATAAGGGAGTTATCTCTCTATCAACTAGACCTTTCTCCCTCCATTGCAGCATTGAAAAATATTCATATACTTGAAGTACATTTGCTGTAAGTATTTCGTAATAATTTCGTTCGTTTTTCGGCCACAATTTTTGCGATGCGCTTGCGTCGAATGTTCAGCGACAATTGCCTTTAGTGTAAGCTTTTATGAGGCGAAATCCGAAACGCACTGTTAATCTAATTAGCATTAATAATTTACTTAGCTGCCCCCGGTATAAACGTGAAATATTTGTCACTTTTATGCCGCCGGAATATCTGGAAAATCATATCATTGCACGTGGCATGTTACGGACAGACACCTATATCTATATTTACTATTATCACACACCGTCAGCACATCATCGATTATAACTAAATTAGACAACGAACGAAACGGGGCTCTTATCGCACATAACCCAGATTTTATTTCCTCAAATTTTAAGTAGGGAGAATTATTTCCACTTGCCTTATCTGCCAGATTGCCATCCCGACTGTCCGAGGCCCAATTGGCGATTCCTGCAATATGGAAAATCATAGTTTATGTATGCAAGTATCGGGGGTGTATCAGGGAGTGTGTGGATGAGATGATGTTGTGTTTATGGTAAACATGATGATTTTAATTCCAAGAAGTAGTATCTAATCGATCTCTAGCAACGAAAAGCCGTTTTCTCTTTTTTTTCAACTTTTACGATCCAGAAACGAGACCGAACAACAACAAAGCCTTGCGGGAAAGCGCAAAAAATCCAAAAAACATAAAAGAAAACTTAAACAAGAGATAAAAAAAATAAAATAAAAGCACACACGCCAACAATGTCTCAAGGTGCGATGTTGCGAGGGAAACTGAGGGCCACAGGGGCAACGGCGGCGATTTATTTATTTTACAAATATGTTTTATTTCGCAATGATACACAGAGAGAGAGAGAGAGAGAGAGAGATGTTGGGGGTCTCAAGATCTCGACTTCTCTCGCATTGTCAAGTGCCTCGCACTTGCACTTTAAACATCGCCAGTTTGGGCGACCGCTGCCCTCGTGTCTTTCACATTCTTATTAATTATTTTTTATTGCTCGGCTAAAAATAAAGGCCTGCCAAAAGAGCCAGCGTCAGTATCTTAATATGCACAGTACACACACACACAGCACACATAGTGTGGGGAATTAATTAATTTCCTTTGGAATAATAATTTTAATTTAATAATTGTCACTTGCTTTGTAGGAGATTCATGACCACTAAACCGCTTCAAACTGCGCGTCTCCGAAGTATTTCTTATTTATTTTTGCATATTTTGTTGTGTTTTGCTCATTCACATTCTTTTTTACAGAGCGGCACTACATGGCGTATGCGTGATGCGAGAACCGAATCCGATTCCGAGACAACGCCGACGTCTGCCTAGGTTTATTTAATTTTTTGGTTTCCTCTTCTATTATTTATATTCTTTTTTTCAGTTTCTGCCTGCCGCTCGTCCGCTGGCCGCTCGCCGACTGATTGAGATATATTATTGAGTCTGCCTGAAACGCGCGCAGCACGAACCGCAAAAACACAACAAAAAGCACCAGCAGCGGCAGCGCCAAATGACAAAAGCACCAGAGCAGCGCCGCAGCAGCGCAGTCGCAGCGCAGTAGCTGAGGGAATACTCTACAACAATTATCTGGCTCTCGTCATATAAATTTGAAAGAAAAACATAGAAGAACACACTTGCCAGGCCAAAATTATTTGAAATGAGAGGATCATCTCTGTAGAAGTCGCTGTCTCAGTCGCTGCCAGCGTCAGCAGCAAGTACGAAATACAGTGAGCCCACGAAAGAACGAACAATGACACACAACACACTGTACTATGTCTCAACTATTTCAAGGGATTTTGGCTCAAAATGTACCTTGAAAACAAAGGTTTTCCTTGGATTTACATTTAGATTAAGGCCTCCTTTCCTAAGGTTTAAAAATAAATGATTTATTTTATTTACTGTAGAAACTAATGTACACCCTAAATATAAACCTCTAATATATTAAATGGACTTTTGTAAGAGGTTTCTATGTATAGGTTTATTTTGAGTCAAATTTCCCTGAAAAATTAAAACATGTTGAGGTTTTTCTCTCACCCTATGTAATCAATGTTTTATAGGTATATATGGTACTTTATTCACTCCAAAAATTAAATATTTATACAAATAAATTATGAATGCTTATAAAAGGTTTATGAAAGATTATTTAAGTTAAGAAATCAGCTAAAAACTAACTTAAGTCCTAACAAATGTTCAGTCCTAGTTCTGATACAAAACTTTCATAAGGTTCATCCAAACATGATGTAATCACCTTCTTTTCTAGTTTTTAAGACCCTAACCCTCCACAAACAAGACGTTAAAAGTACGTTTTTAATGCCATCTACACAGTGCTTTTAATGGATTTCACTTTATCGATCGTGGACAGTACCTGCGCTTATGTACATGGACACTTTGTGTACTTTTTTTCCACCCAGATAGTGATATCAGTGCTGACTTTGCTCTCAAACACAAACACAACAAAGAGAGAAAACCGCTCGCGACGATATCTATGGGGTTATTAGCAAGTCCCACTGATATATGACCTCATCTTCCAAATGTTTGGCAAAAAAAGCTTTAAATTGTTTCCCCACACGATAAGATCATCTTAACCTATCCCAAGATGAAAAATAAATATTTGAAGTTCGAAAGTCGTTCAGAAAATAAATAAATAATTCTTTGCATTAATAGTTAAAAACCTAAGATAATGCCTAGAGACTACAAAATGTTGTAGGTCTGTTAAATAATAGTTATGTCACAAATTCGTGAATCAGAGTCCACGATACCATAATTAGGTCACTCCAGCAAGTCCCCTGGCAACTCCTATAGATAGATAAAATATCTCGCACCTGTTGATGGTATGTAGGCCATGAAACGAAGTGGATCCACAAGAAATAACAGGTGTGCAGCAGAGTTGATATCTAGATTCCGGCAATTACTCATCGCTGGAATCAGAACGAGCCCGCCCTATCAGCCATGTGTAGGACCAGAGATAAAAGTAAATGTTTTGTGGTTGATTGGTAATATTCATGGTAACATTATGACTCCCATAAATCCAAAACAACTTGGATGAGTCAATCGACTTCTCAATAAGCCGTCTTGGGAAATCCTTGGCTAGTTTATATTATCAACGAACCGACGATTAGTATGTGTGGCCAAATTAGGGTCTTATCGAGGTGCAAAACTTTCTGGCTGTATAACTCTTAATGAATGTCATAACTAACTGGTGATAAGATATGATTAGCATGGCAGAGGCATTTATCCTCGGCCACAAGTTGAGTGGCAGGGCACTTTAAGTATTATTAATAATACTCTCGCACCGAACAATCGCAAAAATCGTTTGTGATAATAATGCGCCAGCAATACAGCAAAAAAGCGCAATAAAAGCTCTAAACAAAAATAAAAGGCGAAATGCGTCACATCAAAAATTGGAACGCATGGCTGGTCTGGGCTGGGAAGAATCTAGGGAGGAGCTTGTGCTTTGTGGCCTATGGGAAATGCATACAAATAGCGCCTTTTCAGCCACGTTATATTTTTTGGTGTGCGGATCAGGTGAAATTAATCAACATTACGAACGTGCTGATCATGTAAATGAGGCAAAAAAAAATGCTAACCTTGTGATCGGAAAATGATGATTATATTTAGGATCGTGCCGATCGTTCAAGTCCAAATAATTTGCTTTATTTTAGATGATGAATGGTGAAAGTGCTAGTGATGTTGTATAACCGATAATTGATCGGATGTGGGTATATATAATGATCTTTAGGCGATGATATATTTTTTAATGAACATGCTGAAGGAATGTACTTGTGGCAGCTAAGATAAATAAATAAATCTAAGCAGATGTTTATGAATAAGCTTAAAGCTGAATTCCGTCTATCGATAACCAAACAAAAGGAAAAACAATGATCTATGATCAGTAAATAAGAGCTATGATATATTTAAAACTGATTCGTTGATCGTGATGGCTAAAAATATAGGATGGTGTATAAATAAAGAAAGATTTTATCTTAAGATGATCATGAATGGTCGATAAAACTAATTAGTGATCGATTGCGGTGATCTAAGCTTTGTTCTAACTGTGCTAGAATTTTCACTTATTTTTATTTTCATTTAATTTTTAATTTTGGAACTTCACCTGGCGATGATGGCGCTGGACTGTTGCTCAAACTGTCCGTGGACGGAAGTTTGGTCATAAGAACTTTAAGCGAAGGTCGCCGTTTGAATTTGAAATCGAATACTGAGGAGTAGTTAGCAGCACACACATATATACGGGGGGAGAAAGAGAAAGCGAGCAATATGTATATAGATATATATATTATATATAGGATTATAGGCTTATAGATCTTAGGTCACTGGTACAGAACAGCTTTCGAATATATACGCACACGACACTTAGACACTGACAAATTGTACAAATAAAGTTCTTGCCAAGACAGAAACCAAAGACACGGCAACTTAAGGATAGTCACACGCACACACACAAGTTAACATAATGACATAAATTTACTAAGTCAGACACAGTTATGTACACTGGGGAAAAATCAAGAACATATTCACAGAATCGAAAACATAAAGATATAATACTACAGAGTGGGGCAACGAAGGTTTTAAGGTGGGAATGATCAGGAGGTCACACCATTTCATATGGCTTTAACATCTAGTATTATACATTTTTAACATATGTTTAGGTTCAAATAAAATTTCTATCTGAATTCAGTAGATAGAACCTAAACCCTTTTTAGTAAGATTAAGAGTTTATAATACCAGTTGGTATAATTAATAAATAAATTAAAAGAAACAAATAAATATTAATGGCTATTTTTTAAACCTCCGGTTAAAGCAAGGCTTTGTAATAAATTGACGACAATACTACTCTCACCATTTAGAAAATAAATTCTCCTTTATTTTTAGGATTAACAACCTAATTTTCTAATGAAATCAGTCAGTATAAATTATTAAGCCTAATTTCTTAACCTGCAGTTAAGACTAACCTTCACTTTCGTTCTTTTCACATTCAGGAATCACAGCTTTTCACTTCTATATTAATTATAATTACCTCCTTCTTTACATTGACAAAACACATTTCTTTTTTCTATTAAAATACATAGCAAAGGAAATCGTTTAATTAAAATTCCTCTTTTCTCCCCAGTTTTAACTTATCGCAGCTTAGAGTGGTATATCCTTGACAAGGCTAAGCCTTAATACACTTGATCCAATCGGGCGTGAGGAAGGCTCGGAACAACGCCTCCGAGGAGCGCACATCCATTACCATTACGGCCTTAATTATGGCTGCTCATCAATTGTCTACTATCGGACATGGGAGCTCAGCACGCAGCTTTGCTATGCCAAGGAGCATTGAGGAGCGCCATGGTGGCGCCTGCCCGGCTGGCGGTAATTAAGATTGCGATGGCCGATGGCGATGGCAGTGCAGAGATGCCGGGCGATAGGATGCCCGGAGACAATACAGAGTGTGCCCTGATTGATTTTAAATAAAGCGCCGCCAGCGCCTCGAAAGCAATCAATTTAAGCAATTAGAGCACGCCTCCGTTTCTCGAATAGTTCAAAGTTCAGCTCCAATTTCCGTTGCCCACAAGCTTGGCCATGCATGTCGAGAAATTATATCAGAAATGTTTCAGTTGAGCTTTTAAAAGATTATGGTGTATTTGTGAAGGATGCTTGATATTTTGGGACCTAAATATAACTTTGAGAGAACATTTTAATAATTGGGAACCTTCTTTAAATTCCCATTTAGTCTGGTGAATATAGATGAATGAAGATCTAAGATTCTAACTGAAAATTGTTGAAGGAAGTCTCTGAAAATCTCTAATCTTACATTATTAGATAAATAAAATTTTGTTCATAGTTTAGTTGCTTAATAAAGATTCTTTAATAAAAATTCATTACATTAGACTTCGGGCCTGCAAGAAACTCTTTCTGAATTCCTTAAAATTTCACCACAATAAAATCCCTACAAATAAATTATAACATTTAAATAAAGCTATGTAATTTCTGTCAGTGCCCTGACATTGCAGCGAAATTGGTGGCCAGGCTCTAAACGGAAGCAGGCTCCTCTGCCCCTTTGCGTGTGGCAGCTCGGTACATTCGCGGCAGAAGGATGCCAGCTGATGCAAGACATGTTGCAACACAGCGCAGGGCGAGTACAATTTGAGTTGCCCGCTGGCTGGGCTTGGCCAAGACTGACGTCACATTTGGCTGGCCGCTGACATGGCGCCGCTATGAATGACCCCCAACACAACCCCTTATGAACCCGCCTCAAAACTATATTTCGTTGCTTCTTTTTACGTAATCCAATTACAATTTAGTTGGCTCCCAGCGTGTGTGTGTGAGGGTCTTTGAAGAGTGACCTTATGGGGTCCGGGGGTCTGTTGGTCGTCCGGTCACTATTTTTTATGGCCCACACAAAACGACTTCCACTGGATACTTCACTCAGCTCAACCCAATAGGAGGGCAAGATGTGGTAGCAAGTGTTACACAAAATACCACTCAACTTCCATCCCTCTTACTAGCTATAGTTACCCCTTTCCCCCTAATGTTTTATTTATTGGGCGGTAATTTGCCCAAAAGCATGCTATAAAATATTCATCGAAACACACACACACCTGCACAGGAGGAGTAAAGACACACAATCATGAAATTCGTTCAGTATGCAAATGCAGATGTAAATCGCATTAGCCGGCTGATTCTCTGCTTTACACAAAGAGAAAAATGACGGTATTTGAGCTTTAAGTGGTATATTTTTTTGGCTAAAAGGTACTTTGATTGATAATACCAAATATAAGCTATGATTGATTAGCGTAAGTTTGTTTATTCCGGTCTATTTAGTCTGCCTTAAAAGCTTCCATAGGCTTATTATTAAGGCATTATCTTCCAATCTAAAAATAATAGTCTACTAAAGATAATAATAAGCTCTTAAGAAATACGCCTTCAATTATCCTTATTAATTTTTTGCTCTGCATAAACACCACCAAAAAGCTGACTGCACTTCTCTGTTGCACTCTACATCTCACTTTTGACCTTTTTGGAGAGGGTAAAGAATTTTCAGCGAAAACAAAAATAGAACTCAGCATGCTGGGAGGAGGGTGAGGATAGGGAATGGTTCCAACAATTGACCCTCTTCCCAGCACCCTTTTGCCTTCACCTCTTTCATGAGGACTCACTTAAGGCTGACGTGCTGCGAAATGAATGGAAATGCAGTGCAGGGATTGCTGAAAGCTGAATTCACTCTCTATGCTCTATCTACCTTTTAAATTATTATATTTTAAAATTCATATATTTTATCAAGGGATAGATGGCCTATATTTGTTCCGTTCTAAATCCTAATTCCTTTGATTATGCTAAAAATTTCCTATATGTACCATACATACTTGAAGACTGACTGGATTACCTTGAACTCTCTCTCTAAATATAATCTTTTTGTAACTAAAACTAATAGGGCTGAAATGTAGTTCCACATCCTCCATACAAATCATTTTACCGGGTTAGCCCAGAAATGAGGGCATGCCACAAAATGCAGTCATGCATCGATTTTTGACGTATTTATTTTATACGCAATTTCCCTTTCACCACCCACATGTATTTCCATATGCCTCAGAGGGCGAATGGAAAAGCGAATGTGTTTGTTGTGTACCTCTGTGAGTGTGGTAAATGTACGATTTTCGACTATTTATGCCATGCAGTTTTCCGCACAGTTCCCCATGCGGGTGGTGTTTGTTCGCACCCACTGTGCCACCCGCTTCGGGGCCGTAAAAATAAACAGCAAAAGACGTTGCGCGGCTACAATGGCTATTATAAAGTCGCATACGGTCGGGAAAGTGAGTAAGAGTGTGAGTGCTTGTGCAGCTAATTGCGTATATATAAGATATGGGTGCAAGTAGGATGGATCTTAGGTTAAGGTACATTTCTAAAGCAAGTAAAAACTGCTGAATAAAAAGATTTGGGGTTCTACAAAATGTTTTTGAAGAGTTTCCCCGCAATCGTTTAATAAGCGTTTAATATATTTACTTTTTTATTAATTTATTATTTATTTAATTATTATTTAATTGGCAATAAACAGAGAATTTTCTTTTTTTCTAATAAAAAATCATTACGATATTTTTTTTATTACTATAATTATTATGATATTTATTTTATTACTGTACAATTACTTTTATTACTATATAATTACAGCCCCATTAGAGGTCCACCCCAATTTACACCTAATATATACACATATATGTAGATAGGGTTTATGCCTGTCGTTACGGATATATATCTGGAGCTATAAAATAATACAGCATGCGAGTATAAATTTAATGACAGTTGCACGTCATAAAGCAAACAATAATAAAAAACAGCTACAGCTACAGCCACATGAATGACATCGAAACAAATGGTGCGTGTGCAAAATCCCGCAGACCCACTATGGGGCTTGGTTACCTGGTAACCACCTGGAAACCGCCCTCCACACCACCTCAACCCAACCCAACCCAACCACCCCTACATATGTATATTCCCAGGTGGACAAAAAGCAAAAGTCATCTGCAAATCGATAAAGCGCATAAAATATGAAAAACGAAAATAAACAACCAAATGCTTACTGTCGGCATGTTAACTGTCTCATTGTTGTGAAATTTTAAAGACAGTTCAATGAATTTTTACTGTATAATCGCTAGGGAAATCGCCCGTCTGTAAATGTCATTTTTCCATATGCAAATCCATAGAATAATTTAAGTTGTATCTTATTTGACAGCAAAATGGGAAATACCATCCGACTGTAATTTATATATCATCTCGTTTGTAGGAAAAACTATAAATAATAGATGCAAAATCTGTTTAAAGTGTGGAGTCTATTTCAAACTAAAAACCATAAGGAAACAATATAAAAGAAAAGCCTTAAAGAAAATCAAGTATATTATAAAAAAGATACAAATAGAATTGCAGTTAAATCCCCAAGATACTCAATGTTAGCAAGCGAAATGTGATCTCATCTCTGCTGTGTGAGTTCATTCAATTAAAAAGAGTATAAAAAGCTTTTATATAGACGACCAGACGACCGTCGCATATGGCATTCTGCTGATTTATTATGTTGTATACAATATGTCCGTACTATGTATACACAAATAAAACTGGAACGTCATAGAAAAATGCTTTAATTGAACTTCAATTTTCAGATAAATATAGGCCAACGTAATATGATCTCATCAGGCTAGACGGATTAAATAACTTTGGTAAGAGCATTGAAAAAAGCTTATTAGCTAAAGCTAATAAAATATTTGAGCAGCCTCAATTATAGGATTGTGTACAGCTCGAGTTAAGCCTAACTCACATTACCATATGAATGCCAACGAATGCGGGTTAACTCAATTACTGGAATAATCTGCATAAATGACTTAATTACTCCGTTACACGATACGGAACCCCAGATGAGAATCGCCCGTCGGCCGCCTGCGGGAATCCGTTGCCAAGGAACCAGCTGTAAACACAACCTTGGCCATGGCTGGAATCCCTCCCATTCGCTCAGGTGCAAATGGCAAGCGCCAGATTTTAACCCCACGAAGCCCCCAAAAAATTGTCGACCAACTGGCAGCCTAGCAACCGGACAGGTCTGACAGCCAGACAGACAGTGAGACAGACATATAGACAACCGGTATGTATGTGAATCAATTAACACCAACACATCTCGCATGGATGAATGGGCCCGCAGAGCGGAAGCGCGCTAAATGCCGAACAAAAGCAGAGTGTTAAGCGATAACGTGGCCCCCGGGAAAGGGAGCTGGGAGGGGCGGAATGGATTAGAGGCCTGAAGGGGTGGGCGGACTAGCCGGCAAGCGGCAGATGAATGAGCAGGAATTCTGAAATGTGAGGAGCAGAGCTGCCGCCGCTCAATCAAAACACACAACCCGGGCCACAGAATACGGAAATGAAAATCAAAACTGAAAGCTAAGTGTACATAAATAAACCAGAATATACAAATGTGATCAAAGCAAAATAAGTATTTTATAAGTATTTTCAAGGGAATACAGTTAGTAAGTTAGTTTCTCATGGTAAGAGAAACGTGACAAGTGTTATACTAGATTTACAGCGCGAGTTGAGTGGTCCTAAGTTATTTAATTATTTATTTATGTCGTATCAACGGATTTTATTGCCCGCCATTGTTATGTAATGTTAGTTTTAGTTAAATTTAAATGTAATTCCGAATATACTAAATTTGTATCATATTTCATGATGTTCTGTTCTTCCCGTCTTCAGTGCTATTATCTTGAACGCTATTGTGTTGGCGACTTTGTGCGCTTGATAATAATCGATTGCATTGGATTCGAGTGCGAGTGATCGAATCAAAATAGTGAGGGGGGAGCGGGACAGAGTGATCGAATGTGTATGTAGTGTAAGTGACATTGACTGAAAGAGAGAGAGGGAGAACACGAAATGGAACGCAAACGACATCGAACATGGGGGATTTTAGGCAGACGACTCACCTGTCGACTGACGCAGTCCGGCGCTGTTGGGCGGCGTAATGCTGATACCGCTGACGGTGCTGGCAGCACCAACACTGACGCCCAGCGATTGATTCGATGCCCCCATGGACAAGGCAGTGGGGGTCACAGCTCCACCGCCCCCCGCTGTGGGAATGGGCGCCTGCAGCTGAAGGTGACTGCCCGTGGGAACGCTGCTCGATTGCTGTTGTTGTTGCGGCGTCCCAGGCATCGAGTGCGAGTGCGAATGCGTGGCAGAGGCGGAACCAGAGGGAGCCAGTGAGTCACCGCCGGCCGACTGCTGTTTGGCACTATTTATCCGAATGGGGGTGCTGCTGGCCCCCGCCACTGGCGAGGCAGTAGCGGGGTTAGCAATCGAATTAACCGTTGCCGGGACACTGTTAACAGGAGTACTGGGCGTTGCGGATTGCATTGCTGGAAAGTCTCTCGTTTATTGCAAAAAATTTGGTTTCTTTACTCCTTCTGTTGCTGCTTCGTCTTTATTCGCCTTCCCTTTTTGCCCTTTGTATCAATGAGGCATTGCTCCAGTTGTCGTTCTCACAAATCCACATACATACATACTTCCCATACACACACACACACGTGGCCGGACGCAGGCCAATTATTGATTTTGTTTTACCCGCTCAAGAGTTTTTTCCTCCTTTAGTTTTTTTAGCACAACAGATTTTTTTTGTTCGTTATCTTGTGTTTACTTGACTTTTTGTGTTATTGCCAGAAAAGAAAATAATTTTTTAAATTTGAATTAAATCGAAGCCGTTGCGTATGTGCGTGTGTGCGGTTGTGTGTGTGTGTGATTAGAAGCGTTTTCATCAGCTGAGTCGATTAAAGCATGAGAGATGGATCGAAACAAACGGCGGCCACGTAACACCGTTTATTCTCTTCCTTTCTTTTTAGATTTTTTTACCAATTAGTGGCAGCATTAAAGAAAATTTCTGCTACTAGCACTAGTACGATTCTTTCCCACACACACACACACAAGCTCACTAGCTCACGTTTGACACACACTTTTTCGTTTTTCGCTTTTGGTCGCGGTTTTCGGTTATCACTCTCTCTCTCCCTCCTTTGCTCGCTTTCACGGTCCGGCGTCGTTGGCGTTTCGCGTCCAACTGAAGCTGCAGTCGTCGTCCGTATTCCAAAAAGCTAAACTTGTTTCTTTTCGCTTTCGTATGAGCTCATCCACCACCACGGCGAACCCCCACAACCGCAAGCGCCGCCCCCTGCACCACCCATCTAGCCGCCGAACAGGCGGCGGGTATTATTTTCATGACGCGGGCCAAGACGCTGGAAGTGTAAAAGCGAAACAAGCTTTTCATGTTTTTTTTTTGTTTCGTTGTTTTTGGGGAGGATTACAAGCGCCGCGTCAGCTGTCGCTAGTGTGCTTTTCAGCCCTGGTCTCGGTTTCCCAGGGCGGCAGCCCAGCTCAGGGCTAGGGCTGCGCAAAGCAACAGAAACTGTTGACTGTGATGTTAAAAATGTTAGCATTACAGTGGGCCCCGGCAAAGTAAGAATTATTTGTCTGAGATATTGTCTATTTTACTAATTTTTAGACTCATATACATATTATAATTATAATAGGCTTTAAAATCGTAAAGAAAAGGCCAATTTGCAAAGATTTGTGTTTATTTTTAAGCTTTATTTTAATAATATGTACAGTTATGTGAAGACAAAAGGGGTTTGTAACCAAAGAATGCCATATTTTTAGGTAAATTTAAACCAAAATAATTATTTTATATTACGTATGTTGTCAAGGAAAGCACAATTTACAGTATATCTGCAAAAAGCAATAGAAAATGATGATTATATCTTAACATTTTGAAGAAAACAATCGGCAGACACCTCTATCTATATCTTTCAAAAGTCCGTCAGTTCCCCGCCGCTGTGGATGACCGACGTCACACGCCATGTCATTGACTCGTAGAGCAACTCGATCTTGTCCACCATCTCCTGATCGCTGTGCCACACATCGTAGAGGACTGCACAGAACTCTTGGACGTTCTTGGGGGCCTGATTCTGGATTCGCGGCTGGATTATGGCCATTAGCTGCTCCAGCAGATTGAGGTCACTACAATCGGTTCCCTCGGGTCCCATCAAAGTGTCCAGGAAGATCTCTTTCGGCGGTGATCCCTCCACAAACTTAAGGTCGTCCATGTTGAAGATGTTGCGCCAATCGCGCACTGTCCAATCCTGATGAGCGGTCGCCCAGGCTACCCTTTTCTTCCTAGTTTCCAGGCTGAGGCTGAGGCGCGATGATTCCTTGGCTGGCGTACATCGGTTCTCCTGGAATTGCTTGGAGCGAATCTCGCTGATGCGACGCTGCAGGGTGCGCCGACTCACCTCGATGCCGTGGCGGGCCATCAGCTCCCGCTGGACATCGATGGAGGTGAAGTTAGGATGATCGCGGAGCATCTGTTCCACTAGCTGTCGGTTCTCCAGAACCTTGGGTCTGCCCACCTCACGTTTCTTCTCTTCCTCCGGAGCAGCAGTCTGTTGTTTTTGAGGCAGCCTTAGCGTCGCTGTTTTCCCCTCCAGGAGCTCACACTCACGAATGCAGCTGACCACGCTCTCCACATCGCATTCCAGGATCTGGGCAATCTCCTGGCAGCTATTTGACCCTTTCAGCGCCTTCACAAGACTACGCACCTCAGCACCAAGAACCATTGTTCACTGTTTGAATTTCACAAATCAAATGATGGGTTTGGCAATCCGAACGAGGGTTTTATGTCCACGCATGGGTGCCTGTCAGGTAAAGGAAAAGTTTCGGTCCCGATTTTGGCGTCGTCTGCCTGCGACTGACTGGATTTTATGGCGAGCAAGCTGCAACTGAATTACCCGGGATTACGGCGTCAGGTAAATATCGCTTCTAATGATGGCGCCGTCCCTTTCTCTTGCGTCCACTCCTGTTAATCGGCAGGGTTGCCAACCCCTAGCAAAGCAGCTGTTTTAAGGGCGAAATGTTCGAGATCCTGTAAATACCTTCAGATTAACCCTTAGAGATTGTGCGGAAATCACTTTTAAAAAGTTCTCTGGTCGTAAAATCTCAACTGGATATCTCTCCGAAATTCGTATAGAATTTTGAAGCTTCATATAATCTTCTATATCTAAGGTCAGAATATAAGTCTTAACATTATTTTCTTTAAATTGAAAAGCGTTTATTGACCTACAGGCGTTTGATTTTCTCAAATCAGAAGTAAATCTGTAATTTGACCGATATTTCGGGTTATATTAGTTATATTTTTTTTTTAGTACTTCAACTAAATATCCACAGATCTTACCTTACTGCTCTATATCTTAAAAAAAAATATTTTTCTCTATAAACAAATAATTTTAAACGATTCAAACTAAAATGTCTGATTGAGATTTAACTATTTGTTATATTTTATAATAAAGTAAAGTAAAAGTAACTTGAAATATTAAATATTGCTGCAAAATAAGAATTTTAACAAAATGTTCCCAGTTTAAAGAAAATAAAATAAATAACTCCTCAAGGTTCCAATTAAATTAGCAAAAATGCTGTGCATAGTTTAAGCCATTTTTTAATGAGGTAAAAGCTCAACCAAGATCTGCAATCTGAAATATATCGAAAGCTATATAAATCCAAATGCCAAAGTCAATTGTAATTGAGACCAAGTTGCCTTGTTTTAAACATGCAATTTAATAGTTGATTTTCTTTCTGATGCTTTTGTAGAATTACAAAAATAAATATAAAAATCTTGTACATATGTGTGTTAGTTATCTCTCTACAGTAGGAAAATGCAGTACACCTTTGTTATACTGTTAAAAATATATATGCCAGATGTTTTTGTTTGTCTTTTATGCTGTGTTAAGTTTGCTTGTTTCTTTCTTGTTTTACATTCAACCTTGTAAAACTATCAACTAAACGTATATACTTTTGAGGTGCACAATAATTTGGAATTGCAGATTATACCATAAAGATCAAATTTTGAGTAATGTCGCATTTAAGCTCGCTAGAGTGGCTCAGCCGTCGAGGCAGCTGATTGAACTGATAGATATTAAAGCACATAATCGGGAGGGGAAAAGGCAACCGAATAAGCCACTTAATCTATGTGGGGATGTTGGGATATGCGGGGACTGCCGTAGCATACCGATCGGGATCGTATAATTAAATAAATAACGCTAAAGTACGCCTAATTGGTTTAGATCCATGTGCTAGGTTTTGATTTGTGTGTGTTTGTGTTTCTGTTTTGTTTTCTCCACCGCTTTTGAGTGTTGTGTGGGAGTGTGGGACTGCTGGGGGGAATCGACGAAAGTGTGGGATCAGACTGCCCGTAGTTAGTCATCCAGATCGATATCGGAGTCATCCGAGTCGTACCCGCCGCGTATTGTCTTCTGTGGGCGGTTCATGAACGGCTTTCGCTTCACATCTGGCGGCTGCATCAGATCCCCCTTGTACTCAATAGCTCCCGAGTGGGCGATGCGCCACTCTAGCATTTCTGTGGCAAAGTCGTCGCAGTTCCCGAGATCGGTAAAGCCGACAATAAAGTCCTTGGTCTTGCTATCCTTCACCAGGGCAATGGTGGGAATCACCTTGATACGCAGGCGCTGAGTAAGGAATGGTGTCTTCTCTGCATTCACCTTGCAGAACTTGGCCTCCACGTGTTTGGCGGCGAGGATCTTCAGGTGCATGTCCACGATCTTGCAGCGTTCGGTGCTGTCGCGATAGAAGTGACACACAATGTTCGGCGATTTTTTCGACATCTCAAAGAACTCTTTTTCATCGGCCAGTTCGGAGTAGGTGCCATGGCCCTAAGGGGAGGATTTATCATTAATTCAAGGATTCATGCAAGAGGTTAACTGGATTAAGGATATTTGGATTCCTAGAGATAACAATATTACTTATTGGCAAGGGCCACCTACGTTTCTCAGCCACTCTTGCTTCTTGTTGTTGAGCTCCTTCATCTCGCGAAGGCGCTGCTCCCTCAAGACCTTCAGGTCGTCGGAATCAAGGTTGTCCAATCGGTCCAACTGTTGGTCCAGCTGCTGCTCGATGGTCTTGGCTGCAGTGAACAGTTGGTTCTCCAGAAGGTGTGCCATGTCTAAGCTCTTCTCTTCTGCTGCTGCTGCTCGGCTCCTCGCTTGTTCTCTTTGCTGTATTTCCGTTGCTTTCCCGTTCGCACTCTACTCTGCGTGTGGTGCCGACAGTGTGTGTTGGAGCAAAGGTGCGTGTGTGTATGTGGGTTCCGGCATAAATGGAAAGGCGTAGCCATGGAGCCGAGCCGCCACAGATGCGTAATGTTTTGGAGAAAATTCAGTTAAGTAAGACTTGGAACAACGACTTTGGGACGCATCTTGGTCGAAGCGGTCATAAATCGATTATTTAAAGGGTACTCACGTTGGTGTTTCACTTATTTCATTGATTTTACTGATTTTAAGTTTATTTATACGCAGGGTTGTTGATGACTAGGGTTGTAGAGCTGCAAAAACATCGACTAAAAATTACTCACCGTTGTATCGTCTTTTTTGAACACATCGATGGTATCGATTGTAACATCACAGGCACACTTTTCTATATGGTCTTGTTCAAAGTTAAGTTTCCCACCTTTCTTATTATCAAAGTTATCCACCTCTACGTTTATAAAAACTGTCGGCATATTTCCTTACGGGACAAAATTTTGTTTTTTGCCCAGCTGTGTGCCTAACCTTTTTTATCAAAACTATCACATGGCGTTTTCATGGATTTTTCTTCACGTGAAAAGCTTACGTTTTGTTCACTTACGTAGTTTGATTGCGTTTTGCCCATTTAGTGTGAATAGTTGCGTGGATGGGAAAAATCCCGTTTTTTATTTGTTCTGGTAAATTTGGTGTGTGTACCCATATGTACCCATGGTCACACTGGGGCGTTGCTTTTGATTGTTTGTATCGGCGTCTGTTATTTATCTCAAATTAATTGTCGTGTGTTCTGAAGCAATTGCCAATTGCTGTCGTCTCTATAAAACAAATAAACTAATCAAAAGGTTGGTGCGATTGCTTTAATTATATATACAACAAACAAACAATTTTGTGAAGCCTTAAGGATGCGCCACTCTCCTTTGTTGCGGTAGGATGTGAAGCTGGTGTAGATAAATTTTTTGCGCGTACGAAACGAAAACCGGGTTCCTTCGAAATTGCAAAAAGTGTGCAAACTAAAATCAGGCAAAGGTAGTAGTAGTACAGGGCTTCCGCAGCTGCCCCAGCTCCACAAGTTTTATTGTTTTCTCCAAATGCATTATAGCTAATTGCTGGGGCTGCAGCAGCCGCGCCGCCATTTTAAAAAATGAATGCGGTATCTGAGCCTCCGACAATTGCCTGGTACAGTGGTGGCCAAGCATATCGGTGAGGGTCATCAACTAAATTCGCATAGGCAGAGATATAGTGTAGCTAATTAAATGTTTTAATATAGATAAATGGGAACGACTTTTGTCGTTGTCGATTGTTTTTGTAAATTGTAACAAAATGTACTATGGCTTGGCTGTGATTGGGCTGTGTGCAATCTTTTGGCGCGCACTGTAAGCCGCCTTTTTATACCCACACTAGCATGCAGCCAGACGGGGTTTGTGCACATGTGTGAGTTGAGTGTTCTGCTTTTTTTTTTATATTTTCGAATAAGGAAGGGCCGCTGTCTTGTGTTTATGTTTTTTCTGCTGATGCGATCGCGACTCGTTGAAATTGATTAACCAGAGTTGGGGCCCAGCTCGCCATTAAGCATCCGAGCATATAAACGGACATTTATGCTCGGGTTTAATCAACTCCGCAAAGCGAAGAGTGTCAAAACAAACGGCGAAAAAAGAGAATTACAATCGAAGAGGGCTTGCCGCATAACTGCGCTCCCTACCTATTAATACATGCACATACATGTGCTCATATCTGAGTTTTCCGTGTCTGTATTTGTGCAAGTGCATTTATTATTTTTATTTTATTTTTCTTAGCTGCATTTTTGTTCCTTTTACTTTTGCTATCGGGTTTGCAGCATCGTTCGTTGTCCGCGATTTTTCACATTCGCATTTCCACTTTCTAAAAAGAAAACTCAAGACCTCGGTAGGCACTGCTTGATGCAATTTCTTTCTAAACGCTGCCCCTTCCCCCTACCCCTCCCTCCCGTTCCACCACGTAAATAAATGCACCTGGGTGCAACTAGTTTTTATACCCTTACAGCGAGACTTATAATTCTAAGTAGTAGTAGTTTCTAAGAGAAAATCCTATAAAGTTTTTTAAATCATTTTTGCTATAAAAGGTTCGCACACTTTTTCTGGTTTAAAAAAGAAAATTTTGGTGAAAAAGTACTTTTTATTTTCACTTAAATATTCACATTTCAACTTAAACAATTTAAAATGTGTTTTTAGGGCTTTTTATCATTATGAACATTTTATATGGCCTTTTAATTAGAGAAAATCTTGAATAATAACGGTTTCTCCTTAAAAACGAATATTATTATATCACAGCACATGGGAAATTGTCTGAAACCAGAATCTTGCAGCCATTTTTAAATTTCGAGTTTATTAGTTCACAAAAACAAATGTTTATTATCCTTTTCTCACCTTTCCCCTCCCTAAAAACACCCTGTAGCCCAAGAAAACGCAGGCTTGTTACATCATATAGGGAAACCGGTCCTGAAAAGGATTAGTCCGTCAATATCTAACCTCTTTTAAAAAAGGGAAACCCTCCTTGCTTCTGTATTTTCCGAATTATTTCTATTTTTTTAAGTCTTTATCTATGGTGTTATTTACTTAGTTTCTCTTAAAACATATTTTTTTATGCTGTACATTTTAATATGTTAGAGCTTTGTTCAAAGTATTTTCAATTTGTTTGTTAAAGATTTTATTCCTTAAAAGAGTGTATTAATGCCTCACTGTGCCTCGTGTTCCGTTTTCGCATTTATCTGGCATCGAGCTGTCTGTCTCGTTGTAGGTCGGGGGCCTATGGCAAGAAATTTCCTCACGGTTTCTTGCTTTTCCTTAGCCTTCGTTTTCCGCCACCTTTGCGGACCGTTCTGTATTTGCTAGCAAGTTATTTCACTTGCGAAAAAAAAACTATAAAAAAAGCACTATCATCCTACTACTTTGTTTGCGTGTTGGTTTGTATCTGTTAAGTTTGTCGTGTTCCGCTTTGTTTTGAATACATTTACTAGAACGGAAGCCAGTTTAAAAATATTGGTAGGGGGTCAGGAATCAGTCAGGCAGAACAGAAAATATATAACGAGGGGAAAATAAAGGAAAAAGCCACCCTAAAGCACAAAAAACAAAGGGATTCAGCTAAATGTAGACATTTTTGATTTTAGGTAAAAATTGGCATATGTCGCTGGGTGATTGGTCATTCCTGGTAATTAACGCATAATGATCTAGGCACATGTGTTCGCCATAAACGGCAGCTGCCTCAGCAGGTAGATAGCCATATATTCCTTTTTCCGATTACTGCCATACGAGTACCTGCACTGATCCTGATCCTTCGGCAAAGTACTTAAGTCTAGAGCAAACTGAAAATCCTGTCAAGTTAAGCTGCAACTGTTAAACTGTCAAGACGTGATAAAACGCCTAGCGTCTGTCTCTTCCAGATTAAACAGTACCCTCTAAATAAAGTGAAGAAACCCAGAGACCCACTGTGATTAAAAAACTCTCATAAGCAGTGCAACTGTGCTAGGTGGGTTGAGGCTTCACTTGAGAGCCGGTCTCGACCGCATTCCTCGTGTAAACAAACCGCAATATTCTCGATCGCATGCCTTGTGTTTACATTAATTTTTGTTTTCACTGTAAGCAGAACTCGAGACTCGACTAATACACTTTTCCCCTTGTTCGTGTCTCTTGCAGAGATCTTGCGATTACGGCCCCAGGAAACCCATAACAATCAATGCTAAGCAAAATGGCGCAACAGAACAATGTTGGAGGTGGCGGCGGTGTGGGAACTGGAGCCAGTGGGTCGGGACGCCGTATACCCCTCTCGCTGAGCGGCGGCAGCAGCGTGTCTCGCCTGCAGCAATCGTCAACCGGCAGCAACGGTCGTTCGAACAGTCCCCAGAATGGCAATAACAAAAAGATCACCGATTCATTTGCGGCTTTGAAAAAGACAACCCAGCAGCGGTCCTCGTCCGCCAGCTCATCCAATGCCAGAGATGAGGACAAGAAGAGCCAAAATGGTGCCACAAAACCCACTAATGGAAAGGAGAAACCGCCACAGAATGGCAGCTCCTCAACGGGCAAAGATCAGAAGGAGCAAAAGGCAAAGGACAAGGTTCCCGAAAAGAAGGAGAAGGAGGTAGTGGTAGTTGAGAAGGAGAAGGAGGTGGTAGTTGGAAATAAGGATAAAGAAGTCGCCGACAAGAAGGAAAATCAAGCGGAAGCTACTGCTGAAGCTGCTGCCACACCCGCTGCTCAACCAGCTCACGATATTGTTGTCCTGGATGACGATGATGATGATGTCGCTCCAGAGCCCACCACTCCCTCAAAGGAGCGCAAGTCCACACGAAAGGCGGCCAGCCAACAGAAGTCGCCGGTTAGCAAGACGACAGCCCCATCTTCGCCGGTTAGCAAAACAACCGCCCCATCGTCGCCGGCAGAAAAGAAGCAAGCCGAGATTCTTTCATCGCCAGCTAAGGAGATTGCGCCATCAGACCCACAGGAGGATGTGGAAATGGAGCCATTGACTGTCGATGCCTCACCCATACGCAGTGCCAGCGGTAATCTGAATGCCATGCCGGCGGCTACCTCCACGCCTGGACGCAGCCTCTTTGGTTTCCGCAGCAGCAGCAAGCAGAGTACCGAGGTGGAGCTGGCCACCCAGACCTCCAGCTCGCCGGCCGGAACTCCGGCCCGCACTTTCGCCCAGATTAGCGGCAGGCGCAGCATACGTCCCACCAGCACGCTGACACCCTCCAAGGTGGGCAGCTACAGGTGCGTTAACAGCGACTTGGACACATCTAACTGCACGAACGCTAGCATGAACGCCACCGTGGGCTCGGAGATACCCAACAGCTCATCATTTTCGTTCTCGTTCTTTGGACGCGGACGTAAGCGCGAGCGCACTCCGCCGCCAGTTTCGGGATCTCAGTCGACTAATGACTTGGCTCAAGATGTGGAGATGTCGCCACCGAAACGGGCCCGCTTCGAGATGTTCAGCCTTCGGAACCTGGCTTCGCCCTTCAGCCTGCTGAGCTCTAAATTCTCCAAAGCGACAATCGCTACTCCGATACGCCTGCGTCTGGAGCAGACTCCGCCCGGCGATGATGACGGCGAGGTGCATACCGTATCCCACAATGTAGCCGAGGAGGAGAATCAGCTGAACACATCTTCGGTTAGCGTGCCAGAGGCCCAGGATATGGAGGAGGCCGGCAAAGACGTGACTGTTGGTCAGGAGGCCGGTCTGGAGACGCCAAAGAAGGGCGGCTCACCTGCAAAGGAAATACCCGCCGATACGGTTGTCGCCGAGGGCACAGATGTCACCGAACAGTCCGCAGATGGCGAGAATATCCCACCGCTTCTGGAGGTGGCCGAAGCCGAACCCCGATCCCGCTGCTCAATAATGTAATGCAGAACACATATGATAGACAGGACCCCTTCCCCATATAGTTCATAAGTTCATGTCTTCTTAGTAGATCGATCCGTTCGCCGTTCTTTTTTTGTAATTTGTGTTAAGACGTAAAATTACATGTTAAGAGAGATGTGCTGTCGGGAGCCCTTTTTTAAAGGTAGGCCTGGATAGATAGATATTTTCGAGCAAGGAAAATCTGTGCCAGGTCTGCGATTTACTTCATCTGGGCCGGCATTCCTCGCTAGATGGTTGCTTTATTTGGG
Source organism: Drosophila pectinifera (assembly GCA_008042775.1). Classification (NCBI taxonomy): domain Eukaryota; kingdom Metazoa; phylum Arthropoda; class Insecta; order Diptera; family Drosophilidae; genus Drosophila; species Drosophila pectinifera. The sequence goes on from VNKC01004929.1 coordinate 213,824, forward strand.
GCTTCCCCTGCGAGCTGCCATCCACCGACGAATCGAGTGCTCTCTATAGGCCAGCAGGTACCCAGGCAAATTGGGTACCAAAAATGAAAAAAAAAAAAAAAAAAAAAAAAAAAAAAAAAAAAGAAAAAAGATACCCATTTCTATAGCCGTAATCTGTGTAAGAAGTAAAGTGTTTTATTTACCTTAACATATTTTTGTGAAAGTCGAATCTTTTCACCAGGAAATATATAAACAAAAGAATATACATATGCAATAAGCTATATATTTGATTTGTAAAAATGTAACGCGTATTTCATAAATAAAGTGCATTTTTTAAAAAACATTTGTAAAACGTTTTTACATTAGGGGGCCACTACATTTAAAATTTTACAACAGATGAATGCTTGCAATATTTAAAAATGTAATAAAATAATTTCTAAATTAAAAATAACCATAACTTGGCAAAAACAGCCTTAATTTCAAATCGGTAAGCCTTTCTCTGTTAGACTTTATTTGGTTAATTAATCTGATTACCGACTTTACAAGTAAGAGAAAATACAATTTTATACAATTTTTGCAAATTTTAATGATGTAACCCCTTACATTTTTTGAAAAATCGACCAAAAATTTTTTAATCAATATTTTATTCTTAAATAATTTAATTAATTGAGATTTTAACGACGATTCGGAATATAAACGGCATTTGGCTGTCATTCCATTTTTGGTCAAATTATGCTCTCCAGAAGACCTCAAGTATGCGGATATTGGGATCCTTAAATTAGCATTTTTATATCCTAATTTTTGGACAAATCCAACTTAAGAATATTTATAACTTGGCCAAAAGAGTCTTAAAAACAGCGTATCGGAATATATAAGGCATTTAGCTGTCATTCCATTTTTGGTGAAATTATGCTCTCCAGAAGACCTCAAGTATTCGGAAATTTGGGTCCTTAAACCGGCATTTTTATATCCTATTTTCTGGGCAAGTCAAATTTAAAAATATTCATAACTTGGCCAAAACAGCCTTAAAAACAGCGGATCGGAATATATAAGGCAATCGGCTATCATTCCATTTTTGGTCAAATTATGCTCTCCAGAAGTCCTCAAGTTTGCGGATATTTTGGTCCTTAAATTTTGGACATATCAAAATGAAAAATAACCATAACTTAGCCAAAACAGCCTTAATTTCAAATCGGAAAGCATTTCTTTGTTAGATTTTATTTGGTTAATTAATCTGCATACCCACTTTACAAATAAGAGAAAATAAAATTTTATTCAATTTTTGCAAATTTTAATGATGTAACCCCTTACATTTTTTTGAAAAATCGACCAAAATTTTTTTATTCAATATTTTATTATAAAATAATTTAAATAATTAAGATTTTAACGGCGATTCGGAATATAAACGGCATTTGGCTGTCATTCCATTTTTGGTCAAATTATGCTCTCCAGAAGACCTCAAGTATGCGTATATTTGGGTCCTTAAACTGGAATTTTTATATCCTAATTTTTGGACAAATCCAACTTAAGAATATTTATAACTTGGCCAAAAGAGTCTTAAAAACAGCGGATCGGAATATATATGGCATTTGGCTGTCATTCCATTTTTGGCCAAATTATGCTGTCGAGAAGACCTCATGCGGATTTTTTGGTCCTTAAATTTTGGACAAATCAAAATGAAAAATAAACATAACTTAGCCAAAACAGCCTAAATTTCAAATCGGAAAGCATTTCTTTGTTAGATTTTATTTGGTTAATTAATCTGCATACCCACTTTACAAATAACAGAAAATTAAATTTTATTCAATTTTTGAACATTTTAATGATGTAACCCCTTACATTTTTTTGAAAAATCGACAAAAAATTTTGTATTCAATATTTTATTCTTAAATAATTTAATTAATTGAGATTTTAACGGCGATTCGGAATATAAACGGCATTTGGCTGTCATTCCATTTTTGGCCAAATTATGCTCTCCAGAAGACCTCAAGTATGCGGATATTTGGGTCCTTAAATTGGCATTTTTATATCCTAATTTTTGGAAAAAACAAACTTAAGAATATCCATAACTTGGCCAAAAGAGCCTTAAAAACAGCGGATCGGAATATATAAGACAATCGGCTGTCATTCCATTTTTGGTCAAATTATGCTCTCCAGAAGTCCTCAAGTGTGCGGATATTTTGGTCCTTAAATTTTGGACATATCAAAATGAAAAATAACCATAACTTAGCCAAAACAGCCTTAATTTCAAATCGGAAAGCATTTCTTTGTTAGATTTTATTTCGTTAATTAATCTGCATACCCACTTTACAAATAAGAGAAAATAAAATTTTATTCAATTTTTCAAATTTTAATGATGTAACCCCTTACATTTTTTTTAAAAATCGACCAAAATTTTTTTATTCAATATTTTATTATAAAATAATTTAAATAATTAAGATTTTAACGGCGATTCGGAATATAAACGGCATTTGGCTGTCATTCCATTTTTGGTCAAATTATGCTCTCCAGAAGACCTCAAGTATGCGGATATTTGGGTCCATAAATTGGTATTTTTATATCTCAATTTTTGGACATTATTATATTTAATGCATAATATTTTATTGAAAATTAGTGTCGAAAATACTTCATGGCCGACCTCCGCCTATATTTTGAACATTAACTGGGCTCTGTAGTCTGGTGGAGGGACTGGTTCAGAACTGGTTCCAGCTCCGGAGCTCGCGCCTTCTGTAACGGCTGGTTTTTACGGCCTCACTGTTGGGCAATTTTCTCAAATCGTGGCTGAACGATTTTATTTCCATTTTCACCAAATAATCTTTGTCCGATCCCCAATATGCATATTGGCACACGATCAAAGAGTGGAGTTATATGACTTTTAATTTTTGGACCGTTTTTTGTACGGGAGCTTCCCATAGGTTGGCCCACTGTTGGGTGATTTTCTAAAAAACCGACAGAAGCAATTTATTGAAATTTTGTGGGGAAATACTTGAAGAAAAGTTGCAACATCTGGGGTATCGTGCATATTGCCACACGACCTGTGAGGGGAGCAATTAAAAAAAATTGGGGGTCCGATATTTAAGGGGGATCTCCTAACTAAATGAATTGTATTCAAAATTTGGAATTCAATACGGTTTAGTTTGTAAATGAACAGTTAAAATTTGTCGAAACGATAAACTAAAACTCGTTACTACATGTGATCGTTACTTAATCTAATATAAAAAAACTGAGCTTTATAAGTCAACTTCGGCATGAAAACTAAAGTTATTATTTAAATAAAATAAAAAACAATAATAACTAGTGAAGCTAAGCGCTGAAAATTAAATTTAAAAAAATAATCAGTACGACAAAAATGGGAAATTTTTGTAACAACAGTGCTAGAAAATGTCGCAAGGCCATCAGTATTTTTTCTAGTATATCCCGTATGTCGCGTTTTTCCAGCCTGCGGCCACACCGTCGAGTTGTTCGCAGCAAAAAAAAAGAGAGATTTCTCGGATTAGATGAGATACCAACGAAAAAATTATTAGTCAAGTGCCCCGTAGAGAAGCAACGCCACTCCGAGACCACTCCACGCCAGGCCTCTCCACTCCATTCCGGTCCAGTCCAGTCCAGTCCCAAACCAGCTGCGAGAAGAGAAGAACTCCTCCTCCGACAGCAGAGCCCGAGAGCCACGACCGAAGAGGAGGGCAGAGCGAAAAGCGAACAACGAAGCGAGTGAAGAAGCAGCGCCAACGCCAGCATGTCCTGGACGGAGAAAGTGGACCCGGAGCTGATCTTCACCAAGCAGGAGCGCATCGGCAAGGGCTCCTTCGGGGAGGTGTTCAAGGGCATCGACAACCGCACCCAGCAGGTGGTGGCCATCAAGATCATTGATTTGGAGGAGGCCGAGGATGAAATCGATGACATCCAGCAGGAGATTATGGTGTTGTCGCAGTGCGACTCACCATACGTCACCAAGTACTATGGCAGCTTCCTCAAGGGCACCAAGCTCTGGATCATCATGGAGTATTTGGGCGGCGGCTCCGCATTGGATCTGATGAAGGCTGGCAGTTTCGAGGAGATGCACATCGGGATCATTTTGCGCGAGGTGCTCAAGGGTCTGGACTACCTGCACTCGGAGCGCAAGCTGCATCGGGACATCAAGGCAGCCAATGTTCTGCTCAGCGAGCAGGGCGACGTCAAGCTGGCGGACTTTGGAGTCGCCGGCCAGCTGACCAACACAACGTCCAAGCGAAACACTTTCGTCGGCACGCCATTCTGGATGGCGCCCGAGGTGATCAAGCAGTCGCAGTACGACGCCAAGGCGGACATCTGGTCGCTGGGCATTACGGCCATTGAGCTGGCCAAAGGCGAGCCGCCCAATTCGGAGCTGCATCCGATGCGCGTCCTCTTCCTCATCCCGAAGAACAATCCGCCCCAGTTGACGGGCAACTACACCAAGTCGTTCAAGGACTTTGTGGAGGCCTGTCTGAACAAGGACCCTGAGAACAGGCCCACGGCCAAGGAGCTGCTCAAGTACCCCTTCATCAAGAAGGCCAAGAAGAATGCCTACCTGATCGACCTGATTGATCGCTTCAAGAAGTGGAAGGTGTCCAAGGGCGACGAGAGCGAGACGGAGTCGGAGAACTCCGACTCGGACTCGGATGCCAAGCAGGGCGGCAGCAGCCAGGACGAGCCCTGGATCATGACGGTCAAGGGACTGCATATTAATAGCGCTCCGCGGGCGGGCGTCAACAGCTTCCAGCTGCAGGAGCACGAGCTGACCATGCAAAAACTGATGCAAACCACACATTCGCCCGCAGGCGGTGGCTCTGCATCCTCCGCCGCATCCGTCGCCGCTTCCCCTTCCGCCTCTGTGTCCGCCATAGCGGCATCCGCCTCCTCCGTGTCCGTGATCACAGCTAACGAGATTGTGGCATCCGCCTCCTCGTCTGCCCTGCCTCCCCAAGCCAGCCACAACCACAACAACATCAGCAGCAACAACAATAACAATAACAACAATACCAGCCACAACAGCAATATGAGCAACTTGAGCAACAAGCACGCCACCACCACCATGCTGAACGCAGCTCCTCTGCCTAGCGCCGTGACCAGCTCCTCGTCGGCCAACGAACTGCAGCAGAAACGATCCAGCTCCAAGCCGGAGCTGCGTCAGTCGCGGTCAGCCGCCCCGCTGGATCAGGTGGAGGATCGCCGCGCCTCCCTGGGCCTGCCCCTGCAAGCATCGCAGGCCCAGAATCAGTCGCAGGCCGAGCTGCAGCAGCGTCGCAGCAGCCAACGTGAATCATTCCATTCGACAAACGCCGCCGTGGCCGCAGCCGGTAGCAGTGGCGGCCACAGGGATAGCCACAGGGACAGGGACAACCACAGCCACAACAGTAATAGCCACAGCCACAGCCACGAGGAGCATGTGGTCAGCAACCATGCGAACCACGCCAAGCAGACGTCGGCGGGACAACGCCTTGTGCAGACGAACAGTGCCTGTTTGAACAACTTCCTCTTCCCCGTGCTGACCGACATCCAGCGCAAGTATTCCGGCGGACACGCCGGCGGCGGCAGTGGAGCCGGTGGTCCCGGACGTAACCTGGGCGTTGGCAGCGACATTGGCGACCTGAAGTCCGTGTTCGAGCTGGCCGAGCGCACCAGTCCCGGTGTGAGCGATCTGTTCATGAAGGAGCTGATCCACATGCTCGTGCCTGGTTACTCGGAGACGCGCATCAATACGATCATGGACCGAGCCATACGCAACCGCAAGTAGGAGGTAGCCGCCACCGTAGCAGCAGCAGCAGCAGCAGACCAGAAGTAGCCTCTATTCCGATTCCAAGCAACAACCTACTATATATACTATATACACACACCATTATTAACGAGACCGAGACAAAAGGCAACTGATGAGAACTAAAAACTTAAATTAAAACTAGCAGCAGGAGCGTGCGGTCAGAGGAGAAGCCAGCCGACAAAAAAACACATATTCCGACATTTAGTGGCCAACGGAGGAGCGGTAACGGGAGCGAGATGTACATGTATTTTCAATTGAACAGTTATTTAAGCATACAATATGTATTCTTTTGTTTATCTGCAATATTAATCTAATGTAAAACATATATGACTTCAGAATAAAAAGCCCACAAAAATCAAACATTCAATTTTGGCGCGCTCTCCTGGCATTACTGCGCCACTAAGCGATTCGATCTGGCAACGCTGCTATCACTATCTTTGGATTCCAATGGGATCTTTTAACACTTAAGTTAAAATTCCATTTCTCTTACAAATTAATATACTCTGAGTAGAGAATTAAATAAATATTACAATAATCAAGTAATTTACATTGGTATGATTTCCGTAATTGATAAATATTTTACGCCTTAAGAACAAAATTAAATTTAATTGTTGAAGTTTAGGAGAATCTAATGAATGTAAGTAATGTAGATATTTAAAAGTATTATTTAACTTATTACTTAGACAGTATTGACTCTTTAGCTTTAAATATTTTTAAACTCTCTTGCTTAATTAAACATATAAAAATGCATATAACAGGCAAATTTATTATTTTTAGTTAACTACTTGCTGCTATACGCCAGGTATGCCCTAAGGGTTAATGTAGAATTTTTCCTTAATCTTTTTGGTATTTTTTTGGCGCTCTACCAACGGGCTCACTGCACGGACAACACAACAGCCATTTTGCATTTTAATTTACTTGGAACGCTTTTTTCGGCCTGCAGCACATTTAACACAAAAATAATAAGCCCCGGAGATCCAATGAACCCCTAGATATGTCGCGGTCGCCAGTTGTCAACGAGGAAAGGCTGGAGACGCTGGTCTTCGAGCGCTCTAAGCAGTGGTCCATCCTGATGAAGGTAAGTCCCGTTCGGAGTATTCTCTGTTGGCGTCGCTTGCTGAGCAATCTGTGTGTGCCGTGTCTTTGCAGAATTGGGAGGATGCGGACGAGGGTCAGGAACTGGATATCTCTGAGCTGGAAGAGATGTACAAGGACGATGTCGAAATAGAGGGGGAGGAGGAAGAGGAGGCCATTGAGGATCCCGTCTCGGAGACGAAGCTGGACATAGGGAACATTAGTGCTAGTATGGGTGTGGCGGAGCTGACGCTGATCCTGTGCACAGGGGAAGATAACGAGACTAAGGTCGAGATGCAGGAGATCCTTAACCAGACGATGCCCGTCGTACAGGAGCACAAGCGGAAGTGGAAGGAGGCTGGGCTGGACCGCATCCTGGACACCTTTGACGAGAAGCAGATCGAGCAGCACGTGGGCCAGTGGATGCGCCGAAACAACAGCATCTATCTAGAGGCCCCGCCTGCCAAGTGCCTCTATTCGTACGACCACGCCTCTATTTCGGACCCAAGCGACAGCGAATCGCTGCACTCGATCGATACGGCCCGCTACATCCGGCAGAGCCGGCGGTGTGTGCCCAACAAGATCTCCAACGCGGCCACAATCAAGATGTACCGTACGCACTCGCACAAGAGGGACGAGCTGCGGGCCAAGTATGCGTACGACGATGAGCAAGAGCATCGCCATCACATGCAGACCCTGCTGCACCGGCGGCGGGAGAAGGAGCGTCAGCTGGCCTACCTGACCGCAGCGCCGAAGCACTATAGTCGCCCCAGCGACCGTCATCAGCGGCGCAAGCACCTGCGCAAGCGTCGCGCCAACTCCCCGCTCTTTGACTCTTCGTCCAACGAGGAGGATGAAAGATCCTACGGCCGATCCTGCGACTGCCGTTCCTGCCTGAGACATCACTCGTTGTCCAGGAGTGCCTCATACCAATACTGCTCGTATCGGGGAGCTCACGATTACCACCACCACCATTACGCAGCGGCGGCTTCGCGAACCATGCATCACCTGCGCCGCCAGCGCAGCTACGAACTCGACTTGGACTTGCGGCCCCGGATGCGGGAGAAGGATTGCAACTGCTGCAACAGCGACCGGCTTTGCTCCAACGTAGTGCACATCGCCAACAGCTCCACCGAGGAGTGGGTTGTGGAGAACTGCAGCAGCAGCAGCCCGTTACTCGGGACACCGAAACAGTTCCGGCAGCAGCAGAAGCATCAAATGGTGGCCTTTAGGAAATCCAACACCAAATCGGTTATATCCAAGTGCCACAAGCAGAGATTACAGAAAATGTTGAAGCCTGCATCCGCCTCCAAGTTGGTCAAGGCCAAACTTGATAGCAAACATCTGCTTGATGACACCTCCGATGATGAAGATGGACTACCTTCCAAGAAGCATTTCTTTGCCAATGCAGAGCGCAAGGTAAAGCCAGAAGTAGGTCCTGCTCCTGCTTTAGCAAGGAACACTCCAAAGCTGAAGGCCATCATAGCGTCTCCCTCAACTTCCAAGCTAGAAAAGGTTTCACCGGAGAAAAATGAAGGAATTATCGATCCAAAAATAAGTCAATCTTCCGACGAAAGCGAAGACAATCATATGGGAAGGAGCAGATTAGTAAGTTTCTCGGTGGCAATGAAGAAAGAAAGAAAGAAGAAAGCATCTACGCCAGTGGGCTCCACAACGAAGAAGACGTCTTCCAAGAAAAAACCTATTTCGCAGCCCACAAACCGTTTAGCCAAAATCCCAGAAGAGGTGGCCAAGTCTAAGGAGCCAGAAGACAACCTCTCTGAGCCAGACCCTGCCTCCTGGACTAAAATCTGTGAAAAGAATGATACCTGTTTATCCAGGGAGACTCCCTCTAAAGGAACCAACAATAACTCCTTGGAAATCAACTCCAACAAGATTATGGATGAGCAAAAGACAAATAACAAATCGACAGAGCCAGTCGCCTCTTCCTCCCTTAAAAAGGAATTTAATGGAATTCCCAGGAAACCCAGGAAACCACGAGGAAGACCAAGAAAGAATTCGAATTCAAGCGGAGAAATTGCTACTACGGCTCCGACAAAGGGGAATCCGAGGGCTCCAAACAAAAAGGTTGCGACTCGATCACCCGACTCACAGCAAACCGTAGGCGATAAAGCTACAAACGGAAAAACTTCCAATCCCAAGTCGAAAAAAGTAAAACCAAGTGACCCCGCATGTCTTGAAAAGGCAACCAATTCTGACGATGACCTACAGCGAGCCTTGGCCCTATCCAAAGCCACATACAAGGATGAGCTACTGAAGAGGAGCGAGGAATCTTTTACGCCGCCGGATAACCAGCCTCAGTCGCAGTCTTTGCCAGTCTTCAATAACAACAGCGTGGCCTGCAATTCCACAGCTCTGGCCAATGACACGGCCTGCTCGCGCGTGATTCCTCCAAAGAAGCGTGGTCCCAAAAAGGCAGCTGCTGTTAGCAGCACGGAGAAGCAGCCGCCGGCAGTAATTTGCTTGGATTCCTCGGATGAAAGTGTAGTGGGAAAAGGCAGTCTCGCCGGTGGCGATGCTGACTGCACCGTGGTGACATCGACCACCATTTGTGAACCGCCTGCCGCTGCTGCTGTTGAAGCGCAGAAGCCACTGCCACTTAAGATCGACAAGCGGGGCATCCTGCTGCACAGCTCGTCGTCGGCGGGAGGAGAGGCGAACTTTACCCTGACCGAGGAGAGTCTCGGTGAGGTGATTGGCAAGCGATATGCCCGCAAATATCTGAAATATCACATGGGCAGTCGCGTCTTCCATAGCAGCCATTCGGTATACTACCGACCCACACCCAAGCTGGCCGACGCCTTGAGGGCGGCTTCGATGGACACCCAGTCACTGGCCAATCTGTCGAGTTCCAGCGCCAGCGATGATGATGTTTTTGAGCAGATCCAGAAATACGGGGATGTGTACAGTGTGGCCGAGAAGGACTAAGGACTAGATGTATTTCTTGTAAGCTAAGTTCCAGTATCGATTATATAGAGGGCAGGCTTCCAATTCGTTCCTAGACATATCCTTGCAAAGGCTTTTTTAGAGGTTTAAGGTTTGAAGTGTATTTTATAGGTTTGATTTTTATTTCACGTAAATTACATGTCGATAGTGATAATAGAAAACATAATATGTCATAATCATCATTAATGTTCGCTTAAGTATTAAATAATTGTTTAAGAGATTTATTCGCATTGCAATAGTAATAATTGTGTGCCCAAGAAGAAGTGTATTTTGTTCAAGTTCGATTCCGTTCGGATTATCCAAAAATTAAATTGTCTGGCTATTATTGTTAATTTTATATGTATGTATTCACACAAGAAAAACAAATAAAACATAAGATCAAGATTTAAAGAAAATGGCGCGTCGAGAAAAAACCAGAAGCTTCGTCCTTCCATGTATGTATGTATGTACAAATAACAAAAAGCTTACCTAAAAATATGGTGATATATATCCATCAATCAAGAATAATTAAAATTAAACAAAAAGAGGCGTTATTATCATGGAGAATGAGAAAACAAGAGAAATAAACACACGACTGACTGACTGACTGACTTTTTCACCCCTGGAACATGCGCGCGCCCTGGAACACATACACATGCGAAGAATAATATCTACACGTACACATATGCCTGGCCGGCTAGCTTCATATACATAGATAGCGCTCTCCCTCCTCTCTCTACACATCGATCTGGAATGGGGAGCCGGGCACATGCTCCTCGCCCCACTTGATTAACAGCACGTACTGGCCGCGATCGCGCACCACGTAGTGCACATTGTAGTTGTTGTGGCCAGCGTGCTTGACGTGGAGCTCCTCGCAGGGTCCTTTCGGTCCGTACATGCCAACGTACAGGATGTTGTTGCCTGAAAGAAACAATATTAAAGTTCATTAAGTTTAAGTTTTAACTTTAATTCTTCCTTTCCCTCATCAACTCACCCGCATCGGTGGCACAGATGGTGAACTGGTTCTGCTTGCCAATATAGGCCTTCTTCAGGCCCATGCCCTTGGACTCCACTTTGTTGGCATCCGATTTGAAGGTGGGCAGATGGACGCCCGTCTTCTGGCCGCCCTTGGCCACCTTGTGAACGGTCTCCACAGTCACCGTCGACGTCTCCTGAGCGCCTCCATCGGCCAGCTTGTCGCCGACGGCGTTGACCTTGAATGGCGAGCCCACGATGTGCATGTTGTTGTACTTGACCGTGATGTAGTGCTCGCCGGGCAGCAGAGGAGTGTAGCGCACCTTGTAGCCCTCCTCCACCTCCGTGCAGTCCATGGCCACCTTGGAGGGTCCGTCAATGGAGACGGCCAGAGTGCCAACGCCCGCATTGCAGGTATTGATAATGAAGTCAGCCTTGTGGCCAGTCTTCACCTCGTCCAAGCCGTTGCCGCTGGCATGGACGGCAGCCGGATCGGCCACATCCTTGCCGACCTTGATTCTGAACGGAGAGTCGGGTATGTGGACGCCGTTGAACTTGACGTGGATGGCATGGATACCGTTTTCGCGCGGATAGAAGCGCACCGAAACCATCTCGCCGTCGATCGCCTGGATGAAGCAATCGTCGTCCGTGCCGGACGGAGCCACGATCTTGGCATCCAGCTCGCCCTTGGCGCCGTTCTTGCGCACCATAAACTGGTAGGGGGCGTCGGGCAGGATGTTGCCCTGCGGGAACTGCTGCACCTCTAGCTTGTGGGCATCACCGGCGTCCGGCGAGATGTAGACCTTGAATGGTGAGTCGGGTATGTGGCGGTCGTTGAACTTCAGACCAACGCGATACTCTCCGGGCTCGGTGACCTTGTAGGACACATCGCAGCTGCCGTCCTTGCGGTCCTTGAACTCAATGTCCGCCTTGCTGGGACCCTCCACGGAAATGGCCAGGGAACCGCCGCCCGCCTCGCGGGTCCACACATTGAACTCGGCCGCCTCGCCGACCACGCCGCGCTCCAGTCCAGAGCCTCCAGCCTTGACCAGATGGCTGCCGGAGTCGCGCAGAGGTCCCACGGTGAACTGGAAGGGTGAGCCGGGTATGTGCATCTCGGAGTAGCGCACGGACACTGTGTGCACGCCCAGCTCCTTGGGCACAAAGTGCACCGAGTAGAGGCCATCCTCCACCTCCTGGATCTCCGCATCCTCGGTGACGTTGCTGGGCGAGGTGACGCAGGCGGCCAGATCGAACGAGGTGATGCCGGGCATCTTGAACGTCAGCTTGCACTGGCTGCCGATCTCCGTGATTGGAACAGCGTCGCGCTCCCGCTGGATCTTCTCGCGCTTGCGGTTGCTACCCTCACCGGACACCTTGACGGTGAAGGGTGATCCCTCCACGTGGTGATCAGCGAACTTCAGGTTCACAATATAGTAGCCCGGCTCCGTGGGCTTGTACGAGATGTTCAGGGTGCCGTCATCCTTATCCGTGCACTGGATCTCCGCCTTGCTGGGACCCTCAATGGAGACCGAGAGGCCGCCGAAGCCAGCGTTGCGCGTGTCCACGGCGAAGATGTTGTCGGCATGGGTTTGGCCCTCCTTGAGGCCGGCGCCGCTGACCTTCACCTTCTTGGCGTCGCCCACCTCGCGCTCGCACACGGTCACCTTGAAGGGGGAGTTGTTGATGTGCTTGCCCAGACGCTTCACCGACACCAGGTGCTCGCCGGTCTCGCGGGGCGTGAACGAGATGCCAATGTTGCCCGTGGGCATGCGCTTAAGGAAGCACGGCTCTTCCAGGCCGCTGGGCGCCTGGATGGAGGCGTTCAAAGCGCGCAGATCATCGTCGGTGATGTCGCCGGGCATGGTGACCTCAGAGCAGGAGCCCACGGAGATCTGGTTACGCTTGCGTCCCTCGCCGGTGATCTTGGCAAAGTACGGCGATCCCTTGATGTGCCTGTCGCCGAAACGAACCGACACCTGGTACTCTCCAGGGGCAGTGGGCAGGTATTGCACGGAGACGGTGCCGTCTTTGTTGTCGTGGTAGTTGATGGTCGCCTTGCTGGGTCCCTCGACGGCCATGGTCAGGCCACCGGCGCTGGCGCCCTTGGTGGAGATGGTAAAGTTGGCCGGCTCACCGGTGACGCCATGGGTCAGGCCGGGTCCATAGGCAGTCACAAAGCCGGAGGTGATTGAATCCACATGGAATTTGAAGGGAGAGCCTAAGACAAATCATCAAAGGACATTGGTGAATCTGTAAGGAGAATGCTTTAGCTATAGTCACTGCTCACCTTGCACGGGCTCTCCATTGTATTTGACCACCAGCTCGTGGGATCCCTCCTCGCGGGGATCGTACTTGACGGAGACGGTACCATCACGGTTGTCTTGGATCACGGGTTTGTCTACTTTACCGCTCGGCATTTTGACTTCAGCTGCAAAGAGGCCATGGTATTGGTTAGATTTTTATAATAATTTTTATATATAATATTTTATAAATTTTATAATAAATATTAAAATATATTTGTATAAAAATGATCAAGTATCATGACCACTTCCCTATATTTCTAATGGAATTGTAAAATCATTATATTTCCAATAAATAACCAATTTTAAAAATATTCGCCATGATATTCTGGTTGGTACAAAAAGTACAGTACCCCAAAAACGCTAGTTAGAAAGATACACCCGATGTGCTACTCGACTGTGAGATACCCGGTACCCAAAGCATGGCTAGACCTTTTATTTATGGAGCAATTGGTAGAACAACATTTTAATTTAATATGGGGAAAATACGCAGAAAAATGTTGCAAGGTCAATGTTGCGAGAAACATGTTGAGGACCACCCATTGGTGCTATCAACATATCGATGCTGTGGTAAGAGCAAGTGAGAGCGAGAAAAATAGTTACCACTTTATATTCTAATAACTCCCATGTATTTCATTCAATCTTTCTCGAATTTTAGAAAATCAATGAGGCTATTTTTATTATTTTAATTTTATATCTATAGAAATAAATTAATTAACTATTAAAAAACTACGTTTCATGAAGGGCGGGGCCAACTTTGAAAACAAACTTGATCTACGTGTAACCTTTTAATATGTTTACATCAAATTTGCTAGATATAGCTTTTAAAGTCGGTAAGATCTGTTGTCTCAAACGGATACGGACATGTACCGAGCATAAGAATATATACATATATAGACTCGATCGAGGAAAACTCTATTTTGGAGACCATTTTTAATGGATGTGTTTTGTATACGGCGGAATTATGTCATGAAAAAGCATTTTTCATATCATTTGCGTGGGCGCTAGCTCGCCCAGAAGTTGGAAAAAATCATAATTTCATTTTTATGTTCGAATTTGCGTGCTATTTTTTATATTCCACCACCAAAAATCTATTTCTGTTGCTCTGCACACAGATAGATCTAAGAGATCGAAGAAACCATGGTGTTGTTGTGTTTTATGTGGCAAAAAGTAAATTAATTCGACCAAATGTTATTTGCCACGATCGCAAGAATTCCATGGACTTCAACAGGATATCATATAACTATGGCACACACTGTCACTGCCAGTAAACCGATGAATTAATTTTCAGTATAGGCATTCTCCACAGATTATTATTTCACAATATTTTCACAGTATTTCCAACGTACTTTTCTTCTGTATATGGAGACACACCCACAAGTATAGTTTAAGAAGGGTTCACTTGAGTATCCTTTTGTTTGCTGAAGGAGATTTGGAAAAGTCACTTCTCTACTGGGCGAATGCTGTGCATCGACTGAGTGGCCGGTAATCTTCTGGCTCTCCAAAGAAATTTCCACCAACGCCTACAATTGCTTTTATACATTTTCCCACGCCATCATGCGCGACAGAGAAATAAAAACATCAGCAACTTGTTCCTGAAATCTCGCTGAGGTCAAATATAGGACACGCTTTTTATGTTCCCCTATGTATTTCCTCTACATAGAACCTCATAATCATATATGCGCCCTCCGAAAAAAAACTATTAAAAGTATCTGTCACAAATGCATAAAAAGCTATTTTTAGCATTAATATTTATCTAGAAATGCTGGAGCGATCAATGTGGAAGGCCTCTATACCTGCACGTGTCTGAATTTATATTTAAGTCTCAATATATTTTTATATTCGGGAAGAATCTCTTTATATACAGCAGAATATATTCCGATCGAGATATATACACAGGCATTCCAATGACTTTTTTCTGTCAAAACATCGCAGCGTATATACCGAGCGAGGGGATCATTAGTTTAAAACAGAAAGAAACCCAGCTAATTTACTGGGAATAAGAGGGTTAAAATTATGTTATAGATGCTATAGATTTTATAGAATCTGGTGAGTCACATCTATAGGGTTCATAATCGAAATTTATGATTCCATCATTGCTTAAATATTTATGGCGTGTATATATTCACAGTTAATTATAGACAGACAAGAGTCAGATGCTGACACTTCACATGATCTTGGCCGTAAATTTGTACTTTATTAAAAAATCATTTAATTTCCAAAAGGTACGCCCATAAATATATGTTCAAAGCAGCCGCTAAGCTTCCATCGCTTAGACATCATCGAAATAATATTCCGCTTAGCTTTTTGATCCGTCGGGAGAATTATTTAATGGGCATTTGTCCGGCGGCCACACAGAGGCAGAAGATGTCTGGCCTAAACAAAAACAAACCCGGTAAACAGTGATAAATCAGGGGAGCGTGTCGCGTGCCCCGACTGATGTTTAGAACCAGTCAATATATAGTATATATAGTGTGTTCTTGGCCAAAGTAAACACACCTACAAAATGTCAAGAAAGACAATGGCCGCGGACGTGTCTTTGAAGAGCTGCCAAGTGGAGAATTTGCAAAATTTATAGCCAACTTATGGGCGGAGACGACGGAAAGGAATCTCTGCAGAATGCAAGACAATTAATGAAGAAATTGGGGCCACCGAGATAGGGGCTTGTATCAAAGATGATGATTTTTCAAACGATTCTAAAGATATATTTTACATTTGAGAGCCTAAGTTGCCTTCAGCTGTTCACTTTCCTGAATTAAATGACATGTAAAATGGCTAGAATTCAAAGAGCTTCGCGAAACACACGTTCAAATGGAATTTTTTGGCAAATTAACGATCAAATATTGTGTCGAGTGCCGGGGCATTTGATGGAAACGTAAAAAATGCCCAAGAAATTGAACGTATTAAAAAGCGGCTGCCAAGAAACAACTTTATCCCACTAAGCGTGAATATCTACCCAGAGCGGTCCCCCTCGAAAAAATATGATTATTTATGTTTGAACATTTGCTGCTGTCCGTCGATGGCGGCCCCTCCGCCCGCCCGAGACCCCTTTGCTCTCGATCACCTGCCAGCGCCGCCCATTGAAGCATGCAGAGGCAACAGAGGCAGATGGGGATGGGAATGGGAATGGGAATGGGATGGGAATGGGTGTGGGCTTGGGGACGACGGAGGCATCTTTGGCATCTAATGGACGCTGGCAATACAAATGAAAGATTTAATGACTCTCAGGCCGCGCAGGCATACGAATAGAATGCTTTCCATATATCAGCGAGAGTTTTTCGCCATTTGCGCGTAGCGAATACAATTTTATACACAGGTCAGCAGGCAAATTAATATGAGAAATAATAATACAAAAAAATGGAAACTAGAAAAGAAAGCTGGAGCTGTAATCTGGAATCGAATTAGATGATATGATTGGGTAGATCGTTTCTCTAGAGGCTTAGGACATAGTTGGAAGATTGTGAAGAGTTAAGTGCAAAGCCTGCTGCAAGAGGAAATTTTAACTGATGCGAGTTTCTAGTAAATAATACCATAGATTCTTAAATTTGTCGGACATTACGTAGATCCTATAAAATGCAAAAATTTCAATGCGTTTCCAAAAGTCATTAAGAACAACAAATGAAAAAACTCTATAACGACTCGGCATATTATTGATTAACAAACGTATCACTACAGAATATTTTTTATAGTCTGATACAAATTATTAAAAATCCTGGCATATAAATATAATTTTTATTTTATTTCTTTAGAATAAATAATCCTTTTAAGAAATTCGTAAAACCAAATTTGAAATCATTTTATGATGGAAAATGGTGTTTACAAGAAAATGCTAACTGCTTGCTCTATATGAGACAATATTTTAATTTATTTAATTAAAAATATTTAAGAGCTTAGATTCCTTAGATATTTAAGTGCTTGGAATATTGCTGGAGATTTCAGTATTTCATTAATTTTATTTGCATTTTTAGATCCAGTTTTCGCATGAAATAACTATATAAATATGAAGTTGTTACAAAAATAGGGAAGATAATTAAATTAACAGTATTTCTTTGTTGTTTTCTAGTTATATATCGTCAAATTGTTCGAAAATGTCACTAAAAAACACTTTGAATGTATTTTCTGTGAAATATTCATTCGTCTTGATAAAGTTACTGAAGTTTTTGTCAGTAAAATATTTCTTGAATTAAATAACAATTGAAACCAAATAAAAAGCATTTAAGATTTAACCCACCAAGTTGGAATTAATTTTGACTAAAATCGTTGATTAACCTACGAAATTTAGAGTTTCATTTGGAGATTATATATTTTCTTTCAATATTATTACTCCAAGAAGGCTCTGAGGTAATGTTATAAGTACAAGGATATAAAAACTTTGGCTATACAAAAAGAAGTAGTTTCTTTCTAGTTTTATCACACGCATAGACTGCATACCTAAGACTATTTAAGAAGTTCAACTAAAAGGTATTTGTCTAAATAGTGGAGAATAAGTCCAAGCAAACCTGAAGCCCATGTTGACCAGTGTAAACTATCATCACGCTGCATAGGCATCACCTAGCACACGCAGTGCAGCCATTGAGAAATGGCCAGCAGAAGAAGCCAAACGAATTTTACGCTTCGTTGCAGTTTGTGATAATAAATCATAGAATATAATTTGCAGACAAATGGCTGCGTCCGAGGGCCCCTATTTCGGGGGACTTTTGGGTAATAATTCAAAATTCTTTGACCATTCCGAGAGTGCTTGATGTGTGTGGCCTGGCCAGGCCTGGCGCTACACGCCATCGGATTCGAAAGGCGAATATATCTGATTATATGAATTTGGTGTCAGCTTTGTCATTAGCACAAATGCAACACATTCCTGGGGCTTGAGTCAGGACGATGGGCATGTGACATGTAACATTATGGACGTGGACGTCAGTGCGATCTTGGCAGGCTGTCAAGTGTCTATGGGAGCTATGGGAGCCCTTGGCGGCATCTTCCAGAATTTACCTTGATGTGTTACTATGGAAAACGATGATTTGAAATTTAGTGGCATAAAATCTGAACCATTTAGTCCCTGGTTTTCCGGTATGATCGTCTCATTGAAGTACACGCTAGTCCGTTCCACGTGATCGCGCTCCGACACGGTCACCTTATAGTATTGCGGCCGGAAGAAGTACGAGTGATCGGCCCAGGTGGCTAGCGGCGTGGGCGGCTTTTCCGACAACCAACTGAAGTGCATTTTCCCGCGTTACGAATGGGTTTTAAGTTTTAAGTTCGATGTCGAAAGCGAGCGCGAGGCGAGGTTTTTGGTTTTTGTGAAATAAAGACACTTAAAATTTATAATAATTTAATTTAAAACAACGAAACAAAACCTTCTAGGTTCGACTCTTGGGCTTGAGCAGGCAGCAAGGATATGCGGGATCAGAATTTAGGTGGATTTAGGCCAGAAAATAAGCCACATATCCTTGCTGGGCGAGCTCTGAGCCAAAAAGACTGAGAGAGATATTCGAATTGGAAACGGAATCGAAGTCGAATTCGAAATCGGAAAATTATTATTGGTTTGAGGACCACTCACACTTTGGCAATCGACTAAGAATGGTTATATAATGTGGGATCTACTCTATGATACAGTGAGTGTCCTGCCAGAGAGAGTCCTTCGAATCGATTGAACTTGCACTTGAGAGTATTATTATTATTGGAGCTTAATTAATGTGCCATTCGACGATGTTTTCGTTGTTTTTTGTTTTTAATAGTATTTTATTGCCAGCGACGTTCTTGTAGGTCCA
This sequence comes from Drosophila pectinifera, assembly GCA_008042775.1. Lineage (NCBI taxonomy): Eukaryota > Metazoa > Arthropoda > Insecta > Diptera > Drosophilidae > Drosophila > Drosophila pectinifera. The sequence goes on from VNKC01004929.1 coordinate 232,642, forward strand.
CGCGTCTCCACGTCCCGATTTCAAGTGAACATCGACAGTTCCAAATCGAAATTAAGGCCAAAATATGAAAGCACATCGGTTCCTACCACCAAGATGCGTCTGCTGCCGTGGCCCAAAAGCAGCGCAGCAGCGCAGCTCTCACACACACCAACAGAGTTCTTGGGATTCTCGAAAATATGGCCGACTTTCGATAAAGGCAGCAGCAGGCAGCAGGAGGAGAGCGAACGGACCAATGAACGACATATGAAAGATAAAAAGATAGAAAATTGGAAATATTGCCATGCCGACGAATCTATGAGATTCGATGTGTGCGTCTCTCTATATACTCATATTTTATATAGACTCGCATTAACATAAATTTCTGCCCGATGCTGCTGTTGGTGTTGGTTCCTTAACAGTTGCCATTTCGAAAATTCGAAACTCGAAAGGTGCAAATTCGCGCGGATCAAAAACAAAAAAAATGGAAAAAAAGTATATAGGTGCTTAGGCAAGATCGTCAGGGAAATGAAATTTATTACTTATTGCAGCTCAGACGACATAGAATTTATTAATATTTTACCATTAAAATCGGCGTGGAAGCGTTTAAAAATAAAAACTTGACCAAACATATAGACAATTCCTATAATTCTATATATTTTATATTATTGGCGTGAACAAACGCTGTGATTCGGCGGCCATAAAACCCATAGAATACAAATATAGTCTTGTTGGTATGCCGAAAATGTGTTAATCATTTCTTTTCTATATCCGTATATTATGTCGTATTAATCGATGGCCCCTAGGAAGAGTCGTTATAGTGGAAAAAAAACATTCCTCAGCACGCTTTTATCCAAATGCTTATGTAATGGTTCATTATTTCTTATTTTTTTGGCAATGTAAAATTGGAAATTGAAAATTGAAAACGGGCAACTATGTAGATGGGGTGGGACACTACTGTCAAGCAATTGGCGAAAATCAATCAAAAATATTTTGTTGATCTTTACGATGTGTATATTTGGCAGCGATTATTGACTAATCAAAATTTACATATTCATGTCAAATTGAAATGTGTGATTTCTGTATTTAAATATTAACACGAAGGAGAATTATGCTATTAAATAAAATACTTTAAAGACTCTTAATTACTTAAAATACTTATCAAAATAAATACAGGTGTCTCAGGAGGGAGCCAGCCTTTCCTCTTCAGTAGCCATGGCTAAGCAACTTCACCATTAAGGGTGATATCACTAATTGGCAGCTAGAACCCTTTGGGAATTCTAAAGCAGTTACAGAACACCCATTTCACCGCTTTGCGTGAATATCATCAATTTGCCAGTAGGCCCCATTGGGAATTCTAAGGCTATGCAAGCGTTAAGTTAACCGATGCTGCAGAGACCCCTTGTGAGCTTTGGAAATTGTTTTGTTCTTGAGTTATAGCCAGAATATTCAAACGTTAAAGTAAAAGCTCCTCGTTTATCATATAAAATACAGTTATTGCACAAGATAGTCATATCTTTCTCATCAGTAACTATTGCTAACCAACTTTTGCCGCTAGACCCTGTTGGGAATTCTAAAGCAACAACAAAAACACTTTTAAAGTAAGAGCGTCTAAGCTGCAGAGGTCCCATGTATGCTTTGAACTTTGTTGTTTCCTAAATTCTAGTGCAAACTTTCGCTTTCTAACCACAATTTCCGTTGAGTCCAAAAATAATTTCCCCAAAAATACACAAACATTGATTTTCCAGTCAATAAAAATTGTTAGTTGGTAATTATAAACATTTTTGCCCCTTTCATTTGAAGCGCAATGAAAAATCAATGCAACAAATGCAAAAAATGCAACAAATGCGCTGCCAATCTATGTCATTTGGCCAAAACGAATCATTTACAATAAACCATCTTCAAAGCAAATGGAGCGCGACATAGAAAACCCAAAACCAAAACCAAAACCAAAACCGAACCGAACCAATGTCCTCCCACAATGAGGCGTGGTCTCCTCAGAGCCCAGAGATCCCAAGTCCATTGAAAAAACCACCAAATGAAACGTGGCGCGGCTTGTGATCTTAATGATGACTCCTGCCCCGGCTTCCTGCGTCTGCCTCCGTCGGTCTAGCGGTCTAGCGGTCAAGCGGGCAAAAATGTTTAAAAATTGCATGGAAGCGTGAAAAATCGAACAAAAATATTTGTGTATACAGAGTGCAAGTGCTGTTCATTGAGAGTGGAAACCTCATTAATCATGCTGAATACGTTCATTAAATTGCGGTGCAATCTATGTAGCTATTTGCAAACTCGTAAATCGATCAGCAAAGCGAAAAACATGACCAAATAAATTTCGGTAATTACCCCCGCAGCCAGCCACAATAATTTAATACCCAAATTACTTGCCACGAGTGGCAGGCCACAAGTGGCCAAGTCAATGAACGTGTCGGAATGGAAAACAACAGAAAAAACAGAAATATTCCCACGTCGAGAAAAGTGAGATGATAAATTGGTGGGCATTAAACTGCAGTCGCATAGCAATACTAGAGACCGCCCAGAGTGAAAGCCAGTCTAATTAACTTGTCGCCTGTCAGCGTTTAGCCTGATAAGCCGTCACGGGGCTGTCTTCTCCTCAGAAGAGGATTCTGGGGTGCGTTGCCCACTTGTCCATGGCTGTTGGCGTCGTCGGCTCATCCAAATGCGTCGCATTGCAAACAGCAGATATTTATATATAGTTGGGGTGTATTTATATTTCTGTATACATTTCACAGATTTGCGACACACGAATAATATTCTCGCCTGACAATAGCACACCTTTATTTATATTTTCCCCCGAGAGATGCGATGTGCCTGTTCTGCCCCAGAAGATTCTTGCTTACACGACGATCTACATGTTGCCCAAGCTTAAATGGCGCATAAATACTTTCTAGATTAAATAAACCACTCTAGATTTCAGTTTAATTAAGTGCCATGGCTACATGCTCGGCTAGTTGTTTCTTCTTGGCGAATGATTAACTTTTCTCGCGACTTGACAGTATTATATTTAATATTCTTTATCGGTTGAGTTTGTGGCTGTACGTACCTGTAACGTTGCCGCCTGTCGTGGGTAGTGGTAGTTTCTCAAAGGCTACACTGCGATACGAGATCTCTGATTTGCCGTTGACAAGCTCGCTCTGGAAAGGAAGTTTTTTTTTATATTTATGGATAGTGTTTCTGGGTAATATTATACAAGAAATTGTAGGGCTATAAGCTTATAGTTTTATTCCATTCTGGTGGCTGTGCGAAAACTACTTGTTTATTCTATCTAGTTCATGGAATATTTATAGTCGAATCTGACTTAAGTTCTTGAGTTCTATGGCTCATTTATGCATAAGAAAAGCTACTTAATTTTAAAGAAATTTAACAATCTATACTGATTTTCTCTAAAAGAAACCTCAAAATTACTTAATTGCCAGCATTATAAATATTTATACTAAATTACTTAATTGTAGGAATATAGAGAATCTGTGCTAATTTTCCAAGAGAAAACCTTTATAGCTTCATATATGCATTCTTAATTGTAAGAATGTAGACAATCCATGTTCATTTTCTTAAGGGGTATATCTTTATAGTCATTTATATATAAGGAAATCTACTTAGTATTATAAAATTTGGAACATGTATACTGTTTTCCTGTATTTAAGTTGTTAAGTTCAATAGCTCATTTATGCATAAGGAAATCTACCCATTTTGCAAGAATTTTTGTCAATCTATACTGATTTTCTATAGAAGAAATATCTAATCTACTTAATTGCCAGCATTAAAAATATCTAAACTAATTCTCTTAAAGCGTATCTTTATAATTGTATATATGCATAAGAAAATCTTCTTAATATCTAGAATTCTGTCAATCTATACTGATTTTCTTACAAAAAAACCTTTTATACATATAAATAGAAATAAAATACTTAAATGTAAGAATATAGGCAATCTTTGCTAATTTTCTTAGAGAAACCCCTTATATATTCATAAGGAAACCTACTTCATTATATGAATGTAGACCTATACACATTTTCTTAAATCTTTAATGTCATTTCTGTGTAAGGATAAGTAGATTTCCTTAGAGTTAGATTAGAATGTTTGGATATGTATACTGTTTTCCCTGAAGGAAACCTCTTTTGTAGTCTAATAACTTTGAAGTAAAATATTTCCAAACTTATATATAGCCTTTCAAAGATCTACTCCTTATCTTTACCTGATCAAGGACTAAACTCACCTGCGTTGTCTGCTGTACCACCTTGGTTGTGTGCTCCTCGATGTATTCACTATGCGAGTATTGTTCGATGCTTTCGACAGCCTGAGGGAGGATAAGTCAATGAAAATTGAAATGGAAAATCAAGAATGCCGAAACGTATTTCGAACGTAAAATCGAAACAAATTAAACCCAGACACACACAAACAGGAGCCCATAATAATAATAGATCATTAAGTGGCACTCTGGCACTCGGGCACTCTGGAGAATGGGAACAATGCCCGAAAAATCTAATTTACTTTGCACTTGCTAAGTGAGATGTGGAGGAACTAGCATATATCTGCGGAGGAGACCTGCTTATTATTAAATCCAAAGGCGCTGACTGACACGTGGGGGGAACTGGAAAGTGTGAAGCCAGGGAAACTATAACAGAGGAAGTGAAGTTGATTGACGCGCGGACACAGGATTGAGCAAAAGAATTTCCACAATTGCAGCTGTTACATAATGAAGGTGAAATCAAATGATTATATATTTGCCCAGGAGGTATGTGTGCATACATGTATCGAAGAAAAATCGAAATCATTTCTTGCCATACTCTCGTCGTATCCGTGGCCAAAATCGAAAAAGTCAAAGATACAAATCGCTATATAAAATATTTGGGCTATTAATAAGAAAGTGCGCCAATGGGTATGGGCCAATCAATGGACCAGCAAGGAAAACCGAAAATTGCCAGCAAAGCGACAATTCAGTTGCTCCTCCGCCGCCGACCCAGATCCCTCTATGATTGCCAAGATCCATCAAATGGCTATGAGTCGCCCCGAGTTCCGCCACTTGCACTTGCACTTCCAGGTAAATCGCTGCGAGCCGAACTCACTCACGTCAACGACGACTTCAGGACAAACTATGACTAAGAGGCGGCGGCTAGTGGACGACTAGCTCGGACCTGCTAGAGACTGCCACTATAACCTAGTGTCGTCGTCGTTGTCGGGTGCCTCTTCCTCCTCTGCTTTGCGCCACTCTTTGGGGGCTTCCTTCCACACTGGCTGCTGGCTGCTGGCGGCGTTGGCAGCTGAAATCAGCACACCACACTTTGCGCCATATTTTCATGATACACATATAGTACGTAATTTCGCTTTTCCTATTTTAATTACTTGCGAATTTTCGTGCGATGGCTAGCAGAAATTCATTTTCATATGCAGCGTATACTTGATTTTGTTGCAACCTGCCGAGTGCATCAGCAGCAGCGAAAACCGCACAGCAACAACTACAACAAAAACAGCGAGTAGAACATGCTGAATCAGCGTGGGTTGTCATCGGCGACCCTCCTCCTCCTCGTCCTCTTAGGAATCATTTAGATGATGCTCTATAAAGCACAGTGGCGTGGCAAAGGGGGATGCTCGTGCCCCTTATAAAGTCTGAAATTGGGTCTATTTTAATTGATTAATTATTTGGAAATAGTCACAAAGTCATTTAAAGACATAGAGAATAATAAAGTAGTTCTGATTGTTTTAGAGAATAGAAACTTAAAGAAAAAGAAGTAAAAATCTTGTCAAACACAAGAATCAGACTTGGAAATACAGCTATTTGACACAGGAGTCATCTTTTACTCTTCAGTATCCTATGCTTACCACCAATAACAGCTTGAATCACTAGTTTTGCCGCTAGACCTCATTAGGAAGTCTAGTACAAAGCAAGCAGACCTTCAGATCTATCCGCTTTGCTTGTACATTGCAAGCAAAGCGTGGCACAGGGTGCGCAAAAGAGATAGGAGTCGGACATACATATATAAATCTTTTTTGAAAATGCAAGCAGACCTTTAGAACCTATAAGCTGTGATGCCAGCTTTGATTCTACATTGCAGGCAAAGCGTAGCAGAGGAAGCGAGAAAGACATAGGAGTCAGGCGCGAAACCCACATATTTAAATGCGCAAGGGATCTTTCTTGAAAAGAAATAGGTCTCTAAGAGCAAACAGGATAAAGAGAAATGGAGAGAGCCAAACTGAGGGGTTCTTTTGATTCCCTTTTTATAAAGGATTCGCGGGCAACTGGTTTACTTGCGAACTTTTAGTTGTCATTCCATTACTCGCATTCCTTTCGAGCTTTGATTTGATAGTCAATGCACATATTATTTAATAACAAAGCTAAACACTTTTAATATAGCTCTTAGATCTTGATCTTTGGTAATATGAACTGCACCCTTTTTTGCAGAGAAACCTCTAGCATTGCTACCATTTTACCATATACCTATTTTTGGTGCCGTATCATATTTTGTTTAAATATAAAAATCGGAATCAATGTGTTAATTCTTCTGTCTGCCAAACCACAAATGTGTGAATTTGTATAAACATATTGTTAGCCTGACATTAAAATAATTATTATTGAGCAAAGTTTAAACCACAAGCAACTAAAATAGAATTCTTTCAGTCTGTGTGTGCGACACATCACGTAGACAAGCGTGGACAGGCCCCATAATAATGAAGTTGCTCTTGTCCGGAAATATGCTTATAGAGGCATACAAAGTTTCCTCTTCCCTTTTCGAAAATTGAAAAATGCGGATAAAAATTCATTTTTCAGCCGGCTAATTGTGCAAATCTGTTAAACATAAATTTCGTGCGAAAACAACAGACAACTCAATTAATCTTTGGGTTCACGACGAATCTTGGGCGAGCACTCGGACTCGCAGCTGCAAGAAGAAAACATGAATTTCAATATTTTTGGGCACTATGCCCGATATTGCTGACTCTCACTTGAGATGCCAGTGAGGCGCATTGTTCGTGAGTCCCCTGATTCCGGCCCACTATTTATGACCCTTCATTACTCAGCGGCTGTCAACATGGACGGTTTCGAAATTCAACTTACATGATTAGCCACAGCTGAAAAAAACTGCTTTTAAGGCAAGTGCAAAGTAGAGGCTCTTCTACGTGGGGTTAGGAACAAATTGTTGTTAAATTAGCAATTATTTCGTGATTAATTCATGGTTTTTCTTGGCTCAAGCGTTGTACTCAGTTTGGTTTTTGTGTCTTGAAGGTGTTAAGTGCGTTGGAATCAGTCTTTAATTATAACTACACACAAACAACTTACATAGACGGGCTAAGAGCTTACAGCAAAAGAAAGAAGCATTAAGAATAATTTGTTCATTAAATGCATAATGTAAAACAAAGCGCAATTTGCAATGTGGCATAGCGGAAATAATTTTGTGAGAACGAAACAATTTGCATGCAATTAAAATTTGAAATTTTTCATCAGAGATATGTTGTTTCTTCAATTCGCTTTTGTTTGAGATTCTTTTGTTTTCTTTGGTTTTTATTCTTTATGTTTTTGTCATGTTTTACAATGTTTGCACTTAAATCGTATTCTTTTATGTTTGCTTCTTTTTGCTGAGCACTCTTAGTTCATGTTGTGGAAATTGTTTGCGTGTTTTTCCAATCAAGAATTTACACAAGATCTTATAAACAATTTATGGGGACGACGACGCACAGAACACAAACATAGAACAATGACAATGGGCTTGACTAGAGAGTATATATAATGTAGATGTGGCTGAGCTCTTAACATGGCTTCATCCGTTCTTAGGTGACTAGAAAAACGTTTAACGTATGTATATATAGGTAAACTTTAAAATAATTGCTAATTTCCAACAAATGTGACTAGACTAGAGATTTGGCTGTGTCTGTTTTTCTTTTTGGTTCTGAATCGAGGATTTCGAAAGATAATGTGTATGTAGTTCAGGCTACCTTGATGGAGAAGCTGCCGTTGGGTATGTCCTTGCCACCGAACTTCACATTGATGTCATAATCCCCGGGATCGTTCAGAGCATACAGAATGTCAAAGAAGCCATCCTTCTCGATCACATCAATGTCCACGATCTCGCTGTGAAGTCAAAATGGATACAAGTAAGTCTCTCTAGGACTTACACACTGTGTCGCAGCCCTACCTGCCCTCCTTGTTGGTGATCTTGCAGGTAACAGCTCCGTCGCCTGCCTCGCGGGCATCCACCTTCAGGTGCGACTGACTGCCCGATGACTGGATCTTGGGCGCCTGCTCCACCAGCTTGCACTTCTTGGCCTCGCCGGTGGGGAATGCTTCGAGTTTGAAGGGTGAGCCCTCGATCTCCTTGTCGCCATACTTGATGCTGCACTGGTACGTTCCGCACTCGTCTGGCACAAAGGACACCACGTATGTGCCAGTGGCCACTTCCTCTAAACGCGGCTGCATTGGCTTGCCCTTGGGATTCTTGATGGCCACATTGATGTCCGCCTGGCCGGCCTGGTTCGTATCAATCTCGAATTCGGCAGGCAGAGAGGCAGGAGTTTTCTTCTTCTCGTTGACACCCTTGACCTTAACCTTGGTGGGCTCGGACTTGGGGAAGACGGTCATCACAAATGGACTGGAAAGGAGTATTATTTAATATTATATTAGTAGGTTTTGCAAAGGGATTGAGTAATTGGGTTTTTGAAGGGAATCTGTAAATCTGGGGATAGGAATTTTAAGAATTCTGGTACTAATACTAATTTAAAACCAATTAATGCATATATTTTGTTATAAAATATAGCTTTTAATGGCATTTATACAAATATACTCGCGTAAGAAAGTAGATTTTAATGGCCAACAAAAGATTATTCTCTAAAAATATTTGTTTCAAATCTATAAATATTTAATGAAGTGAACAAAAATTCTTTAACCTTGGGAACGTTCCAAAAAAGTGTTTTATAAATAGATTTTGAAAAATTTGATGATTCATTAAAACTAATCGCATGAGCTGGGCATTATTACAGGTTTTCTATACCGAACCCATTTCACTTCTTCCATTTTATGTAGACTTCACTCACCTGCACGGCACCTCCACCTCGGAGAACTTCACCTGGCAGGTGAGCACGGAGCCCGCCTTGGGCGGTACATAGTGCACCGCGTAAATGCTGTTGCCCTTGTCCTCCACGCGCAGATTGTCCACGGGTATGCCCTCTGAGTTGGTCAGCTTGACGGCGATGCGGCCAGGACCAGCCTCGCCCACATCCACATTGAAGTAGGTCGGCACGCTCTCGCGCACCTGACCGTGCTCAATGCCCGGTCCGTAGACCTTCACCTTGCTGGGATCCACCGTCTCCTCGACGAGCACGCGGAACGGAGAGCCGGGTATGTGCTTGTCCGCGAACCGAATGGTAATATCATACTCTCCCGGATCCGTGGCCAAGTAGTCCACGTCGCAGCTGCCATCCCGATTATCCGTGCAGGTCATCTTCGCCTCCGAGGGACCCTCGATGGCCAGGGACAGGCCTCCGTTGCCCGCTCCCTTGGTCTCTACGGTGAACTTATTCTTCTGATTGGTCAGACCCTTCTCCAGACCCGGTCCGTAGGCCTTGCAGCGCGCCGGATCGCAGCCGCTCTTAACGTTCACCACGAACGGAGAGCCCGGCACCGGGATGTTGTCGTACATCAGCTCGATGGTGTGGCGGCCAGCCTCGAAGGGCGTGTACATGATGCGGAATATGTCGTCCGTGGGCCCCTGCACAATTTTGCTGGGCAGCACATGGCCCATTGGGTCGAAGATGGCGCAGGACAGCTTGCCGGAGTCAATGTTGCTGCCCACCTTGCTCATGTCCACCATGAAGTCCGTGGCCGCATTCATGATTACACCTGGAGAGGAAGCCAGAATTAGTAAGAGTCACCAGGAGATTTGGGCATAATCAACATCAAGGCACAACATCAAACAATATTACGATGCAATTATAAGTAATGGTAGAGGTATAACCTATAATCTATCATGGATTCATAAGAAGTTTTCTTCAAGTAAAGGTTTTTCTTAGAAATCTCGAAAGTTTTACAAATTCTTTAATTTTAATTAAATTAAATTTAAATTCTTAAATTAAAGTTTACAGTAGGAGCGGGCTCGGAGTCCGACAACAAAATCTATTCTAATGGTCTACCTTATTTATTTTTTTACTTCGCTATACGGCCACTCGATATGTTGCATTTCACTGTAACCTGCACGTTTTCGATTTACGGCCTAAATGTTTCGCTGTAACGGCTAAGGAACTTTTTTTCGATGTCGAAATATCAAGAAAATAATTGATTCACATTTGATTTCGCTTTGCGGTTAAGTTGCGTGTCTAAGCCGTAAAGCGAGGTATGGGTATATGTATAATTTTACGATAATTTCTGGCGTTCTACTGGCTGAGAAGATCGAGTTATATTTCCTGAGAAAAATTGATGGCTATCTTTTAACTTAAGGTTGATTCTTGACTTTAAAAAGCTCTTGAATTAATATCAATGTATAATATAATCAGAAATCAGTGCATGAAATAAGGAAAACCCTTTTGAAATGTTATATACGATAAATTAAAGTTACAGTTGCTGAGTAAGAGGGTAAGTTACCCTTCATACAAATTATTCTTTCAAAGGAAATAATATATATATAAATATATAATCAAGTAAGCATAATTCCCGCTAAATATACCTATCATCTCTGGCGATTAGTGGTTCTTGGATTAGTTCATATCAAACACAAGAAGAGGACAACAGCACAACAACAACAATGGGCGGGCATGGCGAGGCGATTGCGGCAAGCAACCTTGGTCAGAGGTGGTGAGTAGAGCGCAGAAGAGGATTACAGCTGCGGCAACACACGGAACTGGTAATTGGCAACTGGCAACTGGCATTGCTTGGCAACTGGAACTCTTCATAGCCTACCATGCGGCTGGATGCCGATGCCACTGACGCGGGTATTCTTCAGATTCGGAACGGGAACGATAATCGGTTGGAATGGCGAACCGTTGATGTGTCGCTCGTTGAACGTTATGTTGACACTGTAGTCCCCCGCCTCGGTGGGCAGATAGGCCACGTTGCAGGTGCCGTCTCCATTGTCACGGCAGTTGATGGCCGCCTCGCAGGGTCCCTCCACAGTCACGCCCAGGCCACCCTGTCCGGCGCCTCGGGTATCGATCATGAACTCCGCCGGCTGACCCACTATGCCGCGCTCCAAGCCAGGACCAAAGGCTTGAACCTTGTTCGAGTCACTGCCCGTGAGGCACTGCAGCCGGAAGGGACGCGGTGTGATCGGAGTGCCGCCGAAGCAGATGCTCAGCAGGTACTCGCCCAGCTGGGTGGGCGTAAAGTTAACCAGAAATCCCTCTGCCGTGGGTATGATGTGAGCCTTCACACGATTGCCCGACGGACTGGTGATGGTCACCGCCAGATCCGCCTTGGGCAGGCCGTGGGTGATGATCCGAAATTGCTGTAAACTGTTCAGGGGCGCGGCTTTGGTTTTTGGGTGAACGAAATGAAGATGACTTGGACTTAGACCATGACGCACTCAAGATGAACACTGGTATATATCAACTAAATCGTGTTGCCTAACCTACGGGTACTTACTGGGCTCCAGTCCGTCCACCTTGATCTTGGATACGTCCACTGTCTGCTCCACGACGACCTTCTGTCCCAATGGAACCCTCTGTCCGCCATAGGTCATAGTGGTGGTGTAGGCACCCTTGCTGGGCGGAATCACTTCCACCGAATACGTGCTGTCATCATTGTCGATGATCCGGCACGGCACCTCGACCTTAGACTCCTCGTGGATAATCTTCACCTTCAGCTCCGCATCGCCGGCCTCCCGGGCGTCCACATTAAAGTGAGTGGGCACATTGGGACGCACTCCGGGCTGCAGCCAGGGTCCGAAAGCCTGAACCTTGGCCGCATCCACAGGAACGCCGACATAAACACGATGCGGTGAGTTGGGCGTGGAAACTCCGCCATAGTTCACTGAAAGAAAGGCAAGAATGGTTGGAAATTAATCATTAAGCTTCGTTTTTTATATCCCGGTATCAGAGCCTACCTTCAACGGTGTGTGGAACCCCCGAGGTGGGGGTATAGGTGACCTTCTTGGTGCCATCGGGGTTATTCTTCAATTCCACGGGCAACTTGGTGCCATAGACATCCTGAACGACAACGTCTAAAGGAGCATTGCCCGCCTTGCTGGTGTCCACGCTGAAGCTGGTCGGCTGGTTAATAGTCACGCCATTCTTCTCCAGTCCCGGGCCACTGGCCTTGACCAGCTCCGGATGGAAGTCAGTGCGTGGCAGGATCTGGGCGATGAACGGAGACTTGGGGATGTCCTCGTTGTCGCACAGAATGTGCACGGCATACTCGCCGACGGCAGTGGGATGATACTTGACAAGGGCGGAGCCATCGCCGTTATCATGGCACTCGATCTCGGCCTGCGAGGGACCGGCCACGGTGAACCCGAGGGCGCCTGTCTCGCCATTGGTCTCCACCACAAAGGCAGCCGGGTAGCCAATGACGCCGCTGCTCAGTCCAGGGCCGTAGGCCACAATTGAGGACTCCTTCTTGGGACCCACCTTCACCTCGAAGGGCGACTTGGGCACCTCCTGGCCCGCGAAGGTCACCATGATCACGTAGCGACCCTCCTTGGTGGGATAGTAGTGGCACTCGTACGTATTGCCATCCACCTTCGACTGCATGACGTTCTGGTTCATGCCACCCGGTCCAATGACGCGCACCTCGGGCACACCCTCGCCGGCTCCCTCGGTGTGGATCTTGAAGTCGGCATCGTCGCCTACGCGCACTCCCGTGGCCTGGAGGCCGCGTCCGGAGGCACGCACCTTGCGTGCATCCGACAGCGGAGCCACCTTCACCGGGAACGGACTGTTCGGAATGGGTGTGCCGGCGTAGAAGACATTCACCGAATGCAGGCCCTGCAGGGCGGTCACGTACTCGCAGCGCCAAGTATCATCCTCCAGCTGACGCACCTTGGCCGCCACCGAGGTCTTGTGGTTAGCGGGATCGATGATGATCACCTCGGGCACCCCACGACCCGCATCCTTGGTGAGGATGTCAAAGAAAGTCGGCTTCTTGATGGTCACGCCGTTGGGCTGGATGCCGGGACCAGTCACCTTCACCTTGGAGGCATCGCCGGCATGTCCTTCGACTTTCACGGGGAACGGAGACTTGGGGATGTCCCGTCCGGAGAACTTCACGGTCACCTTGTGCGGGCCCTCGGCCTTGGGTATGTACGACACCGTGTAGGTCAGGTTCTTGTCATTGTTAAAGCGCACATCGGCCTTCTCGATCTCCCCAGTGGGTCCCTGGACGACCACATCCACTTCGCCTGCAGATAGAATAGGGTTTAGATAGGATTTGGCTTGTGGGGAATGTGTGAAAGCTCACCCTTGCCCGCCGAGAAGGTTTCGACGGTAAAATTGGCCGGGGCTCCAACCACAGGACCAATGGGCTCAATGCCAGGACCATAGGCACGCACTCTGCGAAGGGAAATGGAATGGAAATAAGTTAAGGGTATATTCAGAGGCGTCAGTTGAGAGCTCTACAAAGCCAATTATTTGTTTACAAAGAAACGACATTCAACATTACTCAAACAGCAGTCCAGCAGCGGATTTAACTTGGCTTTTAAATGCTTTTGCAGAGAAAGTATAATATTATATACAAGAAGTTAAAGCATTCTAGGATGCAGCTCACATTAGATTATATTGTATATAGATATAAATAAAATATATAAACTCCTGCGCTGGCGCCACATTGCAACTACAAGCGGCAACTTGTGATATTAACAAAGTAAAGCTCATTTTTGCAGCATACTTTTTGGCTGTTTTTGGTTTTTCTTATATGTCTATAGCTTTTTTAAAAGCAATATGCTGAGAATTTCAATATATATTTTTAATCAAATTTAAAGACCACTTAGCTGCGATTTATTGCTATTAAAAAAATAAAAGAGTGAATAAACCTGTTTTAAATGGCAATAAAAGGTTATTTTAAGAGAAAAACTTTTTAAACTTTTTTTAAATACATAAAAATATATATTAGCCAATTAAAAAACTATATTTTAAAATGTTAAGAATTGATAGTAATAAGTTTAATTAAATTTATCCCAAATTATAGCAATTATATGCCTTTTAGCTTAATTAAAATTAAAATATATTATTTCTTGCAATAAACTGAGAGTAAACTTCTTACTTTAATATTGAATTTAAAATAATTGACTGTATGATATGATTCTAGTTTAATTTAAGAACTCCGAGAAATCAGACACATGAATTTTAAAAACCATTAACCATTTTTTGCTATTAAGTTAATGAAAACATTATAATGGAGTGAATAACCATGTTTTTAACTACAGATAAAGGTTATTTTCAGGGAAAAACTCTTTAAACTCTTTAATATATTAAAATATATATAATCCAAATATAAAAAAATATATTAAAATTTGAGAACTTAAAGCAATTATTTTAATGAAATGTATCCCAAATTATAGAAATCGTTTGCCGTTTAGCATATTGAAAATACAAATGAATTATTTCTCTCTAAAAAATTCATAGGTGACAGTAAAGTTCTTACTTTATTATTCAATTAAGAATAATTGACTATATTATGAGATTGCAGTTAAATTTAAGAACTCAGAGAAATAAACACTTCAAAAACAGTGCATAAAAAAATAAAGGAAAGTACATTAACAAATTGCATATAAACTTTGTCTTACAGAAAAATATATATACTGGTTAAGCCTGGCTTATATGGGTTTATTTCTAAGACCAATTAAAGACCCCTCTTACGGGATTTCACAATTAAATCCCAAGCAGTAAAGTTGGTTTATAACTGAATAGCCGATCAAATAATGATAAATTCCAAGCCTACGGACGCTTGCTGAGCAGCAGCAGCATGTGATCACAGATCTGGGAGCGCTGCTGGCCAAGCAAAGCAGCAAATTAAATGCGGCGTCGGCCGAGATGAATGCGTTTAGTGAGCGCTAATTGTAGCCAGCAATAAAAGCCGCCAGCGAGCAAGGGAGCCGAGCAATACAAACAGGAAAGCAGCAAACAGCGGACAGCCTGTCAGGCGGCGTTGAAGTATCCATTAGATACGGATCGCTCTGGGGCTGAGAGCCGCAGAAGTAACCGAAGCCGGTGGAACATTTAAATCATCCAATACCATAACATAAAGTAGCCGAAAGAAACACAGTCGATAAATTAAAAAGCCGAGAAACAAGCGGCAAAGAACGTAGGCCAAAAAAAACCAAAGAGTGGCCCTCAAAAAAGATCAGAACAGAAACAGAAACGGAACGGAAAGAGGAGGAAGCATGCCGAAACTTACCGCGGCGGAGGAATGCTGAGTTTTGCATTTTTTGAGGCGTTTTAATAATATATATGTTGGGTTTTGGTAGTATATACACATTATGTATACGGAGCGGATAGGGAAACAAGAACAATATCCAAAATACATTAACAACGTTGCTCAAATATACACCGAGGAAGAATTAATATATTGAGAGATAAGGAGAGATAAAAAAGAGAGAGAAGAAAGAAAGACAGAGTCTGTATTAGAACCATTAGAAGTGCAGGGACTAAGGAGTACAACTTGAACTTGGAATAGACTTATAGACTTGAGAAGAAAGTACAACGCTGGATATATTATATTTAGGGATAAAGCAGTCGAACTTCTTTAGATCGAACTGAGACCTAGTCACAGAACAACTTTCAAAGTTCTGCCAAAGAATTCTAAGAAAACCATGGACTTAATGGCTCATCATAAAGCTATATGACTTTTCTATACAAATCAGTAGAAAGGTTTAAACATAGCTGAATTAGCTTTTGTTTAAGACGGAACTATGTTTTGAAAACTGCCACAAAGAAGTTGTTTATTTAAATTTTAAATTAAATACTTCTGGCAAATTATTTTTGATAAAACTTTCAGAATCTCGAGCTTGTTGAATTTGTTTACAAAGAATGCCTGGTATTTCTATTTTTTAAAGTTCTTAAGAGAGTTGAAGAGTAAAATTCGACTTAAAGAAGTTCAACCGAAGTCTCTCAACGTCACTCACCTATTGGGATTCGTCTTGGGCCTCAAGGGAGCACCAGTCTTCAACTTGGAGTTGGGATACTGCGACAGATAGGTCATCATGGACTGCTCATCCACATTGGGATTGACCAGTTCCTCGGGCTTGATCAGCTGGCGCACATTAAGCCAGTCATCGGCCAGGCCCATGGCTTCGGAGGCATTCTGGACGGCATCCTTGGGATCCCACATCTCCCAGTCGGGACAGAGACCGGGGGCAACGGCATCGACCAGGGCGCCCACCGCCTTGCCCGTGGTCCAGTCATTGGTGAAGTTATTGATGGGCAAGTCGGGTATCTTGGCGTGGATCCAGTTGAGCAGCCTGAGAGCAAGAGAAGTGTGATTTATTTAAGTAACTCTAGAGTGTAGTGGGCGGTTGGAGTAAGCTCATCTTACCGCTGCTTGGGCGTGTGGCCCGAGCCGTTGAGCTGCTTCTCATCGTCGCCATCCCACATGGGCATCGATATCGAGTAGTGGAGAATCAGTGTCCATATCAGGCCCAGTATCAGTTTCAGCTTGCAGTCGACAATGTCCGAGGAGTCTGCGGAGAAAGGACAAGGAGATGGATGATCGTTTCGGATTACTTTGTTGGACAGTGGCTAGTGGACGGAGACAAACCAGAACGCGAACCGTTACCGGTTCGTATACTCTTAATATAGCTATTAATTGCTTGGACAACTGGTGGCTGCAATTGCAAACAGCATCTGTCACTGGCCACACTCTGCGATGCTGCCGCTGGGAACCTGTTGCCATTCGACAAGCTGCCAATTATGGCCGGAGATGTCCGCTAACTGTTACAGCCACTTTGCCTGCGCTGGTCAAGTTCAGGGCTGAGGCTGAAGCTGAGGCTGACGCTGAGGCTGTCTGTGATTATGCGCGCAATCAACTTGTCTTGCCGGTTTTCAGCCCGACACGCGACCTTAAACTTGGCCACAAAAGCCTGCGCTTCGAGCATCTTTTGTCATGCTAAAGCACCACCGCCGTTCCAACCGTGATAGCGAGTGGACTTGGGTTTATTGAACCCCGCAGTCCAATCTTTAATAGCGTAACACCGCCAGGTGAAAGGCGTGGACATTGGTTTTACTGATTGCCTATCGCCGATTAGTCGACACCCTGAAACCCTTGGCAAATGCATTTGGCACACACCGACTGAACCGTGACGCGTTGGGAATTCCGCCTCCGCCGCTGCTGCTGCCAAGCGGGAAAGCTGTTGCCACATAGAAAGCATTTGGCCCAGTTCCGAATTCCACTGGGATTAAGTTTATTGGTATTTTTATACGCCGTAAAGAGAATATTTAATAACGATATTAATTTTACTTTATGAGCATTTAAGGAGTTTCTCGTTGATTAGAAAAACAATTATTTACAATTATAATTATGACCAATAAATTATGCTTTTATATCAGTGGTGGCCAGGTAATAAAGAAGTAAGTGGCTAGATATGAGAAGAATTTAATTACCATTTTATTAAATATTGCATAAAAAATACCTATGACTAAAAATAGCTTTTTATCTCTTAAAAAAGCTAGAATTAGGCACAAAATTACAATGTGACCGCACTGGTGCTTTGTTTACATTATGTGCGTGTGTTGGAAGAGATATTTCTTGAAAGAAGGATTTATTTTTTAGAGGACCCCACTTTAAATTTGGATTTCTGATAAGAAGATTAGGTTCTTTTGTTGATTATTTCACTACAAATTTGAGGCAAATCAAAATATAGATTAAAGGTATCATACATTTGACAATCTCGAACTATACGTTATCTAAAAATTGTTTTTAATCTTAAAAATGTTACCTTTTAGAGGTCTATAATTATAATATACTCTGTGTCTTGGCCAGCAACTGTAACTGAATATGCCAAGTGACGACAGTTCCCTGAACTGACGTACTACGTAAATGTTCTACTTTTCATTGTCTTGCCCCAAGGGGCTTTCTTTCCACTAGAACTGAGCTTTCTTTGTTTTTTTTTTGGCCTGTTCAACGAGCCGTTAAACGATTGCTGATAGAGCCGTCTCTCTTACCAACTTACTACGCCCGCAACAGCAATAACCACTTTTAGCTAAAAAAATTTGCAAAATGGCTTTGTTTACTTCAGTTTGCCGGCCACAAGTTGAAGAGTGGAGAGAGGGAAACCGGCTGGGCGGGTTGGCCTCTCCTAAAAGCCGTCAAATGGCCGGACTGGTCGTCCTCTGCTTTTGGCCATTCAAAATACTTTTACGGTCGAGTGACGCCTTGACAAATGAATTAGCTGCCAATCTGTAAGCCCAGCCTGCTGACATATTTATGAAAAATTACATCGAAGACAGCACTCGTTGCTGCAGCAGCCACAAATTCCACCATTGGCGTGTCGAAAGAAAGCAGCAATTAAAACGGGGAAAATGAAGATGGCTAAATAAATAAATAGCCAGAAATGATTTGGCTAATTAGGCAGCAGTCGGCGTGCCAATCCACGAGCCTCGCCGGCCACTGTCTTCTTGGCCAAAACTCCATTCCAACTGGATGTCTTGTCTGTCTGTTTTTTGTCTGCTGGCTGAAACTGGTTGTCAAGCCCGCCGAAGTTTGTTTTTGGCACTACAGCGCGAACAAGTAAATTTGCTGTAAATTATATAGAAATATGCTAATGCCTAGGGAGGATCGGGGGAGATAGGAGAACGCAGCACGAGATGCCATAACTGCGATACGACTATGTAATGCATATTAACCAGGGAAGCAGGCAACTCCGGCTCCGGCTACAACTCCATCCATATGCATAAATGTAAAGCAGGCAGGGAACGGAGAGAGAAGCTTCTCGGAAGTGGGAAATCCAATCCAAGTAGAGCTCCTCGGTTTCCCTATGCATGATCAAACAAATGCGTTTGAGGTCAACGTAATTCAAGCATTCCTGGAATGCAGAAGAGGAAACTAATTCCAGGCCATATAACTGACTAATATAGCCTGTAATAAATACCTACGACTAGGTAATGTATGTCCACGGACTTCCGATGAATTTGATAAATAATTATACCTAATGCTAGCCACTTTTTTGCTATCAGTGAGAAGAGGTAGCTAAAAGATTCTGGTCTGTAAAAGGCCTTTATAATAATTCTTTTTGGTATTAGAATGTAGCACCACATAAACATTAACTCAACCTGGAAACCACCTAATAAGCCACCAAAGATAACCCCAGAATTTAGCCAAGATAACTCTATCTTTTACCCGGAAGATGAAGTCACCTTAGAGGCCTCTTATCTTTAAGTGATCTGGTTTGCTGTCCCGACAAAAAGTAGTTAATTGCAGCATATAACAATTGGAAAGTTCTGGGAAAGTATCTCTCGGCAAGCAATCTATCACAATTTCGCTGTCATTGTCCACTGCAATCGGATATGTCCACCCAAAAAGCAGAAAAACCAGAGGCTGAGCCCCGTACCAGATCAGCAGCTACAGAAGCTCCACTCCGATCGCTTGGCCATGCCAAATGATGACTTGACATGATTTATGTGCAACGATTCTCCCCTCTTAGCGGCCACAGAGTTATTATGATGTTAAGTGCAACGACAGAAAAGTATTTAACATTCAGATAACAAGAATGCTGAGGCTGCAGCTCGGATACCGGGGCCACGTTGCTGCTATCCGCTTCCAGTCACAGTCACGGGTAACCGGCTTGGGTCTGGGTCACAGAGTCGCCAGACACGTTCTTGCAGCGACGGCACGCGCATACCACAGCCCCCTAGTTGAAGTTGGAGTCGGAAAAGCAGCAGCAGCGGCGTCTGGAAAGATTTTCCAAACGGAAAAACCAGTTTCCGTTCTCGGTCTGAGGCCAATCAGCCAGAGACGCGCCTAACTGTTGCGTGGCTAATTAAATTAGAGCCCGAACAGGGCTAAGCCGCAAAAATCGTTGACACTGCTTAGAAAGTCGGACGACTGACACTTTAAGCCGCTCTCAGGCTGAGCTCCATTTTGGGCATATTTTCCTATGTGGGTTCCTACGCCGGCTTTTGTCTTTTAGTGTCCCACATTCCTGTGGTGGCGGTGTCGGTCATTGTAATTTTTCACTTGTTTGGGGTTAATTGAGCCGGGTCTCTCGATCTCTCCTAACGGCCCAGCTCCAGCTTTTGCTAATTTGAATAATTGACTGACGGACCAACTCGGGAATCTCGACATTCCGGCGCCTTAATGGCAATGAAGCTCTCTCATAACAACTTAATCTTATCACAATTGCTTTTCAAGTGTGACGACCGTATGGTTCCCATTCCCATCACTTCTATTTTCAGCCGGTGGATCAGTCCGACCCTCAGGTTTAGCCTCAGCTCAATCGGTGACGTGTCCGGATCGATGGCGTCATGTTGAGGCATTGCAAATGATTTATAAAAACACCGGTGAGTACGTGCCTGGTGATCAATGCAAGTATGTATCAAAGGTAAGTCGTGTCATAACTTCGAGCGATTCAGCTGAAATTCATCGGAAATTCAGTCGACACTCTGTGGCTATGCATATTTCATTTCCCTCACCTGATTAGTCACCCTTTTGGCTTTAAAAAATAGCCAAATATTCAAGAAAAAATGCTAAGCTCGCGAACGGAAGCTTGTTAACACGAACTCAAACAAGACTTTAATTTATCTACAAATTTAGAAGCTGTTTTGGAAGGGCATGATTGCAAGAAAACCACACTCATTTCAAATGGTTGCTTCCGGAAGAGATTATACCATTTTAAGGTTTTGTTTATCTTGACTAAATAGGTTTTTGCCTTATGCTTGATATATAATATTCTATATTATTTCATCTTTCCCCCAGCATTCTCTCAAGAGCTAAATACTTAAAAGAAAATGTCATATTTCAATTAATTTGTGGCATCTCTGTAGTAATCAACCCATCACGGGAAATATTCAAAATCACATAAATATATGAATAAACTATTAACAAGCAAACAAACAGAAATGAAATTGGGTCAAATGGATCATCAAGAGGCCTCCGTAAAATATTTGCTTGACTCATCGTAGCCTGGAAAATCGTTGTCGCCCTTCATAGATTCATATGATGTTTGGGGTGATGATGATGATGGCGTCATCAATAACAATCAATTGCCTGTGACAAATTGAGTCCGACTTGATAGGAGTTTTCTTTGCGTTCAGAATCCCAGAAACTTCGGCCAAAAATTAAAGTAAGCCCCGAAACCCCAGAACCAGATGACGATGATGTCATGGAGAGTCAACTGAGCGACTTTATCTCCACTCTGCCCGGCACGTATTAGGTTTGTTCTACCCTCTGCTTTGTACTTTTAATTTTGTTATTTTTATTTGCTTATTTCTCTGGTTATTTTTGTTATTTCTAGGTTTTTTCCCTCTTTTTTGCATTTTATTGCGACCGCCCGAGAGCTTTATTATTGTTTTTGTGGATTTTTTAGCGCAAACATTTGTAGATACGAGCTGCGGCGGCGCTCCATGGAAATCTACAAACCCACTTGGAGCCGGGTTCGGACAAGCTCTTGGGAGCCAGCAGCTGCGTGGCGTTTCGGCACACACACACATGTGGTGTGCGTGGTGTGTTATATAGAAACTCCACGAAATTTCGCGCTAATTCAATTGACAGCACAAAAGAGGAGAAAACAACTTGGAGGAAGGAAGAAATAACCGAACAGAAGTGATCTGAGCGAGATACAGTGGGAACCCAATGTGCAGGCCTGCGAGAACCATAAATTTCACTCGAAGCTTTCACTGTACCAATTTAAATCGATTGAAAACCACAAAAATTGGACAACAGGAAGAGGTGCGGCGGCTGCTCGTTAAATTAATTAACAATATTTGCTATTTGTGCAACGATAATCACCGAAATTGGCTGCGATATCTGTTTTTGGGAGATGTGTTTGCCGAAAAACAAACGCGTAATTAATGGAAAAACATGTTTGCATTCCAGCGCATAATGAATTCCATTTAAGCTAAAGAATTAAGCTAATGACTAAGCCCAGGGGAGTAGACTGAGTGACTCATCTTTTTGCAAATATTTTGCACTAACCTAAAATTTAAATCGCGAAACTCGAGTTGCTAGCGTCAAAGAAATTTCGGGCGCAGATATGACGACGCCTTATCGCTGACCCAAGAGTCCAGAATGGATGATATTTTTATCGCTCCAGAACGAAAGTGCTGATAGCTATGTATATAGAAAAAATACCTCCTTAATGGCGATTGTACCTCCAATAACAGTAAGAAGTTCGCTTTTAAAGGTCTGACAATTGCATTTACTCTGCTCTTATCCAGCGAGCACCTTTGTTTGTATTTAATTTTTCAGTTTTTAACTTAACTTTGTTAAGAATCGCTCCCTTGTGCCTGTAAACATTATTTACCTAGCTGTCAATTATTGACAAACGCGTTTTTTTCTGGAACACCAAGATACTGACGTTGTTTATCTGTTTTATATGGCCAAGTAAGCCCCTACTGAATGATGGTCGGCCGTTGATTGAATTATTTCAAGCGTTCCGAGATTGACAAGCAAACCAGCAAACACGAAGCGGTGCGTCTTATCAATTGCGTCACGGGGTCGTTAAGAGCAACCTGATTACATTGTGAATGATATGTAATACCCGGGAGAATCAGCCGCCGACTGAATGCTTCAATGACCGACTGATCGTTGAGCTTGAGCTAGTCTACAAGACCGATTTGTGAGTCATAAGGCCCCGTTGTATCACTTATTCCATATAGTTTTCAATTTAAATAAATTAGCAAGATGCAGTTAGTTTTGCCATTGAGATCGGGTTCTGTTACGCTCGTGATTCGGCAATGGTATATAGAGAGGTGGTGTGGTGGCTCTTTGAAAGCGATAGCTCGATAGCTCCCTAATGAAATTAACCTTCCCAATTGGCCACGCTTCGGTGCTGCTCTCTTGTTTGAAGGTAGATGTATATCGCATGTGGTATATCGAATTTATAGCCGAAAGTGTGAAGTATAAAAAAGGTGTGATAAATCCCAATACATCCTAAAAACAAAGGAACATAACCTTATGTCGCATACAATTCTAGATTGTTCCGATAGCTTTGTTACTGAAATAATCTTTAAAGTAAAAGAGAATTGATCTAAGTTGGAGCTTAAGTAAAACCCTTTGCTTACTTTGAAGACCAACGTCACACGTACATACTCATACAATAGGAATGTGCAAATTTCATTGGTTCTATGAGAATTTTTTAAGTAGAAAAGAATTAATCTTCACAGCCCAAGGCACAACGTCTCACGTACATAGAAGAAAACGAGAAAGTAGAAGGTATTTCATGCAATTCATTTCGTATCATAAAGTTCTTTCCGGTTAAGTGGAAAGCACTAATCTAAAATGAAGGTGTTTGTTTCAAATATTATATTTAGTTTTAAAACGAAGAGAAATCTACTCGTTCAAAGCCTATATAACCCTCCTGAAGAGTATTTGCTCAATCAGTTTATAGCGTACTGGGCAGGTACTGCAAATTGCTGAACACAATCTTGAATTATGCATACAAATACAAATGAAAGTAAAACTCGCATTGAAGCTGGTGGCGCTTTAAATAAGCGCGGCAATGACATCATTTTGTTTAGTAGTCTGGAAGCGAGCGATCCGTTGAAAGCAGAAATTTCAAATAAATAATACAACACATCCACATGGGATCGTGTGGAATGCAGCGGGCGAAGCGGCAGATCTGGTGTTAACTCGAGACTCTTGCGGCGTTGGCGGCGCATCTTTTAGTTGACTTCTCGAATCTTCTCATTGAAAAGAGCGAATTATGCAATTTTCAATGGAATCATTTTGACGGCCAACGATGCGAGCGCTTCTAATTAATTCATAAGTTGATTCACAACCACAATTGTGCGGTTTCAAACTATTAGAGAGATGCTAGAGACCCCCGATGCTATCGCGAGGGACCCAACCCAAGCTAATCCGAGAGTTCTGGGAATTTCATATGGGGGGCTTCTACTACTTACCAATGTTAACGATTTTGATACCCTCATCCTGGAGGAATTTCAGGGCCACCGAAACGTTCTCCAGCTTCTGGCTGCGGAATGTTGGGCGTTTGTTGTATTTGGGCATCCGCTTCTGGGACAGCACCTCGATCAGAGCGATCAGGCGGAGGCCGTCGGACAGATCCGTCTCCAGGTTGTTGATCGACCGATCGATCGTCTTCAGGTGCTCATTGGCCCACCGCGTGAAGGTGTTCTGTTGGATCTTCTTCCACTGGGCATCCTCGGCGAGATCGCGTTCGGCCTCCATGTCCTCGTCGAAGTTCTCCGCGTATTGATCCGGCTGCTGGCCCTCCTGGAGCTGCTGTTGGTAGTAGTCGTTCGTCTGTGGGTTAACGAGTGGTTAGCCGGGCTTACTATAGATTACTATGGATATGGGTGTGCCGGGAAATGAAAATGCGTGTGAGTGTGGGATGTACCTCGAAAATCACTTAGCAACCATGCGAAAACGATCTCTCACTCCAGCACTCCTGGAGCCAAAGAGCAAATTGAATCGAATGGCGTCGGATCCGATCTGATCGGATCGCACAAGATGTGGTGTGGGCCAAGTCTTGTTCCAGTTTCTTTTGGGGTTTCCACCATATCTTTATGGTCGGCGGAGTGGAGTGGACTGTCCACTTTCCACACATGTCCCGCAGCCGAGTGGCAGGCAATCAAGAATCAAAGAAACGTCAAGCACAAATGACATTCGAATACGCTTTTTTTATGGGATTCTTCCAAGCTTTAATAAGCTTGGCGAGGATTAAATTCATTAAGTGGAATCTACGATAGTTTAAGTAGCTTACTTGAATTTTTATTAGTAACCACATAAATTAGTTATTTGTATTTACTCATTTGACGATATTCTTTAGATTAACTTTTATGAGTACACCAAGAATAGCTAGTAGGACAAGTGTCAACAAGATAGCGTTTTATTTATAGTTGATTGCAAAACTTTATCTGCGAGTCAGTTTAACGAATTCATAAATCTATTCTGATTAAATTTAGCATTAAAGGAATAGATAATGTATTTTTATAATAATGAATAATATATATATTCAGATTTTAATATATTTTCAAGTGTCTAAATATCTAAAAAAACAGATTTTTAACATTTAGTTCCAACTTAACTCAGACTCTTCCCTTTTCTCTCTGAAATTTTAGTTATAATATATTCTCTAACTCTTAGTTCTCTTCAAGTCAAGTTCAAACTTTAACAATATGTAGCAAAAGTCAAAACTAAGTTAGATTGATTTACATAATGACAGAATAATAGATTACTTTTTAGTGGTTCGGCTTGGTTGGGTTTTCATATCTTTTAACTGATATTTTTTCAGCTTGGGAGTTTGTCTTATCTTTGGCCGGCGAAACGAGTTCCCAGGTAACTCCGCCTTAACCCATTGTCCACCAAACTTGCCCGAAAAGTTCCCTACGAAAAAAGGGTATACAGACCGAGAGGCCCGCGAAGAACGAGCACAAAGCGGAGGTGGAGAGGAGCGGGCTGAAGACGAAGAAGACGGACAAGGGCGGGCAGAGAGAGCGAGACCGAGTTCGCGTGCCACACACAAACGTCGTCGTCGTTGTCGGCGTCTTCGTCCCCGAAAAGACCCACAGAAATAGAGGGACCCCCCACTCCGCTTGTCCGTCTGGGCCAGGCCAAGAGAACATGGCTAGAAAAAGAAATTGGAGTGGATTGCTCGAGTGCGCAGCGTGTGAAGTTCATTAACATTTTCATTAATTGCGAAATGCCGCGACAAAACGCAATGTGAACTGCAGCAATTAAAAAAGGGCCGCCTGTAGTAAACAGCAGTCGTACCTCCAAAACTTTAAAAATTCGCGACTTCGAGTTTAGGAAATTATTAATTCATATTTTAGACTTTACATATATTATAATATATAATAGAAAACTATTAGGCAGTTCTTTTGCGAAATGGTAAAAACATTTTTCAACAATAATTTTCTAATTTAGGCGTTTTTTCGTGCAGACGCCTTAATATTACAGGTCTACTATTTCCACAGAATTCCCAAAGAAGTAATAATTTTCGTGATAAAAGTGACTCTTTTTAATTATGGATTATAATTCATCCTAGAGCTTGAGCTATAGGAACCCAGACCTTTTGTTACTTAATTTCGTTCGAGATAATTTATTTTAAACTGGCAATGCCTCTAAAGGAAGCTCCACTGTAACCCACACACTCTCACAAAGGGACTCTCTCCCTCACGTGCACATGTAACACACTCACACACACCTGTTGATAGCAAACGTCGTAGTGTGCGGCTGGCTGTTGGGCGTAAAAATTTAAGTTGCTGAAATTTTGCTCGGTATTGTTGTTATTGTTGATATTGTTGTTGTTGGCCGAATAAACACACGCGTTGCTTTGATTTTGTTGCGAATTTGGCGGGTTCTTTCTGCCGTGACTGTGGTTCCCGTTGTTATTGTTGCTGTTGTTGTTGCGGAGAAAAATGGTCGCCTGCGTCGTCTGACCGTTTGTATAATTCGCGTTTTGCACCAATTCACCGATTCCGATTCCGCCGCCGTGCGTTATTGTTGTCGATCCGGGACCGTCAGCGTCGTTACTCTTGCGCGTACCACCGTTAAATAAAATTTTTGACGCTGAAGTTTGTCGCACACCGGCATTCTCCATCGCCCCGTCCCGCTCCCTCTCGCTGTACATCTTGGCGGCCGGTTTGTTGCTGCTGTTCTCGCTGCTACTCTGCTGATCGGCAAGCGCGCTCTCTCGCTCAGCGCTCTCTTGTGTTATCTCGCTCTTCCTCTCGCACGCCTTGTTGTCGTTTTGTTTTTCAGCTGTCAAGTTTGTTTACCGCTCTCTCGCGCTTACAAAAATGTTTGGCGCTTTCGCTCTCGCTCTGGCTCTCTCACTCAGCGCGCGCTCTGAGCAAAAAGTTCATACGTAGAAATAAACAGGTTTAACAATCGAAAATTACAACAAATTCAACATTTATTATGAGAACGTAAAGTGCAGTATTTTTTATTAATATTAAAATGATTTTTAGTAATTTTTTGTGCTTTTGGGCTGAGCCCCAAAGTATGCAACAGCCTAAGTCATTGGAGGCGCTTAACAACATTATTTATTAAGGCTTTTATCTCACAGTGGTCAACGATATTAAGCTTTTTATTATCATTAAAACCCATTTCTATATTCAGAAAAGGTATTTGGAAAAACAAATTATTTAATAGAGAAAAATATATTTTATGTATAATATATATAATCCTGGCTGTAATTGTATTGTTTTTAATAAAATTTGAATCCCGAATTTTATCCTAAACTCCACTGACAGTGTTGTGAAGTAAGATATTTCTTCTATCTGAAAAAAGGATGAAAAGCCAACACAGAGCTTTATTTCTGAGTGGAACCACCAGACACGATCTACTATAGCTTACTATAACTTCCTGCTCACTACGAATGGCATTCCATCGGTCCTCAGGTGGCAGGTGGCAATCCAGTGCAGAATCAGCACAGAGGCCATTCCGAAGATTAGGCAGTACATGACCAGGGCCATGATCGGGACCTTTGGGCTGTTGAATCGCGCCACTTGGCTAATAGCAAACACATGCTTGGTGATATTCAGCAGGAACTGGCGGCAGCAGGTCAGTATCCAGGGCAGCAGGGCCAGGAAGTGGCAGCGAAGGCGCCTGGTAAGGAAGTTGGGCAGCGTCACCACCGAGGGCAACATGACCAAGGCGGTGAGCAGCAGGACCTCGATCATATAGACCCCTAATCCCGGGTAGCTGAAGGAGACGGTGGAAACTTGTATGGGGTTGAGGCGAAGTTTGATCATGATCTCAGGGGCGGCGGTGATGACCGTGAGAAGCCCAGTTCCATAAAGCAGCTCGGCTACCAGATGGAGACGACTCGTCATTCTCCACTCGTGGTATAAAGTGGAAACAAATTTGAAACTGATCAATCTTACAGACGAGAGAACTGTATGATTTATATTTGAAGTATTCCTTGAGAAGCTTGGAAGTAAGTATCATGGGTTGCTTACAAAACTGATTGAGTTCTAGCTAAAAAATCCCAATAAAACCCGTTCAAGCTTGAATTATTCGTTGCTCATAAAATAATTTAATGCAATGACTAATTATCAGCGAAATATTTTACTGATTTCATCCGCTGCATTGTATCATGAATGAGGTAATAAGCAAAAGCTTGATAAAATTAAAAAATGATTGGATTTTAAAACCTAAAAGAGAACCGAGCCCTCAAATCTCCAATTCGCAACCCTTTTCAAAACGGGGAACTCAAAGCAGAAATCAGCAAACAAAATCAAATGAATCACAAATCTTTCACACACCCATATAACCTCATAACCAAAGAAGAGCAAATAATTCTGGTAAATATTTGGCATATTTGCGGATTGCTTTTGGCAATGCCTGTTTGATGGCCCCCGTTTCAGGCGGCTGACCCAATGCAAAAACGAAAGGCAGACACAAATGCACGGCGACGGCCAGACAGACAGTGAATGAGCTAAGCAAATGGGGCTGACGACCGGCGACCTTCTCTATATGGTTAGGATTCGTTAGAATTCGTTTATTTTAGCCAAATGAGTCAAAGTCAAAGCAAGTAGCTATGTCTTTATGGCGAGTTACACGAATGATCGATGGTGGGTCAGATCGATGCCTGGGGATTGGCGCTATTTGGACAGCGAGTCCTTCGCCGGCGAAGCAGTTGAACAACAAGAAGCTATTAAGTTTAATATGATCAACATGATCTTATAAAGCTTCCAAAATAAAACAAGTAGAAAAGCTACAGACGAGTGGGACTGACTGTGAGTTAACCAGCACCCAAAGCACTGTGGGTGAAATTTAAATACTTGGACTAAATAAGCTCAAATTTATGATAAACTTAAATAATACTGAATCCTATGGGTACCGGGTATAAACAAGAAGCTATTGAATACAATTAAAAAATAAATCAAGATGCATTCTTAAATTATCATCAAACCAGAAAGGTTTCGATCTTGAGATTATTCGATTTAGGGCCTCTATTATTCCGTAAATAATTACAATAAATAAGATATACCCCAACATTGAAAACTTTCCATGATGAAACCTTAGTATTTTACCAATTGTTACCTTTCTAATAACTCAGTTCGTACATAGAACCTGAGCATTTGAGTCAATATTTGTATGCCCAAAGTTTAAAAGTATAAAACTGACAATTGTATCATTTAATTACCATGATGAAGTTTTTGGTGACTCTTTTCTAGCTTTTTGCCCTTCTATGAAACTTAAGGGAAAAAAATCTTAACTAAGACGAAAGTAGAATTAGCCCATTTGGGTCAATATTAAACGAACTATATTTATAGGTATAAATTCTCTACATTTCTTCGCAAAACTTTTAGTCTGCTCGGAAAGGTAACAATTTGAACCACATCATCGAGGGATTACGGTTGAAGAGTTGAAATTGAATTCACATCGACATTTGCTCCTGCCACAGCATCACCCTGAGAAAACGGTCCCAAAGGACCCTGTGGACAAAACTGTACTTCTATAAATAAGTTAAAAAATAAATCATTAAAAAATATTTTAAGCCAATAAAGTTGTACAATTAATGTTCACAAACTTTAAAGGGTTTAAGGTCCTAGACAAAGTTAATTAACTACTTTTTTTGTGAACAAATATTACTTTGTGTGATAAGCAATAATTTTAAATATCTTAATGTATACCTTGATTTCACAACCATGAAACTAAAATCAATATTGGAAGTCAAATACTGATTTCTGAATACAAAAATCAATATTAAATGTGCCAGTTGCTAGATTTGCTATATGGTTTTGTATTATTTTTAATGAATATTTAAATATTAAATATTTAACCAACTGTTGGGAAAGCGTTATAAACAAAGAATAATAAATAATTTACTATTTATCTGTGTGAATTTTGGATCCTAAGATGAAAGGTATAAAAGTGTACAATTTCAAGTCAAAGTTACCAGTCTCTTCCGATAGACAGCAACATGAAGTTCTTTGCCATCCTGTTCGTTTTGTGCGGCATTGTTGGATTTGCCTTGGGACAAGCACCTATTGGCTCAGGCTCAGGTACTATAGGTACTACTACAGGTACAGGTACCGCTACCACTGTACCCTCAACCCGCCCACCCTGTGGAAAAGGACCCTGTGACATTTTCAAGTGCTTTGGCCGAGCCGGTGGATGTGGCCAAAAGGTGTACATCTTCAATTAAAGAAGCTTCTAAGATATTTTGAAAACATAATAAATGTGAAAAACCTTTTTTACATAAAATATAAATTTTAATCTTAACTGGGAATGATTTTGGGGCACTCGGCTCTCAAGAAAGGAAAGTAAACTAAACTTTCCCTAGCACTAGAACACTTTTCTGAGCTCAGTTAAATTACCAGATGTCTGGTTTGATTTTTATAATCTTAGAAACAATTAAGCACAAGAGAATATTAATTAGACATTTAATATTTGTTCAACTGGTTTATAGTTGCCAAGAAAGATTTAATTCACAAACCAAATCAGCCCAGTTGAGTCAATATTGTACAGGCCAAGGTTAAAGGTATGAAAAGGCGAAATTTCTTTTCTAAAAGTTAATTCTTTGAGTTAAATTTGAGAGATCAACAATCCTATACTGATCCCAGTTACGTGTTTTAAGTTTTAATTACCGAAAACGTGTGTTAGTTTTTGTCGAGTTCGATGGACCAGTTAAACAATAGTGAAGTCTAATTAGACATTTATTATTTAACTGTCTTTTATGACGTCTTTTGGCTAGACTTAATTCGCAAAGCCCATTTGAGTCAACAGTAAATAAACTAAGATGGAAGGTATAAAATGGCGCACTTTTATCTCAAAATTATCAGTCTCCACGGGAAGATATCACCATGAAGCTCTTCGCCAGCCTCTTCCTCCTGTGCGCCCTGGTTGGATCAGCTTTGGCTGCGTCTTCCACAACTTCGATAGACTACGGAACAGCCGCAACTACTGAAGCTGCCACCACTGTGGCTTCTGCCACCACTCTGGCTCCTGCCGCATCCTCATCACCCCCCTGCGGACCTCAAGGACCCTGTGGCCTTCTCAAGTGCTTAGGCGGAGGCGGTGGATGTGGCCAAAAGCTGTACATCTTCAATTAGAACATTTTTAAAACAGGTTTACGCATCAAAATATAATAGAAAACGTATATAACGTAAACGTATATTCAATTCTTGGAAATAATAAGAATTGAACAAAAGCTTTGTTGAATTATAATAGGATATGGTTCGCAAATATTTTTTTGCTGCTTAGTTTTCAGTTGTGTCAACATTGGGCTTGGTTTTTAATATATAGAGATCAAGCGGTTTAACACAAATAAATTAGTCGTGGGATATTCCCTAGGATATTAAAAACAAATTTCTTTAAAAAGTACACCTTGTTTAAATAAAATTTAATTTTCAAAAAAATAAAATATATAATCAATCTTGTCTGTAGGTGGCTAATAGCAGAACTCTATAAAACCATCAAAACTTATTTTCGTAAGATGGAAAGAAATAAATAAAAAAAACTTTACCAATTATTATTATATCATATTATTTATTAAGTCTTACTAAATCTTAAATATTCATTTTTCATTAAGTTTAGCGTTTTTCTATGTTTTTTTTCAAAAATAAATTTTACATGTTAATATCTTTGTCTACTTTTATAGGCTTAATCAAAGATTATATAATGTAGAATTAGGTTCAATATTTATGGTAAAAGTATACTATATTTTTCCCCCATTTCCACCTCTAAAAAATATAGGAACGTAAACATTAATCTTTAATATTTACCCAACTATTTATATCTCTACGAAATATCTCAGATGAATGCTAATTTTTTTTTTAGCTTTAGTTTCAGAAGTTTCTTTTATATTAATAATTCTAATTATTATAATTTTAACATTTTAAATTGAAGTTTTGAAATACCTTAATTGCTTATTATACAAACAAGTGGTTTAGCTTACAAATGTTTGTTTAAACTACAATAAAAACTCCCAACCATCAAATGTTATTTTGTATACAAAAGAATTTTTAGAAATACATGGGTTGTGATTGCGTTGAATGAATAAAATTAAGGCGAGTTTTTAGAATTTTTTTACAGCCATAGAAAGAGAATCAATATTTTAATCTGTAGTGTAGATGATAAATGATTATTATTCTTATATCTTGTTGCAAAATAGATATTTCTGTGCTTTCTTTAAATTATTTATTTGTAGTATATTTATATTTAGTGTATTTGTTAATTGCATATTTATTAATGCAGATATTGTTATATCTGTTTTTATAT
The DNA here is from genome assembly GCA_008042775.1 of Drosophila pectinifera. Classification (NCBI taxonomy): domain Eukaryota; kingdom Metazoa; phylum Arthropoda; class Insecta; order Diptera; family Drosophilidae; genus Drosophila; species Drosophila pectinifera. The sequence continues at coordinate 264,893 of VNKC01004929.1, forward strand.
CTTTTGTTGCTTCTAAAAAGTGCTGACAAACAGATCTTAAATTTGCGTAAATACCATTCACTCGGTTCGTCATTAATTAGCAAGTTTTAATATTCGTTTGATTTTTTAATTGTAGTTTTGGCTCGCAATTAAAACTCAAACAGATGTGTCAATAATTGTCACCTTCTTTGGATGGGTATAAAATCACCAAATTTCTTCTTAGAGCCATCAGGTTCCAAAGAAAGTTGACAAGATGAAGTTCATAGTCACCCTCTTGCTTCTGTGTGCTGTGGCCGGACTTGCCTCGGCCTCTGGATCAACTACTACAACAACGCAATATAATTATTACGATGTTACCAGCACAACTACGGCTCCTGACACAACTGAAGACCCTAAGTCACCTTGTGGTGGAATTAATCTAGGTCCTTGCGGCCAACCTGCAGGCAACAAATTGTATTTTTTCTATAAATAAATTGAAATAATAAATAAATGAATTGTCGTTTAGATGATAAATCCTGCATATTCCCGAAGTTAGCTTTCTTTCTTGTTCTCTATAATTCCCAACTGGTTCGAGTGATGGTAATCACATCGTTCGCTAGCTATTAATTCCGATGGGAAAAACAAATACAAAATAGTTTATTTCCTAGGATAGGACTAAGGCGACTTTATGATATAATTGTGATAAGAACTGTCGGTTAAAATCGATTTTCACCTTTCTTGTCGCTCCGATTCCCAACTGGTTCGAGTATCACAACGATTTTCTCCAATGAAAGAAGAAAACATCGCTTTAATACATTAAATTTCCATGATAACATATTCTTTTAGGTTTAAGTTTAACCAAAAAGATCAACTGAACAACTAGATTTTTCATTATATCTGTCTATAAGTCAAATCAAAGTTGGACTGCTATTCATTCATAATACCTTTAAAATGAAGGTATTATTATATTAATAAAGGCCAGCTATGACTTTATTTATCAAATATCTCAAACACATCACCAAAACTGAGCGAAATGAACACTCTATTAATGCTTTGTTTTGCCAAACAAATTTTAGATTTTTTTTGGAAGCCAAGTCCTTCAACACATTCCACAAGGGAGTGTGCGGCTTTGGACTGCTGCCCATTTATGGCTCTTTTAGACCCGTCCATCGTACGATTCCCCTATATGGAATAAACCGCTCGAATCGGGCCAAAAGCGGCGACAATGCAATAATGCGACGGCGGCGGCGACGACTACGTGAGGCGCCACTTGCATCGCCGGGGGAAGGCGCATGATTCAGCGCCTGTGAACGCCGCCAATGAAATGCTAAATAAATTTTCACTTCCATTTTAATTAATTTGAATTTATTTGAAACTAAAATTACACCCAACACTGACACGCCGCAGGCGCAAGTGAGCAGAAATTGGCTGTTGTTGGCCCGTTCGACTAAAAATAAATTGACAAAAATATTTTTGGTTTTTATGAAAAGGTAATGAAAGCCACATGTCCTCCAAATTGGCTTGTAAAAATATACAGAGACCAGCAGTGGAAAATCGTGTGTGTGGGCGGCGGGTGCAACAAAGGTCGTGTAGGGACCACCAGGCACACTCACTCTTCTGGACGCCATCTCGATGGACTGTTGAATGATCGCGAGTCGTAATACTTCGGCGCGAGTGCCTAATACTGATCACTTGATTGGCCCGCTAATTGTTAATTGCACAATGCCTGGCAGGGGCGAGCACGTTTTTCGGAAACACAACACAACAGACACTGGGGCTCTCGGCCGTTTCGTAAACAAAACTTTTGAGTTTTCGGTTTGAAAATATATATTTCCCTGCATGAGCTGCGCGGTTCGGCTTGCACTCGTACTCGACTCGCACTGGCCGCGACAATTTCTCAACTCGACTGAGTTGTGCGCGCCTCCTTGCTCTAAGTTTTATGCAGCAGAATGCCGCGAGCGGCTTTATTTTTCTCAATTTCTTTATTATTATTTGCTCTGAAGAATCACACAGCAGAGGATGGCACTCTAGGGATGCAGTGTGGAATAGAAATCTATTTCTGGAGGTTAAAAACGGGTTTAGTACAATTCTTATGGAAAATATATCTCCGTTTTTAATCCTTCCTATTGTAGTCAGTTTATTAATAATTTGTAATGAAATCTTTATCTTATTTACATTTTTAAGATTTATAAGAGGCGTTACTAAAAGATATAAAAGGAAGTCAAAGAAACGAATATAATTTTCTGTTATCGTTTCTTTATATTCCCAAAGGATAAAACCATTCTCAACAAAAAAGTATATATTTTTTAATAATTTTACATTTTAAAACATAGGAAAGGAAATCAAATCTATGAAAATCATTTTCTGTAAATAATATCTTTAATTTCTAAGCAAAGAACATCATTTTCTGTTATAATTTTTTTATATTCAGAAAGGAATTTCCTATTGATTATCCTATATGAAAAGTATATATTTTAAAAACATTTTTATATTCATTTAAACTACAAAATATGCAAGAAAACTGTTCTCAATATTTAATTATTTGAATTACTGATTTAAAGCATTTATATTTAATTTAATGTTTAATAATATAAGGAAACAAAAAGTAAATTCAGCGAAGAACTGTTCAAGGTAGTAAGAACTGAATATTTTTCATATATATATTTTATATTATATTATATTATATATTATTATATATTATATTATATCATATATAAATATTACTTCAAAAATTAATTTATTCCTTTTTTTCAGTTACAAGTGAAATAAACATAATTTAATAAGTGTAAAGATCATTTTTATAGGTAGATTTTAATTTTAATAAATTACAAATAAAATGCTATAATATATTTCTAACAATTTTAAATTTATTATTACCCGGACATATAGCCAGAATAAAATGTAGATTAAAAGCGTAGACATTTCTTTAGCTTCCTTGAATAAAAACCCCTAAATTCCTGAGTTATTAAACTACAAAATCTGCTTTATGGTTGCTAAGCTAAATATAGGAATTGCGCTCCGTTCGGTAGATCGGTGGATATATCATCAGCCTCGAGTGTGCACACATCTTCAATACATAATTTGTTCAATATTTTGCTCGTGTTTTGTGTTGTTTTTTATTTTTGGATTGCAAGTGACGCCGACTGCGACGTCAGCTGCACTCTTGACTCTGTTTGGCAGGTTTTGGCCAATTCCCGGCTGGCCCCTCGCCCGGCCCCCCCAACTTATGGCAAATGTGATTTTGTGATTTCGAACGCGCAGCTGATTTTGTTGTTATTCTATAGATAGATCTGGCTGCGGTCTTTTTGCCCGATTTCTGTTTGCTGGCCACAACCGACAGTGGCTCCTGCGCGTATGCCTCATTTGACTTGTTTCAAGTACACTTCGATAGCCGCAAATTTCTATTTGCATTCCGTGTTCCCCCGCCAGTTGAGTCACTATTCGCGAATAAAATGCGCGGATCGCATAAAAGTCCTAAATCAAAAGCATATGTTTGTGCGGCTTGTCCCGTCTTAGGAGAGGGATGACTAATAAATACGCTCCTCCGGCCAAATCAGCTGTCATAAATTCTTGGTTTTTATTTTGCTTGGGTCGAAAGACTCTCTCTGCCAATGTTTATGTGTGTTCCTAGATAAAACGCGGCCAGAGCACGCTAAATATATCGTAAATTTTATTTTGATTACGTGATTTCAAAGCTGAAAGATCACCATCGCCAGAACCCATAAAAGAAAGAGTACTTTTCTGGAACACGAAATGTATACGAAGCAAGAATGATTATCTTTAAAGGTTTGTTTCTTGGTTTATTCCGAGAAATGTACTTAAAAGTTGTGCAAGCTCAAAGGAATTATGTTTAAATTTATGAAACTCAAGTTAACTTTAATTTAAAAAAGATTATAGACTTATTTTTAAAGAGAGACCTTTTTATTTTCAGTTTATTATAATGATTAATTGCTATGCATGTTCTCCCACACTTTTATTACTAACTTGGTAGAATTTTTAATAATTATTTTTATTTGAAGTATTTATGATTATATTTAGCACGCTAAGTATATCGTAAATTTTATTTTGATTATGTGATTTCAAAGCTGATAGATCACCATCGCCAGAACCCATAAAAGAATGAGTACTTTTCTGGAACACGAAATGTATACGAATCAAGAATGATTATCTACAAGGGTTTGATTCTTGGTTTATTCCTGGAAATGTACTGAAAAGTTGTGCAAGCTCGAAGAAATTACGTTTTAAATTACGAAAAATAACTTTTATTTAAGAAAGATTATATACTTCTTTTTGGAGAAGAACCTTTATTTTTCAATTTATTTTAATGTTTATATGACTATGCATGTTTATTTATGGTTTGAAAAAAGCTGCCCAAGACTTTAATTACTAACTTGGTAGAATTTATTATTATGATTATATTAATTTATATTTATGATTATATTTAGAACGCTAACTATATCGTATATTTTATTTTCATTACGTCTTCTTGGTTTATTCCAGAAAATGTAATAAGAAGCAAGAAGAAATTTTATTTAAAATTACAAAAACTAAGGTGGACTTTAAGAATAAGATTTAAGAAAGATTATAGACTTCTAATGGCTAACTTTTTCAAGAGAAACTTTTAACTTGAATTTATTATAATGTTTATATTACTAAGTTTATTTTTGGATTGAAGTAACTTTGTGCAAGACTTTAATTACTAACTTACTTGGTGGAACCTATTACTAATTACTTACTTAATTTGAAGTGTTTAAAACAATAATAATTTTTTTACTACAAGAGAGCGGCTCAAAATTACACAAAACCACAGAGATAAATATTTGCATGACCAACCAATAATCAACATAATACAAATATAATAAAATCCCTTAGATACAATATTCAATTATCCAATTCATTTCGATGTTCTGAGTGTGACGCGTAGCGCGTGTAGTTTTAAACAAATTTTATTTGTATTAGTTATCATTATTCATGCCGTTTGAATTTCTCCAACAGCTGCTGCGGCTGTTAATGTTGCTCATACGCCCCATTGCCGACAAGTAATTTCACGTGCCAACGCTTTAGTTTCTCTCTCTCTTTCTCGATTCCGCCCCAAAGCATATATTTTCCACCGAAAATTAATGGAATACAATTAACAATGGCTCAGCGGGGTGCAATAACAATAGCAACGAAGTAAAGTATACAAAGGTGGTTCCATCTTTTCGCTGAAATCCTCAAGTAAATTCTTTCTTAACAACAGCAGGCCCACAAGTTAAGCAGTTCAAATATTTGTAATAGTAACTTGGCTGTTAGGTAATCAGGGAAGACATAAGACCAACTGTTTTATTAAGCAAATATTAGGAAAAGTGCGTAAATGGGGGATATATAAGGCAGATAACTCATCGTTTTATCAGTTTACTCTCAAGTTCAACAATATGAAGTTCTCAATTATCTTTGTGATGCTGTGCATCCTAGCAGGAGCTTTGTGCCAGACAGCGGCTCCAGATACCACCACCACCGAGTCTCCGGTTACCTCTACTCAAGCCGCTACAGGAAAGCCCGATTGTGGATTCCCAGGACCCTGTGGCAAGCTCCCCAAGGGCGCCAAGAAATTGTACTTCTTCTTCTAAAATCTTTTAGAAGTCTGTAGACTCAAAATAAGAATAAACCACTATGGAAAAAATAAAATCAAGCCCTGCGAGTTGCTCAATTCCCTTCAGGTATAGTTGGAATTTCTCAGGTGCGCCAGAGCGTGCCATCGGTGCTATATAAAGACCCGGACCGAGCAGCATCTGGCGCCTCCGACAGACAACTGCACTTTACGTTCTCTTAGCCAAGACAATTAATGGCTTCTTCGCTTTGGTCCAGCAAGAAGCAAAGAGGCTGCGCACATCGGGGAAGTGTATCACGAGATGGCAACGCCTCGTACGCAATATTTCAGCCAAAAATTCACATAGGCAGCCGCGAGACAAGAAGTATTCCAAATCTACTATATTTTACATATATTTAATATTGTATGTATAGCTGTCCGTGTGGCCAGGGCACTTTTCGGCGCATTATTCATCACTCGTATATATTTCAACGCGCAATTGCCTTTATTGGAGACATTATTTCACATACTTTGGCATTTTCACTGGGTTTTCCAACAATTCCCCCCTCGGTTAGGCACAAGTTGCGAAATTTCACTTGCTATATATTCGTGTATATAGAAATATGGACAACACACGCGTCTACATATAAGCAGGCACAAGATTGCGCATACGCCGCGTATTCCAAACGAAACTCAAGATCCGCACACGTCCAAGTCAATGCAGCAACTGAAAATCTTTTCGAAAATGCCAAGACACAACCCACAACTGAGTGTTTTTCGGATTTCTTTTTTTTCTTAGCTGAATAGCGAGCGCGGAAAGAAATATTTTCAGAATTTCCATGCGCCGTGAGCGATTTGTGTCAGCAGTTTTCTGGCGACTTTTCTAGGCGGCGCACTCAAAACATGACTAAGACCGCCGCTACTGTCTCCGGCGGCGTCTGGGGTCTGCTCTACCTGGTTCTAATTAGGGCAGGGCGACACGTGTGCCCAGGGAGACACTTCCCTGTCGCGGAGGCCCACCCATAAATCAGAAAGTGGCGGGAGGATGAATCACTCGGACAGTTCGTCTGTCCCCTGGATCAGTCTGCTGGCCCACAGCCAAGAAAATCATATTCCTCCAGGAGCCATCGAAGCTATAAGCAGGGGACAATCTGTCTGATGAAGATCTGGGAAAGTGTCTAGAATATTTTTAGTAAGAGCTAAACATTTCTTATTATATTTTATTAATATATATATAGTATTTTTATACAGAATGGTGAATTCCCCAATTTTATTGGGAATAAAGTAAGTCATAAACATCCATTAGTCCCTGGGGTATTTCAAAAATGTAGACGACTTAATTATGACAAATTCATTTTAAAATATGTATGCGTTTTCTAGAAAAATTGGGCATATTCGAGGTTTTAATAATACTCAACTGAGAGTTAAAGTGTCTTTGAATAAGTTGTATTTTAATATTTTCTATAAAATTTTGGCATATTCAAGGTTCCAAAAATACTCAATTAATTATTAAATTGCTCCCCTGAACTAGTAATATTTATTTTCTTATTTGTTTAATATATTTTTTTGGCATTTATTTTCTCTATCAACGTCTTACTACGATCACCAGTGAGCGCTTATAATTCCCAAGTAGTTATTTGATAAAGGGAGTAAGTTGAATAAGTTGTATTTCAATATATTTTGAAATATAACACGAGTTATTTATGGTTATTGGGGGTATGACACTATATCGTTGTTATCATAAACTGGAATATTAAAATTATAGTGTCATAAATCCATAAGGAATATAATTTATAGGTCACAAAGTTCCTAAAGTTTTTGAAAACTTTAAAAACTCATTAGTAAGTACTCACTAGTAGTACTGGAATATTAAAATTATAGTGTCATAACTCCATAAGGAATATAATTCATAGGTCACAAATTTCCCAAAGTTTTTGAAAACTTAAAGAACTCATTAGTGATATTTCTACATTGTTAAAGTAGTTTTTTTTAACCACTCGAACCGCATTAATTTAGCCAACTATTGCCTGGTGAGTGACCTGGGCACACCTGCCATTGCCACTCATGGTTTGGCGCATCCAGTCGCGGTAGTACATGACATCCATGAATAGATCCGGCACGCCCTGGGCACACGGCACAAAGAAGTTGAGGATGCCCACCAAGGTGCCATTGTGGACCAGCGGGCCGCCGGAGTCGCCATGGCAGGCGCCAACGTTGGCCTGCCGGAAGGTGCACAGATGTCCTGGGGCCACCGCCAGATCCTCGTAGGCGGCGAGCAGGGCGGCGCAGGTCTGGCTCGGAAGATGTTGCTGCTGGACGCGCTGCAGCTGGGAGGGCAGGCTGCCCGTCGCCGACTGGGCGCCCCAGCCGGTGAAGACCAGCTCCGAGGTTCCCTGCGGCCAGGGGGAAGTGGGCAGGGGCACAGCCTGCGTGGAAGCATCGAAGACGATGCTCTCGTTCAGGTGCAGCAGCCCAATGTCGTTCTGGTACTTGGGAGTGTCGTAGTTGCAGTGCAGGTAGATGGCATCCGGGTAGTAGAGAGCTCCGGGCTCCGCGTGGCGAAGGCTTCCAGTGGCCACTTGGAGCCGGCTGGCGGGATAGCCCCTCACACAGTGGCCGGCGGTGAGGATCCAGCGATCCGCGACGATGGCACCGCCACACAGGTGACTGCCGGTGGGGGTCTGCAGCGACACCTGATAGGGAGCTTCGCCCTCGGCAGCATTCTGGCCCCCGACAATGAGGGGCTCCTGGGCCAGGAGCTGGTGGCAAAGGAGGAGCAGGAGGTGTAGGTGGAGAAGGGAGCGTGAGTGGAGCGCCATGGCGGGAATGCAATCGCAGACTGAACTAGCCCGGTTTACCCCTCGGCGGTTTTGATAAAGCCATATGGCCCGGCCAAAGGTTCCGCCGAATCGCGGCCCATAAACGTATTTTATATCTGATTCCGATAAATGGTCAAGAAAGCGCTCTGGCTCTTCATTAGCTGTCCAAGCACAGAACCAAGATGTCGCCAGGGGCCTTACTTCTTTTTCTGCTGACGCTGGGAGGCAGCTCCACCTCCAGCTGGGCCATTCGAGTCAAGGGAAACGCCACCGGCAGAGCGGGCGTCTTCAAGGATCAACGGATCATTGGCGGAGAGGCGGCACCGGAGGGCTTTGCTCCCTATCAGATCTCCCTGCAGGGCCTGTCCGGCGCCCACTCCTGTGGCGGTGCCATCATCCATGAGCAGTGGGTCCTGACCGCCGCCCACTGCGTGGAGAATGTCTACGTCGATCGGCTGGTGGTGGTCACTGGCACCAATCAGTACAATCAACCCGGCGCCAGGTACTTCCTCCAGGCGATCCACATCCACTGCAACTACGACAATCCCGAGATGCACAACGACATCGCCCTGCTGCACCTCAGGGAGCCGATTGTGTGGAATGAGCGGACCCAGCCCATACCCACGGCCAAGGTGCCCATGCAGCCGGGCGACGAGGTCATCCTAACCGGCTGGGGCTCCACGATCCTCTGGGGCAGCGCACCCATCGATCTGCAGGTTGTCTACCTTCGCTATGTGCCGCACCTCGAGTGCCTGGGACTGCTGGGCAACGATCCCGACTGCGATGTCGGCCACATCTGCACCTTCTCGCGGCAGGGCGAGGGCGCCTGCCATGGCGACTCGGGCGGACCGCTGGTCAGCAACGGCCACCTGGTGGGCCTGGTCAACTGGGGATGGCCCTGTGCCACTGGAGTGCCGGTAAGTTGAGGGGAAGTATGCTGTTATGGGGAAGGCTTCTTAAGGTCGAGTTAAAGTTTCAGTTGCCTAACTCTCAGTTAAAGTTGAGGTTTAGAGAATCCTCTAGTAAAAACTCAGCTGGACTCTTCATTATTAATTAACCACGAAATAAATTTAAAATTAGTTAAGCCTATAACTGGCGGTTAATTATAAATCCTATCCTTAGTTAACTGAGGAATTTTTCTGGTTTTAACTACTATTTACATAACTTACTTGACATATGTTATCATGGTATCATTTGGTATCATTTATAACTCGAAGTCTGATAGGGTAGAAAACCCAACTCCTTGCCTATAAAACATAACCGATAATGGCAGCTATAACATATAGTAGTATCCAAAAATTAAACTTACCGAAAGTAGGAATGAAATAGCCCCAATAGATCCCAATTAACTTGAAGACTAACCTTGGCCTGGACTAGTTTGAAGAATGCTTTTCTCCGCTGTTAAATAAATAATTAAAGTACATTAAATGCAATTAAAAGACGCCTTGAAACCTTTCCCTGAATAGCAGGGTTTCCTATATCTTAACCCTCTAATCCCTATTCCAGGACGTCCATGCCGGCATTCTGTTCTATAAGGACTGGATCCGCAATATCATGAGTGGAAATGCGAAGTGCGGCGGCTTCAGCACCAACCAGGTCTAGGACTACCCTGTTCCGTGCTCCGATATCCGCTATCATTGCCCATAAAACTGGCCAGTTTATAAGGCCACGATAAACTAGCCCTCGATAAGAGCCTCTCAGACTCATTAATAAAATTTTAATAGCGATGAAAGTGGCTTTTGTGTTCAGTACGTGGCCAAACCCTCGCGATGCAGCTGTTCCACCTTAGCATACTGCTCCTCCTGCTCCTGCAGTCCCCCGACTCCGGCCAGGCCAAGCGCCTGGTGGGACCCCATCCGACGGGTCCATCGGGCCGGATCAAGGGCGGCCAGGATGCTGAGATTGGGGCTGCTCCCTACCAGGTCTCCCTGCAGCCCATAGTGGGAGCCCATAACTGCGGCGGGGCCATCCTCAACGAGCAGTGGATCATAACCGCTGGCCACTGTGTGGAGAACTTCGTCCCGGCCCTGGTCAACGTGATCACCGGCACCAATAAGTGGGCCGAGCCGGGCGCCGTGTACTACACCGCCGAGATCCACATGCACTGCATGTACGACCAGCCCTACATGCATAACGACATCGCCCTGGTGAAGCTCACCCAGAACATCACCTTCAACGAGCTGACGCAGCCCATCGACCTGCCCAACAGGCCCCTCCGCTCCGGCGACGAGATCCTGCTCACAGGTTGGGGCGCCGAGGTACCGTACGGCGACTCCATGGAGAACCTGCAGGAGCTGACCCTGGGCTTCGTGCCCCTGGACGAGTGCTACGCCATCTTCAACCAGACCAGCAGCATGGGCGTGGGCCACATCTGCACCTTCTCGCGGGAGGGCGAGGGCACCTGTCACGGCGACTCGGGCGGTCCGCTGGTCAGCAACGGCCGGCTGGTGGGCCTGGTCAACTGGGGACGACCCTGCGCAGTGGGCCTGCCCGATGTCCAAGCGAATGTTTACTACTACCTGGACTGGATTCGCAGCAAGATCAGCGGCAACGACAAGTGCTACTACTAAGGCAGTTTGTTAGGGGATTAATTAAGTTAATTACACGCCTTGAAAGTGAATAATTAACTTAAAGGAATTTCTTAATAAAAATGAGTTGGCTATAATACTGGAATTTAATATGATTTATGGGTTTCTTGGGCCAAAGGAACTACTAGAAAGGTTCTTTGGTAAATTTATACTGGCTTTAGGTGTTGAAAGAATACCTTTAATGACTTAATTAATTTCTTATAGAATTTTAAATTTTTATATGGAAGGGTTAGTACTTTAAAATGGAATAAAAGCCAAAGATAATATTTAAGAAATATATTTATATATATATTTTTTAATCGATTTTTCAAGGTGCTTTTTCTATTTATAAGAAATTTATTTTGACACCTAACTAACTGCCTTTGTAATATCTAAAATAATCCATTTGATGTTATCTAACTTTTACTGCGAGCTTCTCTATTACTCTGATTATCTATACAGAATAGAGATTAATCCTGCTTCAATTGTTAATATTAGTTAGCTATCCAATTCGTAATTGAATTTGTCTAATGGCTTCAAGATCTATAAAATATAAATTAAATATACTTAGAACACAGATATAAAGTTCAATATAAAGCAATCTAATCTCCAATTCAGTTTTCTAAAGCAGAAATAGTATAGATTTCATAAAAGGCTTTACCAAAAATGCAATTTAGTTTAGCTTGGCAACAGATCTTTATCCCGAGTGGCTCTGTTACGCTGATTATCTATATCTAAATAGAATGTAGATAAACCCAGCATGAAATAAAGTAAAATAGTTATCTAATCAAAAGCTAAATGGGATTTTCTTCTTCCTTAATGATGGATAATAGATAGTTTACTAATTGTTAAGATATAGATCCAAAATCATATATAATTTCCGAAGGCTATAAAATATTTAGAGATTAGAAATTGCAACGAAAGTCTAAAATCATATACAATTCCCTAAGGTTGTTATCAAATATTTAGGGCTTAAAAACGGATTTAAAAAAAAATAAACGCAGTTCAGCTTGGCAATATATTAATTAAAGACAGACTATTCTTTCTTTAATCTTAACTCCGAGTTTCTCTGCCACTCTGAATATCTATATCTGTATAGAATAGAGATTAATATTATATAAAATGCTCACAACCTTTACTTACTGAAAGATGGATAAGAGATAGTTCACATATTTATAGGACATAGGTCTAAAATCATATATAATTTCCTAGTGTTATGATCAAATATTTAGAGTTTAGAAATGTCTTTATAGAAATTGCATCGGAGTTTAGCTTGGCAATAGATTAATTAAAGAGAGATTATTCTTGCTTTAATCTTTACTGTCTGCTCTGTCTGTGATCAAATATTTATAGTTTAAAAGGACTTTACAAAAGGACTTTACAAAAAGAACTTTCCGTTTTTCAAGATATTAAATAATAGACAGAGTATTCCTTCTTTTAAAAGACATATATATACATATGTATTCTGGTCTAATCTAATCTTCATTGAGCACATATATTGCCTTCAATGTATGGGCTGATCAATCCTTAAAAGGCAAAAGGCAATCCTTAATGCAATACATTTAAGAAGCAAAATCATGTTTATTTACTTAATATATTTAAAAAACATTTATATTTATTTAGTATATTTAAGAAATGTAGAACTTTTTGGATTAAACCTTTATTGTATATCAAAAGCCAGTATCATTGTCTTTATATATATCCTGAGAACATGATCGAAATCCTTATCGATGTGGTGAAGGACATCCCACCGCCGAGCCACTTACTCTGACTAATAGTTGCTGGCGTAGCAGTCGCAGTTGCCGTCGCAGGTGCCCGAGATCTGGCGCCTGATCCAGTCCAGGTAGTACCACACGTAGGCATGGCTGTCCGGGACGCCGACGGCGCACGGATAGCCCCAGTTGACCAGGCCGTAGAGCACACCGTCCTGAGTCAGGGGACCGCCAGAGTCGCCGTGGCAGGAGCCCTGGCCGCCGTCCGTCAAGGTGCACGTGTGGCAGGGTCCGTTGAAGGGATCGTTGCCGAGGAGGGCCTGGCAGGTCGGGTGGTCCACGTGTGTGAGTGTGGCCTTCTTCAGGACGTCGGGAGTGTCGCCCCAGAGCACCGTGGATCCCCAGCCGGTGAGGAACAGCTGCGTTCCATTCTTCAGCGGCTCCGTGGGCAGCTTCGCCGGCTGGGTGTACTCGTTGAACTTTATGGTGTCGTTCAGCCGCATAATGGCGATGTCGTTGTGGTAGTCGGGGCTGTTGTAGTTGCAATGGACCCAGTACTCCTCCACAAAGTACTTGGCATCCGGCTGCTCCCATCGCACCGTGCCCGTGACCACCCGCAGGTAGGGGGGATTGAACCCATAGACGCAGTGCGCCGCCGTCAGGACGTGACGCTCGTCGATGATGGCGCCGCCGCACATGTGGTCGCCGTACATGCCCTGCAGCGAGATCTGGTACTTGGCCTCGCCCAGCGCCGCATCCTCGCCGTTGATCACGCGGTTCTGGTAGGTGCCGCCGCCCACCTGGGCGATCCTCGCCAGCCGCTCCCCGCTGAGCGGAGCCTGGCGTGCGGCATTGCTGGTGTGACAGCACCAGGCCAACAGGATCCCAAGGATCAGGACCGCAGACAGACCGACACGCAACATTGTACCGTAAGTACTTGGTTCTTGGCCAATTAAGTCTGCAAGCGGGTTGTGATTTGGCTTTTATACTGGCCAAAACCGCCCAATATCGTAAGCCGCCGAGGGTTTTACCGTAAGTAGGATTCTATTTTCCCGCAGGCTGTATCTATGCCATAAAGTCGGGCCCCCATAAAATGATATAGACGTACTCTGATTATGACTGATTTCGGTGGGGACAATTAGTATCCGAGAGGTCGGGGGACGAGACGGGGAATCAAGCACTGCTGGACATTGGCACGATATATTCTTCCAAAAAAAAGGGAAGTTACGATACGCTTTCAACAATTTTATCTGAAGATCATAAATAATAAAGTTGTTGAAAATGTGAAAACCTTATTCCTTATAAATCAATACAAGGAATTATCAAACTTATGTTGCTTTTTATTATAATGAGTTAAATAAAATATTAGAGCAAAATCTAAGAAAAGAAAGAATTATTAATTATTATTTCTGATTAATAAAGCTTTTAAAAAGATTTTAAACTTAATTTTTATATAATGCCTTTTACGGAAAAATAAGGCTTTTAAATCTCTCCTTAAATATTTTTATAATTATCCTATTAATCTCATTATTTAATTGAACATTGTGGGATTTTAAGACTGGCCAAGAACGATTCCACATTAAGATTTAAAGCCCTTTACACAATTGATACCTGATCATATATCATAGATTATTTATCATACTTTAAAGTTGTAATGTCATTTACCACAAATCTGAAGTTGTTTAAATATACTTATGTCCAAGTTTGAACAGAAATTAAAATTTTATTAAAATATTATAAGCCTGAGAAGTAATGTTTGCTTTTTCCCTTTAACATGCATAATTTAATCAAGATGGTTAGATGGTTATTTCTGTATATATGTTTAGGTTTTTTATGTATACAGAAATAACATCTAGAAAAATAAAGCTTACTCTAGTTAGGTTACCTTAAGCTTATTAAAATGATTAAATGCTTCCTTGGTTTGTAAGTTTTTATCGGAACTATTAATAAAAAACTCTCATTAACAATATTCTTCTAATAAAAGCAATCCTTAGTTTAATTTGGTTGGCCATTTTCCCTTTAAACAAGCATCCTTTAATCAATTTTTTAAGTTTATATATACAGAAATAAACATCAAACATCCATAAAAAGGAAGCTTACTTTATGTAGATTACTTTTTATATTATTAATATGAATACATTCATTCTTGGTGATCACTGAGTGTGAATGAATGAGTGTTTACCAAAACTATTGATAAAATTTTTCATTGATAACATTTTTTTTAATAAAAGAAGCTTTTAATGAACTGATAATCAAATCCAACTATAAGTTCTACGCCATACAAGTCCCAGAAGTATTTTATATTATTAGCAACCTTTCCCAATCTTGAGCTCTTAGACTTTCATGTTTGTGTCGAGTTTATTTCATGTTTATATATATTTATTTATTTATTATATAAATTTAAAAGCAAGAGAGAATATATTTAAAATTCCCTAGAGTATACTCCCTAGTCTTAAGCATTTCCCCTCTTAAACATCACGGTCCTAGCATACATACTGCTATTACTATTATCTAATGCCATAAGGCGTTGGTAAACAGACCCATAAAAGCCTAGATAACCCACCTTAAACCAGCCAATGACCACAGGCCTGGGTCTTGGCCTTGTCCCGGCGCCTGATTAAGTGGATATAGTCAACGACATTGTATTTTCATTCAATAATAAATGTAATTTCACATATTCTGGCCCAGGCACGGTCAGCACTATGATCTCCCTTAGGTGACCATTTTACGGCAGCCCGAGCGGGTTCTACGGATCCAGTCCTGGTAGTACACCGTGTTGGCATACCTGGAACGGAAAGGGATTTATATGATGCAGAGACTAAGTGGAGAGTGTCAGCTTACATGTCCGGCATGCCCACGCCGCAGGGTCGTCCCCAGTTGACCAGGCCCACCAGCTTGCCCTGCCACATGAGGGGTCCCCCCGAGTCGCCGGAGCACGAGCCCTCGCCCACCTTGGTGTAGGTGCAGATGTGGCCTATATCGATGCCTGTATGGTGGTCCCAGGCCTGCCGGCACTCCTCGTGACCGATGATGGTCAGGTTGAGGGTCTGCAGGAGCTGGACCGTGGGCTGGCTGCTCTCCGGAGCACCCCAGCCCGTCAGCGTAGCCGTGGCGCCCGCCGGCGGCTGCTCCGAGCTCAGCTCCACGAGCTGCACGCGCTCATTCAGGATGATGGACTCGTTGACATGGATCAGGCCGATGTCGTTGTTGTAGACGTAGGGAACATCGTACAGACAGTGGACCAGGGCCTGGTCGGGAAACAGAGTCTGGCCGGGCTCCAGGCGATCGTTGGTGCCCACTATGATCCGGAGATCCGCGAGGCCATAGTCCAGGGCACAGTGGCCGGCGGTGAGAATCCACTGCTCGTCGAGGATGACCCCGCTGCAGATGTGCGACTTCCAGGTGGTCTGAATGGATACCTGATAAGGCGCCACCCCGTCGGCCGCCTCCTGGCCACCCACAATGCGGTTTTGGATTTTACGATGCCCTGAAGTCTGGGTCTCCAAACGCTTGCCGCGCGTGACGTCAATGGTGGTGGCCAGCAGAAGCAGCCACAGGGACCGGGGACAATGAAGACGCACCATGACAAAGCCTCCTATTCGGAGACGGGGGACAGAGTCGCGCGAATTAATGACCAGCAATGGAAAATTGTATGACCCAACTGGGCGTTTTTATATGGAATCCCCATATAATACCATTTTATCGGGGCCTTGCCCGTGGGTTTTTTCGCCGCTGACCACTGACTGACCACCGAATCTTTATGGCCCCGGGCCAGGTATCTTTACGGCCTTAAGGATAAAACCCAATCGGCAATGGCGGAACGCTCCAATTGGAGCTGGCGGATCGTAAACCGATCTGCCGGATGTCTGTGAGTGTGTGCCTGGGACTCGGCAAATCTCGGCGCTCTATAAATGCACCGAGCCGTCGGAGCAACTAGCTCATAGTGCCGGAGCCCCACTTCGGGTACGAATGCCACTTATCGCTCCTGTCCCCCTGACGCTCCCTGTTCTGCAAGTTCTCCAAGTTATCCAAGAGAGCGATAAGATGGGTGGTGAATGGGGAGGTTTAATGTAAAGGTGGTCCGATCGGGAAGCTTTAGTTGCGATTGCAAGTCAGAGCCATGAGAACTTGGTGGAAAATTCCGGGAATGCTGCTGCTGCTGCTGGTGGTGGTGGCCCTGCCCTCGGAGGCGATGAGGATGCGGGAGGAGCCGCCGCCAGGCCTGGCAAATGTCAATAGGCATCGCTCTGGCCAGGAGGCGGATTTGTCGGCCAAGGGAGGCATCCAGGGTCGTGTCGCTGGCGGGACCACGGCCGGCGAGGGCAGCTGGCCCTGGCTGGCCTCCGTCCAGAACGTGTACTCCTACCATCTGTGTGGGGCCAGCATCATCCACGAGCGCTGGCTGGTCACCGCCGCCAGCTGCGTGTCGGGGCTCAGGGCTCGCAACTTGCTGGTGGTCACGGGCACCAACGACTGGTGGGACCTCAGAGCCAGCTACTACCTGGTGGACCAGATCCACGTGCACTGCAACTTCGACAAGCCGCTGTACCACAACGACATCGCCCTGCTGCACCTGAACGAGGACATCGTGTTCGATGAGCTCACCCAGAAGATCTCCCTGGCCGACATCGATGAGCTGCAGGAGGGCGAGCCGCTGTCCTTCGCCGGCTGGGGCAGCCCCGAGGCCATGGGCACCTACGAGCGGTATCTGCAGGAGTCCTCCGGCACCTATGTGCCGGTGGAGGAGTGCAGCCAGCAGCTGGGCAACACCGACGATGTGGACCAGGGCCATGTCTGCGTCCAGATGGACGCCGGCAAGGGCGCCTGTCATGGCGACACCGGCGGCCCGCTCGTCGACAGCCAGCAGCGCCTGGTCGGACTCGGCAACTGGGGCGTGCCCTGCGGCCACGGCTTCCCGGTGAGTAGTCCACATGCCATAATATCACCCCTATCCCCATTTATGACCATTTATTTCCCCAGGATGTGTATGCTCGGGTCCCCTTCTACCACGATTGGATTCGCACCACGATGAACGGCTGTACAATCGCCTAGACATTGGACACCTTCAATCGGGACACTGAGGGAAAAGTCTACTTCATACAATTCAGCGTGGAAATGATTGTTTCTCTAAATATACTTAAGAAACCCATATTAAAAATGATTATAAACTCAAGCTTTTGCTTTATTTTAACATTATTTTAGACGGATTCCACTAGCAAACTATGGAACAAGACCTATTTATTAGCATATATCATATTTTATTTAGAGATCAGTTATCACAGATTACACAGTTTGCAAATACATTATAATCTGGAGTACGATAAAGAATCTTTGAAGGTTTAATATCACAGAGTTCCTAAAGTTGTGAGACTTCTTTTGAGTTATGTTTATAGATTCAGTAAGATTTCCACAGTATTCATACTTGTTTTGAGTTATGTTTACAGTTTTAGAAATATAATATACGATTGGTATTCTTTATCTTATCAAGGGGGTCTTTAAGATATAATTTTAGTTTGATAAAAGTATAGATTAAATTTAGTTCCTTTTACATATAATATACATATATTATATGTTTTAAATTAGAAATTGTTTCTTGCAGACTTTTTGCATTGATTAAATAAAGAAATTAAAAGAAATTAAACTATCAGCAAACTTGGTTATAAAGCTGTTTATGGCCTTGTCATTGTAATCATGAGTATTCGATGGCTGACTGACCCAAGTGCTGACTCAGCGTGAATGCCGTCAAGTTCTGACTATAACTAGTTGAGAATACCCTTGTGTGCTTAGGACTGTTTCCATTTTAATGTTAATGCCGAAATATGATATATAAGGTCGTATATTCTTTAAATATTTATGTTAAATATATTTTAAATCATATAAATTATTAATATATTATACGTTAAAATTACATAAATCTTATGTTCTATTAATTAAGAAAAGCTTTCAAGTCTTTATAACTCAAAACAATATTTACAAGTGCTCATTGTCTTACTTCCAAACTAAAGCAAAGCAAACTAACTTAAGACAAAGTATCGATTTATGTGTTTGCGATTAGATCTAGGGCTATAACTAATTCAAGAACAACTTTTCCTTAGTGTACCTAGTACCCATGAAGTTAATGGCTGGTTTATTAAAAGATTTTTACGAGGGGAGAGTTCTTGGTTTTTTGGCCCCGGCTGGCCATAGTTGAGATTGCCTCAGCCTTTATGGCCAGCTCATTAATATCACGCCGGCTATCTAATATCGTACGCCGAATATCGTGTATCGGAGGTTAGCTAATGCCCACCTGCACTCCTTTGCAGTTAGTCCAACTTTAACAGCCCGTGGCCCAACATGTCTTGCCAAGTCAGAGCGGTCTCTCTGCTCGTCCTCGTCCTCGTCCTGCTGGCGGGGTCCCCATCCGAGGCTGCCTTCCGGCACCGCGCCTTGCCCAAAAGATCGGTTAAAGTCCCCTCCAGCCCTGCGGATAAGTACAGCTCCCGGATTGTGGGCGGACAAGAGTCCGATGTGTCGGCAGCTCCCTTCCAAATCTCGCTGCAGAATGCCTATGGGTATGCCATCTTATCTTCCTCAGACCGAACTAGGACCTGTTTTTGAATTTAAATTAAAAATGAAAGAGAGGTTGCTCGAGTTTAATAGGATTTTAATCGGATTTATTTAGAGGATCTGTTTTTGAATTTAATTTAAAAATCAAACAGAGGTTGCTTGAGTTTAATAGGATTTTATTAGGAATTATTTAGAGGATCTGATTTTGAATTTAAATTAAAAATCAAACAGAGGTTGCTTGAGTTTAATAGGATTTTATTAGGTTTTATTTAGGATCTGTTTTTGAATCTAAATTAAAAATCAAACAGAGGTTGCTTGAATTTAATAGGATTATATTAGGATTTATTTAGAGGATCTGATTTTGATTTTAAATTAAAAATCAAACAGAGGTTGCTTGAGTTTAATATGATTTCAATAGGATTTATGTAGAGAATCTGTTTTTGAATTTAAATTAAAAATCAAATAGAGGTCGCTTGAATTTATTATGATTCTATTAGGATTTATTTAGAGGATCTGTTTTTGAATTTAAGTTAAAAATCAAAAAGAGATTGCTTGAATTTAATAGGATTTTATTATAATTTATGTACAGAATCTGTTTTTAAATTTAAATTAAAAATCAAACAAGGGTTGCTTGAATTTAACAGGATTTTATTAGTATGAATTTAGAGGATCTGTTTTTGAATTTAAATTAAAAATCAAACAGAGGTTGTTTGAATTTAATAGGATTTTATTAGGATTTATTTAGAGGATGTGTTTTTGAATTTAAATTAAAAATCAAACAGAGGTTGCTTGAGTTTAATAGGATTTTATTAGGAATTATTTAGAGGATCTGATTTTGAATTTAAATTAAAAATCAAACAGAGGTTGCTTGAGATTAATAGGATTTTATTAGGATTTATTTAGAGGATCTGCTTTTGAATTTAAATTAAAAATCAAACAGAGGTTGCTTGAGTTCAATAGGATTTTATTAGGATTTATTTAGAGGATCTGCTTTTGAATTTAAATTAAAAATCAAACAGAGGTTGCTTGAGTTCAATAGGATTTTATTAGGATTTATTTAGAGGATCTGCTTTTGAATTTAAATTAAAAATCAAACAGAGGTTGCTTGAGTTCAATAGGATTTTATTAGGATTTATTTAGAGGATCTGCTTTTGAATTTAAATTAAAAATCAAAGATAGGTTGCCTGCATTTAACAGGATTTTATTAGTATTTATTTAGAGGATCTGATTTTGAATTTAAATTAAAAGTCAAACAGAGGATGCTTGAGTTTAATAGGATTTTATTAGGAGTTACTTAGAGGATCTGATTTTGAATTTAAATTAAAAATCAAACAGAGGTTGCTTGAGATTAATAGGATTTTATTAGGATTTATGTAGAGAATATGTTTTTGAATTTAAATTAAAAATCAAAGAGAGTTAGCTTTAGTTTAATAGGACTTATTTAGAGGATCTGCTTTTGAACTTAAATTAAAAATCAAAGAGAGATTGCTTGCATTTAATAGGATTTTATTAGAGATTTTATTTCTTTATCGTTTTCCGCAGCAACCATGTCTGCTCCGGCGCCATCATTGCCGACCAGTGGGTGGTCACCGCCGCCAGCTGCGTGGCTGGGCTGCGAACGAACTTCATAAAGGTGGTCACCACCACGTACAACGACTGGGGCGACGCCGGCTGGGAGTACTCCGTGGAGCGGGTGGTGTCGCACTGCAACTTCGACAAGCCGATGTACCACAACGACATTGCCCTGATCAAGACCCACGCCTTCTTCGACTACGACGAGGTGACCAAGAACATAACCACGGCGCCGCTGGACGACCTGGTCGAGGGCGAAACGCTGACCATGTACGGCTGGGGAAGTACCGAGATTGGCTCAGACTTTTCCTGGAAGCTGCACCAACTGGACCTGACCTATGTGCCGCCTGCCAAGTGCAATGCCACCTACGGCGGCAC
Organism: Drosophila pectinifera; assembly: GCA_008042775.1. Lineage (NCBI taxonomy): Eukaryota > Metazoa > Arthropoda > Insecta > Diptera > Drosophilidae > Drosophila > Drosophila pectinifera. The sequence continues at coordinate 286,014 of VNKC01004929.1, forward strand.
TGGGGACCTGGACCTGGGTCACCTGTGTGCCGTGGGTCGGGTGGGAGCCGGAGCCTGTCACGGCGACACCGGCGGGGCCCTGGTGGACAGCAAGGGGCGGCTGGTCGGCGTGGGCAACTGGGGCGTGCCCTGCGGCTACGGCTTCCCCGATGTCTTTGTCCGGCTCAGCTTCTACGACAGCTGGATACAATCCACGATCAACGGCTGCTCCATTTCCTAGACAACAAAGGCGTCCCTGGCTGGCAGATGCACATCTTCCACGCTGCCTGCTGCTGCTCAGGAACTGTGTCAAAGTCCAGGGGAACTGATTTAGACAGTAAATGGAAAGTAATTGAAATGATTAATTGCAAATCTTGATACTACCTGGGCCAGACGTCTAGCTGTTGTTGTAATGTCGGGTGATAAGTGAGTTGTGAAAATGTGAGAAATTGCCATCATAAAAGGCAGGTGGGTGGGTTTTTCGAGTCCAACATAATACCCTAGGGTGAAGGTGGTATAATTTTTATTTCAGATATAACTGAGTAGTGGCAACTCAAGCCTGTAAGTGTGGCGCTGGCTTTATCATATAGAGAGACTATATTTTTATATTTGCGGCAAACATTTCCGCCTTTTTTATCTACGACCTTTTGTTTACAATTTATTTAGCCACAGAATTAAATAAATAACTAGTCTCAAGGGTATGCCCACTTCCATATCAGCCTCTGGTTGCCTAGGGAATTGTTTTATTTGAATTTCGAGTAAACTTCCACACGCCTGCCGAGCCCTATCGAGTGGCGACGTCTGAAGATCTCCATGAAGCAAAGTCCGCCCACACGGCGTATGAGTAACGTTGGCCGGTCGGTTGTCTGTCGAAACGGCTCGTAGAGTTCCCCCTTATCAGCAGCAGCCGGCCTGGCATGGTAATTGTCACTATCGAAGCTCCCCCCGCAGTGGCCGCGCTTATCGCCACCGCATTCGAAAGAAACTCTCGGGGCGATAAGGAAGTATTCGCACAGAACCCGAACCTCGACTATAAAAGCAAATCCCGGGCCAAGAAGTGCACAAACCGCTTACGGAAGTGGCACACAGCACAACACTGAGAGAAATTGCTCGAGAGTCTTTATAAATATTTCAAATTAAACAAGATGAAGTTTATGGTAGTGACCTGTGTCCTGGTGGTCCTCCTGGCGTCGCATTCCTCGGCGCGTCGAGTGCCCGTGACGCGTATCCCTCAGCTGAACCACCACCTGGGCCATGTGAAGCCCGAAACCCGCGTGATAGGCGGCACCGACGCCGCCAGTGGCTTTGCCCCCTACCAGGTGTCCATCATGAACACCTTCGGAGAGCATGTGTGCGGCGGCAGTATCATAGCTCCCCAGTACATCCTCACCGCCGCCCACTGCCTGGAGTGGCCCATACAGTACCTGAAGATCGTCACCGGCACCCTGGACTACACCAAGCCGGGAGCGGAGTATCTGGTGGATGGAGTCAAGATCCACTGCGGCCACGACAAGCCGGCGTATCACAACGACATTGCCCTGATCCACACGGCCAAGCCGATTGTCTACAATGCCCTGACCCAGCCCATCAAGCTGGCCACCAAGGGCAGTCTGCCCAAGGTGGGGGACAAGCTCACCCTGACCGGATGGGGCAGCACCAAGACCTGGGGCCGCTATGTGACCCAGCTGCAGAAGATCGATCTGCGGTACATCGAGCACAGCAATTGCGAGTCCCGGGTGCGCAATGCCAGCTGGCTGGGCGACGGCCATGTGTGCACCTTCACCCAGGAGGGACAGGGCTCCTGCCATGGCGACTCCGGTGGCCCGCTGGTGGACGAGAACCAGACCCTGGTCGGCGTCGTCAACTGGGGCGAGGCCTGCGCCATTGGCTATCCAGACGTGTTCGGATCGGTGGCCTACTACGCCGACTGGATCGCAGAGATGATGACGGCCTCGGGCACTGCCTGCTAGAGTCGCCTCACCCCAGAGGGGGCAAAAGCCACAATGAACAAAAATAGCCAAAACCAAAACAAAAAATTGGCACATACTTAATGGAGCTTGCCAAAAGCCGATCAAATTAGCCCGTAAAGTTTATCACTCACATATCGTATACCCGTATTTATGAACAAATAAAAAGAGCCATATAGCCTCAGCTTCTGATAAACCCCGCCTTATGTCCAGTGTTTTTCCACCTCCCAGGTATTCTTATTTCTGAGTTGATCCCTCGAGGAAATCCCCCACTCGAAGCTGCCCAGATAACCCTTAGCGGTTTGTCATTGCCTCGATCAATCATTCCCAGAAGTGAATCAGGTGTCAGGGAGGCCGTAAACAATCCAGTTCGGATGAAGTCTGATATCAGGAAGCGTTAGTTCTCGCTATTCGCATTAGTTAATATATGGGAACTAAGATTAGGGGCCGTACTACGAAAGGGGTTTTGCAGGAGAGTGCTTAATATTAGTTAGTTATCAGCAACAATGAAATAGTAGGCTACAAAGGTTGTCTTTCAAAAAACACACTCATAAAATCAAACAGTTCTTATTATTATTATTATAAGAGATGGAGAAGTTAAGTAAACCAAACTAAACCATTTATATAAACTCTATTCAAATATTAGAAAGTATTGGCTTAAGTATTATAGATTAAAGAATATTATTTGGGAAACCGAAGAATGCCCAAATAATTAATTTAAGCATTACATTTGAAAGTACAAGATATTTACATACTTAATTTAAAGACATGAAGACATATTACTCAGATTAGCTCAAGTTTCAGCTTATTTAATAACCCCTTTAAATAATTGTTTGAACGTAAATATTATACAAATTAGCATGTATTTATTGGGTAAATAAACAAATACTACTAAAGGGGTTTTGCAGTGGCATGCTTAATATTAGTTAGTTATCAGCAACAATGAAATAGTAGGCTACAAAGGTTCTCTTCAAAAACACACTCATAAACTATTATTATTATAAGAGATGGATTAAACCAAACTAAACCATTTATATAAACTCTTTTCAAATATTATGAAATGTTGAGTTAAATATTAAGGATTACTAATATATTTTATTTAGGAAACAAAATAATTCCTAAACAATTAACAAATTACATTTAAAAGTACAAGATATTCACATACTTAATTTAACAAAATATAGAGGCATTTCAAATTGAGATTTCCATTCAAAGATCTTGATCTAATAAAGTCTGGTAATACCCAAAAAGTCTAAAGTTAAATAATTTATTATACAAATTAGCATGTATTTATTAGGTAAATAAACAAATACTACGAAAGGGGTTTTGCAAAGGCATGCTTAATATTAGTTAGTTATCAGCAACAATTAAAAAGTAGGCAACAAGATTATCTTCAAAAACACACTCATAAAATCAAACAATTCTTATTATTATTATAAGAGATGGAGAAGTTTACTAAAGAGAACGACACCATTTATATAAAACCATTTCAAAGAGAAAAAGGGTTGGAAGGAATTTTAAACTACATTTGATTTATTTTATTAAATATTAATAATTTAGGAATATTATTTGGAAAACCGAAGAATGTCTAAGTAATCAATTTAAGATTTTCATTTGAAAGTACAAGAAAGTACAAGTACTTTATTTAATAAAATATAGAAGCATTTTCAGAGTAAGATTTACATACAAGGATCTTGATCCAATAAAGCCTGGTAATACCATCATCTTAAACATCTTGATGTCAAGACATATTACCCAAATTATCTCAAGTTTCAGCTTATTTAAGAACCCCTTTTAAGAATTGATTTCACGTTAATGTTATTTAAATTAACATGTACATATTTGTTGGGTAAATAATCCAACTTATCAGCGCCTAACCTTGCGCTCCCAAAGCCAAGTGAAGGCTCCACTATCTGCTAAAGAGTGTGAGGTATCTCCACTGACCCAGCTGGGTTCCTCTAAACAGAATTTAAGCCTTAAGTTCGTGACTGAATTACTAATTACCAGGCCTAGTACCTATAAGAAGTACTTCCAGAGGGACTCAGAGCTCAGTGGGTTGAGTAAACAGCTGCCATTATGTTGTCCATCCTGCTGCCAGTGCTCCTGTTCACTTGCATCGCCTCCAGTCAGATCCTGTATCCACCGCAGTTCACAGTAAGTCGCATTGTGGGCGGCGAGGATGCCGCCGAGGGTGTGGCTCCCTACCAGATCTCGCTCCAGGGAGCAGGAAGTGGCCAGCACTCGTGCGGCGGAGCGATCATCGACGAGCGCTGGGTCATCACGGCGGCGCACTGCACCCGGGGCAAGCAGGCTTCGGGCTTTCGTGTCCTGGCGGGCACCCAGGATCTGCAGCAGAATGCCTCGAGGTACTACTACCCGGACAGGATCGTGGAGCACTCGGACTATGCGCCGCGCAGGTATCGCAACGACATAGCCCTGCTGCACCTGAACGAGTCGATAGTCTTCGACAATGCCACCCAGCCGGTGGAGTTGGATCACGAGGCCCTGGTGCCCGGATCCCGGCTTCTGCTCACCGGCTGGGGGACTCTGTCCTTGGGCGGAGAGGTTCCCGCTCGGCTGCAGAGCCTGGAGGTCACCTACGTGCCCTTCGAGCAGTGCCGCGCCGCCCACGACAACAGCTCGCGGGTGGACATCGGCCATGTGTGCACCTTCAACGACAAGGGACGTGGGGCTTGCCACGGGGACTCCGGCGGTCCTCTGGTGCACAACGGCAAGCTGGTGGCTCTGGTCAACTGGGGCCTGCCCTGCGCCAAGGGCTATCCAGGTGAGTCTTGGCTGGAGAGGTCCTGGCATAATAAATACTTAATTATTCTGTTCCTTTAGATGCCCATGCCTCCATTGCCTACTACCACGACTTTATACGCACTCAAATAAGTTTATCCAAGACGGATGGTCTAGATGAGAATCTGGAGGAGTGATGAAGGGCAAGGTCCTTCCAGACCCCTCGAAATTCTAGGGCTTACTCTACTATCTTGGCGTAAAAATTCTGTCTAGGTTTATCCTCTTAAACGTAGAAGTCTCAAGGGTTTATAAACTTATCTTTTAAATAATTTCTGTATTCACTTTCTAATGGAAAATCCCGAAAGTTTTCCTTAAAATTTCCCCCAAAATATGCCCAATTTGTGGTTGGTTTTCTTTCTTTAACACTTGTTTTTTAATACGGAGTTTGGTAAGAATTACTTAAAACCTAGGCAACATCTGGGGCGACTATGGGGTGCTATGGGTATCCAGGGATCGATGACAGCTAACTAACTAGATCCTGGATGTGGCGAGCAATGAAGAATACTTAGAACTGGTTCGGGGGCAGGTAATGATTGGCGATGGGTCCACCATTGCCGTTGCCGGCACCGTTATCCGCGAAGTGTCCCTCCGAGGGCTGCTGTTGCTGCTGCTGGGCCTGCTCCTCCTCCTCCTCCTCCTGGGGGTCCAGCGAACCCACCACCGAGGTGATGGGAGCCACGCCCTCGTCGGTGATGGTGGAGCTGCCCCCCAGGGTGTCGTACTGCGACTGGATCTGTCGCTGGGCATTCAGAGCCTCCTCTGGAGTGCGGTACTTGATGAAGAACACCTCCGGCTTGTTGATGTGCTGCGGGGCCTCGGCGATGGCATCCTGCAGATCGGCGGCCGAGGTCTTCTTGGCCAGCACATAGACCACGGTCTTCTCCTGCTTCAGGCTCTTGGCCAGGTTCAGAGCCGCCGCGCGGTTGGTCTGCGCCGGGGTCTTCACGAACAGCACGTTGTAGTGGTTGCGCGGCTGCTGGGCCAGCTGATTGAGCTCGTCCTGCACCTCGTCCTCGGACTCCTCGGGCGCCGAGTGAATGAAGAAGTTCTTGGTCACAATCGGGCGCTTGGGAATCCTCACCCTGGGGCGGGCCCGCCTCTGCTGCTGGAGGGGAGCTGTCTGGAAGTTGACGGGGAATCCAGTGGGCATGGGGAAGGAGCCCACAGTGGGTCGGGCCGCAGGCTGAGCCTGCTGCTGATGGTAGTGACCACTGGGGGGCAGGTAGGGCAGCGGCAGCGGAGGCAGGACCGGATGGGAGGACTGCAGCTGCTGCTGCTGCTGCTGGGCCTGCTGGAGCTGCTGGTTCAGCAGGTGGGCCACCACAGGTGGCTGCTGCTGCAGCTGCTGCTGCTGGATGCGGTAGTTGTAGCCCGCCTGGGTCAGGCTGATGTCCGCCCGGCTGAGGGACGCGCAGGTGGCCGCCATCAGAACCGTCTGGAATGGGGAAAGATGCATTATAATCCTCGGTAGATGCAGGGGAAGTCTGCAAGAGATCTTAGGGGATCTCCATGCCTAGAATTCCACGTTTCCTTTAGAAGACGCGGTCTAAAAGTATGCTATATCACAGGACACTGCCATATCACATTCTTTCAGCACTTTGAAAGGTCCTAGAAGGTATATAATCCATTGGAGACCCACCACAAAGATCTTCATGCTGTCGCTTGGTGGGTTTTTTCTGCGCTGGCTAGCTGTCTGCTCCGGATGCTCCCGCTCGTTCCGTGTGTCTTGGAGCTGTGATGATGGCTTCGGCGGGCTCTGGGCTTTTATACCGAAACTCGTTCATGGGTTTATTATCGGAAACAAATCGCGAAGAGCCAGCAGCAGCCAACAGTTGCAACAGTTGTGGGCCATAAAACACAAACAGCATTTGTTATGCATGGCCAAGACGTCGGATCCACAGCCACATCCACATCTGTCCATCTGGTTGGGTGGCGAGTGGGCCATTGTATTGGGTTTACAAGGGAGTTCCACCAAGCCGAGCGAGAGAGAGGTGGCCTCAACAATGGACTGAGACGCATTCGGGAGCCCGGTCTGCAATCGTTGTAAACAAGTTTTATTTCGAACATTCGCCCAATATAAATGTTATCATAGATCATCAGAGTGTTAAGGCATATATTTTGGATTAATGTTAATGTTTTACTTTCAGAAATAAAAATATTAAGTAAACATGGTCTGCAATTTTCTGGCTTTTTAAGGTATTAAAATGTTAGAGCTTGTCTGGTTTCTTAAAGAAGATTTATGGTGAGATAAAGGTAGCCCTGTTCCCTTAACAAAAATAACATTCACCAAGAAAATATGTTTCATTATTATTTTTTAAATTAATTAATCAAAGGTTAAAGATTATTTTCGGTATGATAAAGTTAGTTATATTTCTTTACTGAAAATACCATTACCCAAAAAATTCGCAGGCCTATATTTGCTTATTTTTTAAATAATCCATATAGTCCTTTTTTTTAATAATTCTCCTAGCTTAAATAATTAAACGTTGAAGATGATTTACGGTGTGTTAAAGTTAGTTGTATCCCTAACCATTAACCAAATATGTTTCAGGCCTTTAATTGCTTATGTTTGAAATAATAATCCACATATTCCGCATCCTAACAATATTCCCAGCTTAACTTATCAAACGTTAAAGCTGGTCTAATTTCTTAAAATTGACTTAAGCCGAGATAAAGTTAGTCCCATTCCCTTAATAAAAATTCTATTAACCAAGGAAATATGTTTCACATTCAGTTTTTAAAAAAATTCTTCTAGCTTAATTAGTGAAAAGGTTTGGTTCTTAAAGATGATTTACGGTGAAATAAAGTTAGTTCTGTTCCTTTACTGAAATAACATTATCCAAGGAATTACTTTAAATAATAATCCCCATAGTTCTAATGCTAATAATTCTCATAGCTTAATTTATAAACTGTTTCTTTACTAAAATTTCCATTAACCATGGAAAATATGTTTCACCCCTGCTTGCTTATTTTTGAAATATTAATACACACATATTCCCCATCCTAAAAATAATCCTGGCTTAATTAGTAAAAAGTTGACGCTGCTATCTTAATTAATAATAATCCTTAAAGTCCTACAAATATACAAAATTTTCATTAAATAATATTTCTGTTAGAAAGACTTTAGTTTATTTGAAATAATTTAAACATCGATTTGCTGTGCTCTTTCTCCATTGCTTATTGTATTAATAATATTATTTACTGTAAAATCCTTCTACTTTTGCTTTAAGAGTCCATGAAAAGCTTCTTAGAAAATACAAAAAACATAAAAGAAGACTAGGCCTCTAGCTGTTTATTTTTTAACAATAATCATTATAGTCCTCCATCCAATATACCTCCTAGCTTTATTTATTCTCGTAGTCCTCCCAAATTATTTAATAGTTCTTTCGTAAACTAACATTTCATTAAATAACATCACTGTCAGGAAGCCATTTTTGAATTTAAACAATTTAAACCTAGACCTAGACCGATGCTTCTTGCAAATTATAATATTATTTATTGTAATTATAATATTATTTATTTTAATATCCTACTTTGATACTTTGCCTAGAAATCCTAGTCCTATTTTAAAAGTAGACTCCTTTAAGAGCACTATTACAGGTATCTGCCAATACAAGTTAATTAGCTTAAATAGCTATTTGTAAGTCTGATTTAATCACAAAATAATGAGTACATTTCACCATTAATCATGCCTGATTTTGGCCACTTCTCAGGCATTGCTAATTTTGATATAATTAAGTTGTTGAAACAGATTTGCCACGGCTGCCAGGGAAACAATCAACAACTCGTTTAAATTAATACAAAGGTATTGCTGTTTTTCTTGGATATTTTTGCAGATGAGATGAATGACACTAAATAAAAAGAAATATTTAAATATTGATGATGAAGATGGGCGACGAGGTTACAAACCCGTCTTTAAATGCACTTTTGTCCCCTCGGCCATTCATTGTCTGTGACTTGTTTTATTGTTCGAAAACTTGTTGCCATCAAATGGAAATTGAAAATGGTAAATTCGGGGACCAGCGAGGGTATTTCGCATCTGTCTTGGCCTGGCCCAAGGTCTAGGCCCATTCGATTGGGCGTTAATATATATTGGGCTATACATTGTAGCCCTAAATGTGCCAAAATGATCCGAGTTGGACTCGGAATGGGTTTCAGAGAAGTGAAGGTAAATCACCTGTTAAAATCGAAAGTGTGGGTATGGTCAGTGGACAATTGGATGATTCCGGCTTCCAGAGGAAATTAGTTGTCATAACACTGGGCATAAAGCAGATGCATTCGAAATGAGATCGGATTCGGGCCTTATATGGCTAATTGGAGGCCCTATTATTGCGGAGTGAATGTAACCTGGATTACATCAAAGCGGAGAAGCTCTCGACTTCCTCTCCAATTTGATAGGCCTTTGGGATTGAAATTTGATTTATTTGGCTGCCCACTTAACATATACTATGTATAAGGTCATATGCTCTTATTTATGGGTAAATATTATATCAGAGTCCTAAAATGTGATAGGTAGGCGAAGGCTAGGGAATGCTTAATTTTGATATCTTGTAAGATTCAAATTTAAAATAATTTTAAGGTAGAACAGACACTTAAAACCGTAGGCTAAAATGCTATTTATGTTCTTTCATAAATTTATGTGTTGCTGCCAAAAAGTGCAGCAGAGAGCTTTATTTATGTTAAAAATTAACTTAAAAAAAAATTTATTTATAGATTATTTTTCCTATATTAAAAAAATAGTTCTACATTGTTTTGTATTATCTATTATTATATCTAAGGTTCTTATAGCTTGAACTATCTATTTAAAATATAAAATAAGATTAGTACTGTATTAATGCATATTTGATTATTTAACCTAATCGAAGGCATATATATATATATATATATTTATTTATTTTTATTATGCCGCTAAGATATTTATAAAAATATATCGATTTTGTTGCATTTGAGAGGCTGTACCTAATTAGCCGGAGAATTCTTTCCATTCCTTTCTATGAAATTTAGCAAAAAATTATTATTTTAACATCCAATTAAATAATCATTACATATTAAATGAAAACCAGACTGTAAACAAAAAATAGCTTTATTTATAGTGGATTAAATTGTATTAAAAAAATAGTTGTGCCTTGTTTGTATTATTATTTATTTATGGGCAATTTTTAAACGGTTCTTACAGATTGAACTATCTATTTAAAATTTAAGAGAAAAAGATTCGTACTGACTAAATGTATACTTGTATATTTAACATAATCGAAGGCATTATTTACTTTCCTAAAATTCCTGCCGCTAACTTATATTCGATAAAAATATATTTTGCAAGAGTCTGTGGCATTTGAGAGACTGCATCTCATTAGCGGGGGAATTCTGTCCACAAATCAAAGCCACCCATCCAAGGGCACAGGCCAAGATGATAAGTTAGCCCACTTTACTAACGGATTGTTGTTATCTGTTGGCAGCAGAAATCGTAAAGTTTGGGGCATGGCCGGCAGACCAAAAACAGGTTTCCCACTTTCTCACGCCAATTTCGTGGGCCGTGACGGGAAAGATAGAAAAAAAAGGCCAAGACAGTGAAATGAAACTGAAACTTTGCTGGTGTCTGGGCTTGAATAATTTGTTGATGTGAGGGCATTAAAGATGCAAAGATCTGTCAAAGAAATATACGATAAGTTTCCGCTTGAAATGGGAAACCGAAATTACTTTGTCATTAATTAATAGACCCCCAATGCAATGGGATGAAAGTAGTAACCTAAAGGCCACTTAATAATATTCAAATTGAAATGGAATCCGACCAGAAAAGAGCTCCCTGGTGATTAATGTGCTCCAAGTATTGCCGCACTGTGCATATTTTATGCAAATCGGTTAAGTTGCCAAAATGGCCAGCACTCGCTGCAGACAGATTAGCCAAAACATAAAAGTGAATGTTGACGCGGGACACAAATTATGATTTGCGTAACAAAAGTATTTCAATAATTTATTAATTCACACCATGAGGGATTTTGACATTGGTCCAAGGGGCCCTTTGTCTGCTTCTGTGAACTGAATCTGAGTCGGATTCCGAATCTGAGTTCGAATCCGTGTCCAAGTCCGTCAGAGCCAATTGATTGGGCGATAAATGCCGCTGCGAGGCCTACCATCTCGAACATAATAAATGCATTTTTAATTATTGGCCTAAAAATGATTCAAAAATTAATTGGGGTACACCTCGGTTCACAACTATTTGTAGGTAAGCTCGATGTTTTAATAACCAGGTGGAACGGATTGGGTTTTGTTTTTTGTTTATGAGGCTAAAGCTGACTGTTGCCACCAAATGTTGACAAATGATTGAGGATCGACCGCCAATACAAGTTAAGAGGTTGCTTTTAAGCCTCGAGGGGCCCGAACATGCCCAGCATTTGATAAATGCTTCCGAAGAGAAGATCCGAGTTGGGGAAGAGGATTAAGAGTTTCTATTAAGGCATTCCGGATACACGATCGTCCCATTTAATTAAAAAAAAAATGCAGTTGGTGTCATACCTTAGTTTTTGTAACAGCTTCACTGAAATTGTTTTTCCTAAGAAAATTTAATATAAATAATATGTAATACATGCAAGCAGATTTTTAAGGTTAAAAAATACATTTGCATAATTGGAGGGTGTTCTTATTTAATTATAAAGTATTTATTGTTTTATTTAAATTTTTTTATAGTAAAATTAATTTAAAAATAATTAATTACAATATATTTACCAATTAATTCTGTTTAGGAGCTTCTTTTAAAAGCTGAAGCATTAAGGCTTTACAAGCATTCCATAAACACACCAAGATATCGTAAAAAAAAATCAGAGGGGAGCCACCATCGCCTCCTTAATATCCAGAGCTAACTAACTTTTGTTGGAAGATTAAATTAAAGCCATATATATATATCCGAATTATTCTTCCATGATTCGTTGAGATAATTTACATGGCAGTCTTCATTTTACTCACTCACCAACTAAAAGTACCCCAAAACTAGACTAATATTTTGGGTGATAGCAATCAATGGAAAAATTAAGGATGCCTAAAAGTAGGCAACATTATATCTGAGTATATATATATATTCCAACATATATATGTAGTTATTTAATAAAGTCTTTGGACATCTTGCTGGATTTATAAATGGCTTTAAGCCTTATATACTTTCAGAATTAATTGCCGCTTTTTAATTACCACTTTTTCTTATAACTTATCTTAGAACCTTATAAATAGATGTCAAACTATAACTATAACTATTATAACTACTACTAATACTTTTACTAACTATATAAAAAAAATGTTAATTTAATTAAATAATTATATTTATATAGTATATTATAGTAACTTTAATCGGCGTGCCTTTGACACTATTCACGTTTATGGTCTTTCCTCGGTATTTTATAGTAAAAATATATACAACCTTCTTTTCCTCGCTTTCCCTGGCCTTGCCCTTTGATTATTTAGCAACTATTTGTGTCTCTTGTGGATAAGATATCTCTTAAAAGCTTTGTACGTATAATTTGGTTACCCATCAATAAACCATCGGACACGCGCTCCAATCGCCTTTAGGATTGAGTGTCATTTCACAACATACAACGATGATGAAGTGCGTCCAGCACCAATAAGCGAAATCAAATTGCAGGGTCCGGCGGGTTGATTTATTTAGAGTCCATCCAATATCAATTAGCGCTATCAGCAGTGCAATTGGTCAGTTGACGCTGGCAGTTATCAGTGATTTCTGAATACTATTGGGTGGTAAATTCTTTTATTCGCATTTATGGCTACCACTAAGCGTCTCCTTCGAGGAATCACACTGACCACAAGGTCCATAAATAGAGTTTACTGGGGTCTTGTGATAAAATATGCAGAGAAAGAATGGCTCATTGGCTATTTTTGGCATCCGATACCGGTACACACCTGGTTGGAGTGAACTTTCAGCGGAATTCAGCTGACCAAAGGAAAGCGGTCACTTTCATGTTACGCATACGCCCCGTGGCGTCATTTTAGACTGAGTCGTGGCGATTGTGAAATGTTTATTATATGAAATGTTTAATTATGAATTTTGCACTTAATCTACAACAGAAACTTATGGCCAGCCAGGGCGAGAGGAAGGATCCAGGAGACGGACGCCGGGAGTCGTGCCTCAGCCGAATTCTCCTCGCTCCTGACCAGGAACACCTCTCGGTCGTTCTCGCTCTGCAGGTTCCTGTAGTTGTGCCGACGCTTCTTGCCCTCCTCGTACTCGATCTCTTTGAGCGCATTCACCTGGTCCGCATACACAGGAATAGTGCTGGTCAGCACTATCCAGGTGACGACCTCAGCACAGGTGGGTGTGGTCAAAGAGCCGGAGTACGTGAAGTAGCTGTCAGCACCGGGCAGCAGGTCGCTTACCGCCAAAGAATCTGGCACCGGGGCGGGGCTATTCAAGCTACTATGCGCCTTTACGGGCCCCAGGTTCTTTATGATGGTCTGGATGGCCTTAGGCCTGGTGTCGGACAGATGGAACATCACTCCCACCACGACGATACCTTCCTTAGACTTGGCAGCCACCGATATGTTGGGGTAGATCGTGTTCCGGTGGACTAAGTGCATCTCCAGCGGATACCGCACGTGGTCGATGGTGTGCTCCGCCGCCCAGTGAAAGTGGAACTGCTCCAACACATAGTCGTTACTCAGGGCGCCGCCGCTCAAGGTGGGCTTGTGATCGAAGCCAGTCAGGACAACTGGACACGAAGATAATTTAATTAGCCTAGGGGTTATCTTCAGTTTCTGGAAGACCCTTTAGGAGACTCACTTGAGTGCCCATTGTTGATTATCTCTAAATTCTCCGGTTTCAGATCGTAGTTCTTAAACATCAGGGGCACGATTCTTTTCTTCAGAGACTTATTGCTATCCAGATTAATGGGGCTTTGCTTTTTCCCATTATCACAAACACCGCCCCACTTGGGAAATGCTGCAAATATACAGCAAGGTGGAAATAATTTATAAATCTATATATCTAAATCCCATCTAGATCTAGTCAACTAAATTGCAATTCCCATTTCATATTTAATGCTCATCAATAATACTTACTGCTAAATTGATATGCGTTGAGCCAGTAACCTCGAATTGGCTCTACTTACAGGTGTGTATGTCCTTCTCCAAGTCCGGATAGTTCCAGTGGTGGGCCCCACTGAGTGCCTGAAAGCAACAGGCTGTAAGTTGGAGAGATGAGGTCAGGTCAGGCATAATTAATAGTTTATAACAAGTTTGCTTAATTACATCCTAATGGTAATGCTTATTACTTTCCTAAATCATATAATTTTTGGTGTCACATGATTTACTTATTCATTCGTTGAAGACGAATCTGTTCGTTTAGTTTATTTACTTTATTATAAATTTTACAATGCTCATATAGTAATAGTTTAGGTCTTCCTATGCTTAAATAATTAACTTAAACCGGATTTCCAGCTAATATGTTATAGAAACTAAAATTCCAAATTATAGGATATAAGAAAGATTTCGGTGACTGACCCATTGCCTCTATAGCAGCTATATGATATAGTCATTCGATTTATACAAAATGCTAAAAATAAATAAGAGCAATAACTAACTATATCTCTAGTTATGTTCCTATACATGGAAAATAACCAAATTAGGCAGATTTTATATTTATAATATTAATAATAATTAATAATTTATATATAGTTTTTCCATTTTTTATATAATTTAAAAAGTAATTCTGAAATCTTGAGAAATAGCCATATCTCAGAGTAGATGAAAATCTGTTTAAAAACGTAATAATAATCCTCTTTTAATATTAATTTCTCGATATTTCCTATGTCAGCTATATGATATAGGCGTCCGAACTGGCCCAATCTGACTTATATACTACCTGCAATAGAAGGAAGAGAAAGAATCATTCAGATAGCTCTAAATCCTGGATAGATAAACAGACAAAGGGACAGACGTACAAACGGACATGGCTAGACCGACTCGGCTGTTGATACTGATCAAGGATATATATTCTTTACGGGCTCGCTTACATCTCCTCCACTGCATTGCAAACTTCTGACTAGTAAAATAATATCCGGCATGAGTATAAAAATACAGCTTTCTACGATATACATATAGAAACCGCCTTGCGCACACCCTTAGTGCTTTCGTCACTACTTGGGCAGCCCTCCACTGTGATTATTGATAAACATTTACCTATTAGGGAGAAAATAAAGAAATGCATGTTTACGTAGACTTCTTTTGGTTTTAAATATTATCTGGACGACTAAAAACAACTACAAAATTTTGAAGCACTGATTACATTTTAGGAGAGTTACATTACTCTAGAAGTTAATTTAGTACAATTTATTTACATTAACCATTTTTGTAAATGTTTTAAATCAAATTTTTATAAAACTGAACATTTTTATCATGGCTATTTTGATTTCATTTCAATTTATTAGGGTGGATTAAATCTTCAAATCAAATTAGCCCAAAACTAGACTAACGAAAATATTTATAGCATTCAACAGAATAAATAATTATGCATATAAATAGGCCCCAGGAAAATGAGGCTCAATATATATAGCTATTTAATAAAATCCAAGGATATCTTTCTAGGTTTTTGAATTGCAGGTATAAATATAGATGTCAAACTTTAAGTTTGAATAATTTAAATTTAATTAAATAGAGCTTTAGGTATATAAAGTATTATTATTTAATACCTTAGGCGAGCGATCGACGTACCTCTGACACTATTAGGGTCTTTCCTTGGTATTTTATAGTACAAAGTACAACATTCCTTTCCTCGCTTTCCCTGCCCTTTGATTACCTAAGAACTTTTTGTATCTCCAGCAGATAAGATATCTCCCTTAGCTTTTCTATGTATAATTAGCTTGTTTTGTTGTCCCATCAATAAACCATCGACACACGCTCCAATCGCCTACAGACTGGAGTGTCATTTCACAACGAACAACGATGATGAAGTGCGTCCAGCGCCAATAAGCGAAATCAAATTGAGGTTTCGATTTATTTAGAGTCCATACAATATCAATTATCAGCAGTGCAATTGGTCAGTTGACGCTGGCAGTTATCAGTGATTTCTGAATACTATTGGGTGGTAAATTCTTTATTCGCATTTATGGCTACCACTAAGCGTCCCCTTCGAGGAATCACACTGACCAACAAGGGCCGTAAATAGAGTTTACTGGGGTCTTGTGATAAAATATGCAGAGGAACAATGGCTCATTGGCTATTTTCGGCATCCGATACGGGTACTCACCTGGTTAGAGTGAACTTTCAGCGGAATTCAGGTGACCAAAGGCAAGCGGTCACTTTCATGTTACGCATACGCCCCGTTGAGTCGTATTAGCCAGAAGAGTGGTGCTTGTAAAATGTTTCGTTTATTATTCTGTGAACTTTGCACTTAATGAACTTCACACAAACTGACTAGCTGGATTCTTGTTCTGTTCTGAATTACAATTAATGAGTATAAATTGTCTCCTGTAAGGCTCCTATCATCTTGGTTTTCTTGTTAACAAATTCGTTGTATTTAACAATTCTTTGGTACGAGTATATGTCATTGGCTGCTCTCTGTGCTCTCCCTCCCTAGATTCCCAATTAACTTGTGAGCTGAATCTACAGCAGGAACTTCTGGCCCGCCAGGACGAGCGTTAGGATCAAGGAGACGCACGCCGTGAGTCCTGCTGCTCCCGATTTCCCCTCGAGCTGCTCGACCAGGACCACCGCTCGGTTGTTCTCGCTCTGCAGCTCCCGGAAGTTGTTGTGCAGCTGCTTGCCCTCCTCGTACTCGATCTCCTTGAACTCATTGACCTGGTCCAGGGTCACCGGGAACGTGTCGGTCAGCACAATCCAGGTGACGGCCTCGGCGCAGGTGGGCGTAGTAAGGGAGCCGGCGTAGGTGAAGTAGCTGTCCACACTGGGCACCAGATCGTCCACAGCCAGGGAGTCCGCCACCAACACAGGAGTGTTCATCCTGTCGTAGGCCTTCACCGCTCCCAGGCTCTTGATGATGCTGTCAATGGCATCATTCCTGGTGTTGGACACGTGGTAGAGCACTCCAATCACGACGATGCCGTCCGGAAAATTGGCAGCCATGGTCATGTTCGGGTAGATGGTGTTCCTGTGGACAATGTGCACCTCCAGCGGATAGCGAATGTAGTTGATGGTGTGCTCCGACGACCAGTGCATGTGGATTTGCTCCACCACATAGTCCTGGAGCAGGGCGCCGCCGCTCAGGGTCAGCTCATGATCGAAGCCAGACAGTTGAACTGAACACGAAAGTAATTTCATTATTGTATGGACCATCTTCGGGTTCTGGAATATTTGAAAAACTCACTTGAATGCCCATTGTTGACCATTTTCAAGTTCTTCTGATGCTCGTCGTAGTTCTCGAACTTCAAGGGATCGAACTTACCCTTCAGGGAACCCTTGACATGCAGATTGATGGGGCTTTGCTTCTTGCCGCTATCGCAAAGACCTCCCCATTTGGGAAAAGCTGCAAAATATAAAAGTCAATCATTAAATAAAGGCATAACAATCAATCAAATATTCATCCATATGAAGTCCCTTTATTGTTCAATTGATTCCAATATCCTAGCCACTGGATATTTCAAATTGAAAGCTCATCAATCACATTTATTTGTAGATTGATGTCTCGAACTCAAGTATTGTTTGCACAGAGCATTAATTAAAGCACAAGCAATGCTTCTATTTTTTAAGTATTAAACATAATTAATTAAACTTTATCTAAGTAATTTCTTTCATTTCCTTTCATTTTAGTTTTAATAATATAATAAAGGCTCTTAGTTGTTATTAACAATTTAAAGTAATTCGTTGCATTCATTATGTAAAAGCAAAGGTTAAGTTTCCAATAAAAATCCATAGAAAAAACTACCAATTGATATTCTTTTCTTTCCTTTTCAATATTTTTTAATTATTCCTAGTTTTTGCACAAGCAGAATTTTTATTTGAAATTAAACGATCATAAATCAGACTTTATATAATTGAAGCAGTTTGGTGGCTCAATTAACAACTCTATGCCGAAGTTCGCATTTTTCGAGGAATTTTCAAAGTCAGGCGCGGACGGTTAACTGTCCAAATTTATCATTATTCATGTTCAATTTGCATACACAACAATTTGCCCAATTTAGCTAAGCTGCCAGAGTGTCCGGAGCGTGCTCGGAGCTCGGAGATGGACGGATATATGTGGAACGCCGACATGACCCACTCCGGACGACGACGACAATAGAGGCGTTGATTAACTAATTCTAGCAAATAATCTCGAATTGGCTCTACTTACTCTCATTCTGGTTGTTGTCCAGGTCCGGGTAGCCCCACTCGTTGGCCCAGCCGAGCGCCAGGGAACAGCAGGCTGCAAAGGCAGAGAACCAGAGGGTGACAGATAAGTATCAAGTATACGCCGTGTGGGAACGATTTAAATAAAACGTGTGTAAACTTCAACTTGACCGACACTCGCACACTCAGGGACGCACACACATTACACACCGAAACTGCAGTGGATGGATGGGCCATAAAAGCAAAAACTGGGGCAAGGGGCCCCTCTGACAGGGGGTCAATCTACACAAATTTTTGGCAGCGTCAACAACAGTCGCCGGCCAGCACCTTGCACTTGACTTGGCTAAAAATAAGCGGGCAATTTATGATTTCCACCAGATATATTTGCGTATAAGTGCGGTTATTTGAATCAGCAAACATAAATGTTTCATTAACCCGCAAAGAAATGGGACTTTCTCTCCCCTCCTCCTCTTACAACGGACTGTGCTAAAAGCCTTTTGACATCTGCACATCAAAACATCAACTAAATTTTGATTTTATGCCTGCGGTTTTTAGCCAGCAGATTTTACGATCCATTTTGGTATTTAAAAAACACTGAGCCATCGGCATAACTCGCCACTAGCCTGGGTCGGGTGTTTATTAAGCCATTTTGCAGCATTAATGGGTTAATAAAAAGTCCGCGCAACAAGTGTGATAATTTATGCTCGGTCTTTAATCTTTGGAATTTATTTATGCTTTCGGTTTGGCATTTTTGCAAGTCGCCGTGCAAATGAGACAAACGACGACAACAGCTGGGTTAGGCAGTGTACTAAATATAATTAATATACTATATATGCGGTCTAATATACTTTTTTGCCGGGCAACGTGTGCTCATCGGCTGATGTCTTTTTATTTATAATTTTCGGCCGCCCTGTGACGCAACTTGTTTGGAGGGAAAGACCTATAAGTTATGGCAATAGTTCAATAGACTTTAATGAGATTTTAATGCTTATTTTACTTGCTGCACACACAGGCAGATATGTACTTACTTGTGCGGCATTAAAGTCGAACAAGTGCTTTCTTTTAATTAAGAAACGATCCAAAGATCTAATGAATTGATCGTGAGTGCTTTGTGAGTGATTAGATAATAGGGTTTCCGGCACAGACCAAATTTAAGAATTATCTCGATCAAAAAGCGAACTCTTGCATCTCAAATATATTTCCCAGCTGCGGACATGCAACAAATGTCGACAAACAACTTAAAGTGCAATTAAATAGAAACATGCAAAGCCCGGACAATTAAATTTGAGTGCCCAGCGCTTTGATAGCTGATAATGGCGGAAGGTGTTCTGTAATTTGAGTGTCCCCCGAGGGGTGAAAAGTTAACAAAACTGGTAATTGGCGCTGGAGAGATAATCATGTGAAAAGTCACACAAAATAAACAGATGCAAACAAATGCACTTGGCTGCCGTCAGGCGGGGAGAATATTTCGCATTTTATTCCCGCTCTGGAGAGTGCAAAATGGAATTTCTACTTCATGTCCGGCAGTGTTCCACATGTCAAGTGATTTCTGGCATTGGCCAGACCCGTCATTTTGGCCAAGTCAGCGGAATAGAATCGGCATGAGTTCGCTGGCTCAGCAACGGCGATAAAGTCAACACAACGGCGACGACGACAACTGTCGTTTGGTTTTCGCCAAATCACGGCCTTATTGAGATTCCCCATCGTTCCTACAGATTTTGTAGAGCTCTCAGTGATTTTCCAGTCTGCAAAAGTACTTAGATTTTACTGTGCGCCATATCAAAGTTATATTTCGCCGATAAACGATTTCGGGAGTGCACACGATTTAATGTCCACCATTGTCTTGACGCTTTTTGGGGGCTTGTTAGAGTCTGTGATAAGCTCTGATAAACACACCGCAGGTCATGTGAATGGAGACAATAAAGGGTCATTGGCATTATCAATCGCTTAAATAAATAATAATAAAAATTGAATGGGCGAATGTTCATAAAACAAACAAGAGAAATATTAATTACTTAACAATGCTGAATCATAAATATAAAGCCTAGGCAGACTTCCTTTGAATTTGGGTCAGAAAACATAATATATATCAAGAGAAATACTATTCTATCTATGATATATTCCAAGGTAACAATATATATGAATATGAACTATAAAGGAACCTCCTAGTAAATAAAGAGATACCGCCCAATTGGAACGGAACGTGTCTTTTTAGGGAACTTCTTCTCTATTGGAATTTATCTAATCTCCAGGCTGGTGACTGTGGGAACATAATCAGACCCAAAGCCGCCCAGACTTTGATTTTTTCTTAATTGCCTCCACATGGTGACGTATATCCGTTATGGTCACCATAAACCCCTGGATGGGATTGCTTTAGGGCTTGGAACTGCATTCCAAATCGATTGGGAGGCTAAAAACTTTCCGCCCAGAGTCAGTTGACTTTATGGACTTTGAAGTCGCGATGCAAACGGAAGACTGCGAAGTGATGTTGATAAATGCGTTGAAAGAAAGCTAAGGAGGAGGAGGAGCAGGAAAGGAGGAGGAGGAGCAGGAGAGGAGGAGATAGTACGGTCAGATAGCAGAGGCCTCTTGGTAAACACCAGTGAACCCGCTGCAGATGACTGCCAAGTTATTTATACAAATAGGAAGTGCGATATGCAGTTTCACTTTGTCCGAGCAACAAAGAGAGGGGCGCCCTCAACGCTCCACTGGATCCCCCGGCTGATGAATGGAGACTCCAAAATGAGGTGTGTACTGACCACCAATAGCTGAAAGCTGGTTCCGACAGCTAACCCATAGAGTTTAATCAGATGGAACCCCCCTTTTTTCGATCGGAAGCCGTGGCCTCAAGTGCGTTGTAAATGTTTACAAGCCACAAACCTGTTGTAAAATCGATTAATTTTTTTAACTATAGAATAATTCGAAGTTATTAACTCTAAACCTTATCTCTCCTGTTATTATCTGAAATTAAATATGTTTATCTCCTAATTACTCTTTTATTAGACCCTTAGTCTTGTGATTCCTTTCAATTTGCTCACTTTTTTAAACGAAACTCAACAGAACCTTTCAACAACTAATATATTTCCTACCCATTCCGTGGCTCAGTGTCAGGTGAGTGCCATATATTAAAAAGAAAGAAATCAGCCTAGAATTTAAAATAGTATATTAACGACAGTTTAATCTAATTTTGATAACTGAATTGTGCCAGCGTGCCAGCTTAAGAAAAAAATAACAAATAGCACTCGATGGGCAGGTGTCTTATCTTGAAAATAATTGAGAGATAATTGTGTCTCCCCGCTTATTTTGTGCACACCTAAACAAAGCCAAGAAATAAGTCAATATATAACAGCTTAATGCATTTAAACTCATCTAAATCCGTTAGTAAGTCGTAAAATCACACGTCAGTCGGCTGCCATATATCTGGTGGCAGAAATCGCAGCTAATCTGGGTCTAACTACCTAAAAACAAGCAAAGGCGATAAGAAAACGCCTGGCAAAGGCGCCCAGTTAATTAACCGATTAGGCCTAATCGAATCTCGTGCTGGGATCCATAAAAGCAGCGTGCTTAATGGCCAGTTAATCGTTTAATATCGTCTCTTGTTTGGAAGTTGCCTTATCCGCTAAGCCATCTAATCGGAGATTCTCGAGCCCCATAAATTTCTTGATTAGGTCAGCAGTTTTCCGAGCCCAAACTTAGCTTCTGCTGACCCTATCGCTCTGTCCGCCCGCAGCGATGATGAGTGGTCGGTCGATCGAGTGTATCTGTATCTGTATCTTGCACGAATTAAGTGGGTATTTTCCAAATGCCCCCACAAAGTCAACAAGTGACAAGACAAGCCAATAGGTTGTCTTTCGCCTCAGATATCTGCTACGGGCGCGTGATCCCTGTCCAAAGTGCTATTGGAAGTACTCCGGAGTACCCGATGTGACGGCACAGGCTTAGATTCTAGATATGCCTCGGCTGTATGCGTTGGGATTTCTTAATTAGAAATGAAAGAAACATTTACGGCCTGCGAAATCCCCTGATTTTATGATGTTAAGGGAGAGATGTCTATGGATTTTATGACCTCTCAAGCTGAATCAAAAGGTTATAGTATATCGTTTAAATATTGTTTAGTTCCCAAGTGCTTCTGTGTGCTTGGGTTTATAAATTAGTAGTAACTGCTTTATAAGGTTACTAATTTGAGGGTTTTAGAAGTTATTCCTATTATTCTGTACATATTTTGAATGGTGTTTAAGGGAATTACTTAGTTACATATGGAAGTAGTTTAATTTAAGGGTTTACATCTAAATTAATGAGTTTCCTTATCAGAATCTTAAGAAGAAGGTTTCCTATGCATCTTGGATCGCTCCTGAATAGTTAAGATACATATAATAATTTCCCAAAATTAACAGGCTTTAACACAGAACTTGATTTAGATTTTAAGCCTAAACACTCAGCTCTTTCTCTCCGAGAGAACCTCCGACAGGATGAGGCCAATTGACCCGTAAACCTCGCGACTCGTGCCGCCTATGCAAATAGGAACCCTGATCCAAATTGATGTGGACATAGCTCAGGCTCATCCAGCCGCACACTTCCGATGGCAATCATCGCAACCCCTGGGACCTGGGAACCATCCTCCCATTGTAAATCATATACCCAAAGGCCGCCTTGTAATTTGCGATCCCAGAGAGTGCGGATTATCATTAGTACATTGTCTGTGGCATCTTATCAATTAAAGCGATGCCCCGTTGGACAATTACGAAAACCGTAAACACCGGCGACAACTAGAATGTGGATGAGTGTGTAACTATTTGGCGTGGGATCGACCCTCGGGACGTGACTCTCCATATAAATGCGGCCATATGGATAAGTTCGATAAGTCCCGATAAGTGGCGATAAGTACAAGAATCCAATTAATGGCGCCTCCGATTTTGAGTCAGTTTTGGGTTCGTGGTGGAGTTAGTGACTCACGGCCGAATAGTTGAATTCTTGGATTGGTTTTGGAATGAGTCACAGTCACAGGTGGTTTCTAATATAATTGACAAATATTTACCTATCAAGGAGAAGGTAATAAAATGCATTTTAACGACGCCTCTATTTGTTTAACTTTTTGGCGAAAGACAAATAATATTTGGAAAACTTTTATCAGCTTTAACACTCGTTTGCACTGTAAACTATTTTTGATGAGCTATTAAAGCTTTATATTTCTTTTTGCTTTGCTTTCAGAGGCAGCTGCTGGCGCTGGTGCTTGGCAGGACGCGGAACCGTTGCGGTCTCGGACTGAACTCCATCGGCTCGGAGCGCGGCACGCGTCTTTTATAACGGAACCTCGGGGCACCAAGAACGGAACGGAGAACCCGCGGCGGAGAACGCAGCGGTCAGGGCACAGAATGATTACTGAAAAGCGGTGCGAGCATCGGCCGATGTACAGGCACACCGATACACACACCCGCAGCCCGCGCACACACCCAATCCGCAAAGGCACACACACACAGGCACAATTGAACCGAATTATGGCAACACTACACCCAGGTTTGTGTGCTCGTCTTTTATTCTTTTTGGGTTCTCGCTTTTCCTATTCCGTCTCTCCCACCAGAGATTTGCATCAAAAATGCAGCACGGATTTAACTGCAGAAAAAAAGAAAAAATAAAGACGAACGAAGAGGAGACCGCACGCCGAAGGTGGAAACTGCACTTGCCGAGCCGAACTGCGCTCTGCCGGCGTCGCGGCTTAGAAGCTGATTAATTGATAAGCAGGCAGGCTGGCAGAGAAATTGCTAAACGAACGGTAATTGGCAGCTGAGCGGGAGCGAGAGAGAGCGCGGCCCGGCACACGACTCTCACGCCCACACATGCAGGGGCACACTGAGAAAAAATTAACAGTCCTTTTGGAAAGGATTCCTGTGAGTAAGGAATGGGAAAGAAGGTATCTTTTATTAAGTTTTATATTCCTGTGAGAAGGGAATGCGAAAGATTATAGAAAATTAAATTTTATAAAATATGTACGTACAGACATTTTTTTTTAAATTAAATAATTTCGTAATGTATAAATCCAACAGATGTTATTACTTTTTAAGAAAGATTGTATATTTTTATTATAAAATAACCCTGGTTTTTAAAACGATCTGAAATCCCTATAACATATTTAAGGTTTTATAAATTGTCGATATTTTCCATTTGAATGGAATCAAATCTTGATCAAATCATTTTATATATATTTAATAAAAAAAGGTTTAAAATATGTTAGTAATACAAAATTAATAATAAAGTTTCTCAAATGCAATTCAATTCTATTATAACATAAAAAGATTTAATTTTTAATGGTAATATTTCCGAATTCCAATTGACAATGACATGCATTTAAAAAAATAATTGATCTAAGTACCTTATAACTATAGAATCCGTATCTATTTTTATTGTGCAAAATAAAGAAAGAGAGAGAGAGAGAGAGAGAGGGAGAGAACTAAGCACTCAGGATGTGACGTATTTATCAAGATCGAGATTGTCACATTTTGGCAAATAAATTTCACTTGTCCGAGCCACGGCTGCCATTCGGTTAAAATTAGATCAGAATTAATTTACCTACTTTTTACAGCCATGAAAGTGACCAATTGTTGCACCCACATCACGCCAAATGCGAAATGCAATTCGCCGAGAGACAAATAAATGCTAATTGAGCGGGACAAATTCGAGGGAGCGAGCAGAGGCTGTCGTCGCAACTGCACCGGCCTTTGTTTTCCATTGCGACGTCATTAAAGTGCAGTTAATGTGGCAAAAGGCGAAACAAAAGTCAATGTCAAACGGCAGCTGCTGCTCTCGTTTTCCAAGGTGACGTCGCCGCACAGGGGTGGAAAGAGGGAAGCCAAGAGATAGGGAAAGTGGAAAAGTACTTGGTGCGTGCGTTTCGGTGTGCGCGGGAAAAATCAAAGTGCATTTCCGCAACAAATCGCCGCTTGACAGCAATTACCGTCAACACGAGCGGTAATTTGTGACTATCGAATAGCGAATCTCATGACGATACCCTGGAGCTCGCCAGCAGTTTACGACTCTTTAATAGACCCGCTGCCCGTTTGGCTGGTAGAAAATGCCAGGGAAATCACGGCTGCGGTTACAGAAACATGTGGCTTACAAAGGACTTAATGGCTCGCCATTTAACCATGAAATTGTGGCAATTTGTAGCCATATTTTCGCTGACCAAATAACAAAGTGGCGTGTGTGTCGAGTGCCGTGAAGTGCATTTATCATTTTTGATTCATTTGCTCGTTAGATAAGGAAAATCTCTTAAAAATAAAGCAAAAACTCAAATCATCAATCAAGTTTCTAAAGGAATTATATTCTTTTCCTTCATTTATTATAGTTTAACTTCAAATTTCTTTAAAATAACACTATGCATTAATGTTATTTATGAAATGTGTTAAGAATCTAAGCAAAATGACTTGCTAAGTTAATCTTTATCTTGTCTCCTGTCCCAATTAGCCTAAATATCCTTAACAACTAATGACATTAACTCAAAACTAATGGGGTTAAAAATAGAATGCGCCTGCACCCTTCGCCGCTTTATCAGCCAGCCGAAATCAACGTGGGAATGTGTGTGAAAATGAATGCATTTCATGAATGGCAAAAAAATGCAATTTAACAAGCGTGTTGACAAAAGGCGCTCGGCAAACGTCACGCGATTTTCCCGATGGCGGGGCAATCAAACCAGAAGAAATGGCAAATAAAACACCGCGCCGCACCGCATGTGACAATTTACAAGCACTGGTGACCCCAATAAAGTAGCTGCAATTACGCAGAGACACAATTACATTAGGCGACGGGGTTAACGGGAATCGGTGTCGGGCCACGGCGTAACTGCAATTCCTCAAATTAAAATCGAATAGAATCAATTGAAGAAGTAAACTGCACTAAACTTGTGATTGGAGGCGATTCGTTTGGTGATGGGAACAAGCAATTCAATTAAGTTGGTAGGCGCCGGCAGCAAATTGAGCATTCAATCAGGAGAACCAATAAAAATTTATCAACTCAAATGGGCTTATCAAATAAAGAGAAATTCAAAAAGTAACCGTCTTGCGCGCCCATTCTTCCATTTTGGCCCAGCAACTGTCACTTTCTGGCAGCGCCCGGCCCAGTGCTGCCACCCGTTGGTAAACTGTCACACTATATTTCGTTATGGTTTTCCAAGCAACCTTTGAATTACTTAGCTCTAATAATTTATCAATAAATTTGTGTTTTATTTTTATAAGTTCGTTGCTTTCAATAAGCATCGCTTACCGGCCCAAATCTGTCGGAGCTGGCCAGCAACGCGGCGCTACTGCATTCAGGTGGCAGCACTGGCAGAACATCGCTGAGCTGCGGTAGTGTAAGAGAGCCCAATGAACGTAACGCTGCGCAGCAGACTACCATAAAGAACAGCAGGTATTTTGTAAATATTATTTAATATAAAAGTAGATTTCTGTCATAGTTCAGCAGTTAAAAAGGTTTTTGATTATTTCTTGTGCTATTAAACTCAGATTCCCGCCTTATTGACGTTGCCAGAAAGTCTTACAAGATATAGGTAACTGTGTATATTTCTTATTCTCTTCTTCATATGTTCAGCATTTTCTCTGAAAATTGGTCACTGAGTCTATCTTTTTAAAGGATTTCTCTGCAAGGATTCCCTTTTTTCATCTTTCTACTTTCTTTTGTGGATTTTCTTCAAAATCTTATTGTTGGTATATTTATTAAAGCTTGATGGTATATTTTCATGTCCCAGGCTTGGCCACACTGAAAACGAAGAGAACGCAGCGCAGCCGAAAAAAAATTAAAGCAGCACGCGATATATTTTTTATTTTCAAAGGTTATAGCCACATTTAAAGGCATCCGCCGACCGCAGACGAGGAACAAAAGTGCCGGCAAGCCGTAAGTTAACAAACCTTTGCAGCCATTTGAGTATTACAGCCGCGCGAATCGAATTGAAAATTTTGCAAGAACCGAAAAAAAACGAAAAATTTTGCACATCGTCGGCGGCGGCGACGACGGCAGCAGCGGCGCTGCTCCTCTGCCGCAGTCGCGGCGGTAGCGGCGCAGCAGCAAAAGGGAGCAGCTGAAAGATGAAAAATGAGAAATAATGAGAAAAAAAATCGTTGGGTGTCTGTTTTAATGGATTTTCGGAGAATAGAGGTGGAAAGTGTGGAAATGATGTGTAAATTCAATATGTAAATTCGGCATGTGCCGTGTAGTGGTGTGCGTGCGTGAAATTCTTATTGGAAAAGCGTGCTCATCGGTGTGAACGAACGAGCGAAACATTTCGGCGGCGGCGGCGGCTGCTGTGTGTGCGTGTGTGAGAGAGAGCGAGAGAGCGCGCACACGCTTTTTTTTAAGGTGGTGTGTGGAGGACACACACAAAAGAAAGACAAAGAAGAAGAGGAAGCACTAGGCCGCTGCGCTGCCGGCTAAAGCTCTGCTCTGTCGCTGCCTCAGCCGCTGTCGCCGTCGGCGCCGCAGTTGCTGCATTTTGTTTAGGCAGGAATTTCTTGCCCCCAAAATAACTTCAAAATTTTTTGATTGCCATTGCGCCCCTGCTCCCCTGTATGTCAAAATATATCGGGGGGAAAAGTAGTATTGGGAATATATTTCTCACCCCGTGCGAGTGTGCGTGTGTGTTTTGTTGTTTATCGCTTTGCATTCTGATTCGCAGGCAACATCTAGGAGAAAAGCAACAACAGCAGCAGCGCAGGAAGAAGAAGCAGCGGCAAGCAAAAGACTGATTACAACGTAGCAGCAAGGAATTTAAAGCAGGAACCTCAGGATTCTGCCACTGCACTGAATTGTGGGTAAACAATATTGATATCTCTCTTCGATATACTTCGCTATAACTGTTTTATTCCAGGAACCGAGCGAAAGAATACACGGCAAAAAAGGCAAACTGCATTCGACGGGGAAAAGTCGGGAGCTGAAGGGTTCGGAGGGACGGACGGCGAAGAACCACCAAAACAAGGCGGAGAAAGCAGGGACAACAACGGCGAACAACATGGAAGATCTTCTCGTGGAAGTTCGGCTCGACAATGGCGCCTACTACAAGGTGAGCTGGAATTACATTAAATGTAGAGGAATTAGAAGCCATAGCTGAAATAGAGCGAAGGGGAGTTGGGGCGGCAGCTGCCTCAGTTTCTAATTTCGTGGATTTTAGCTTTATTTCTATAAATAACCGCAACATTTTGAGTGGAGTCTCGACATCATTCACCACCACCACCACTAACACCAACACCTATACCAATGCACCACCACCAACGCGGCCACGCACACTGCGCGACGCAACGCAACGCAGCGCAACGCGACGCGAAGCGACGTCTCTGCCCGCTGAGCGCTGCTCGCGTTGTGGGGGTGTCAGCGTCGCTGCCGGCAGCGACAGAGCCTGACGTCGGCGGTCATTCGGATTTGTTGTTTTGGTGATTTCCCTTTTAAAAAAGAATTCAATTTGATGGCGGATAGATAAGGTGATTAAATCATCCTAAATCGCTATATTGCCACTTACACTACCTGTAAAGGGAATATTTGTTAATACGGAAGTTAGTTTCGCTAATGGTTTTCATGTCGAGTGTTCCTTCCCTTTCTGATAAAATACTTCATGGTGATCCTTATCGGGCTAATTAATAATATATTCCTAAAGTATATTTATTATTTTATTTTAAAATTGTTAACATTTCTCTATTAAATTATCTTAATTTGTTATAAAAGAATGTGGCTTACGATATTCGAGTATTTAGATAATTTATGAATAAGGTTTGGTTCCATTTTATTTTAGATTCTACAAGTTTATTGTTCTTTTCCTTTACAATAAAAAAGTTGGTGGTATCTTTAGGCCCTTTTTAATTGGTTCATAAATGATTTCCGGTTAAATTTGTTTATTTCATGATTAAATCATGTGAAGTAGGTTAAAACACTTTTTTTGTAAACCCCTATTATGATCTCTAAAATTACTGTCAGTTGTCTCTATCTCTAATAAAAATTTGTCATCTTAAATATAGTTTATCTTTTTTTTTACTACTTTAATAACAAGTTCTCTTAACAATATATGAATCCGCTTTTTGAATAATATTTCCATTTGTTTCAATTCATACAGAAAGTCTGCTCTTAAATTTACCATTTAGTATTCCATAGTATTTCATCAAACATTTTTATAAATCCTTCTTACCTTACCTAATTTTCTTCATAAATACTTTATCAGGAATCCAATTTATTAGAATTACTAATGCTTGTAATTATTGATTTAATTGTCTGCATAGGCCAGTTTAAAGTCCCTCTCAATTGATTATTGATTTACCGTATTTCTCGATCTAAGTGGCCTTATATTCGTGGAAATTTCTGGAAAACTGATAAATTTGTGGTGAATATTCAGCATAGCTCTGCCTTTGATTACAGAGCTCGTAAACAAACCCAGTGCAGAGTAAACACTCTCTCTCCAGAGAGACCTCCCTCATGCGGATGATGATTCAGTTGTTTGCATTTCGGATAAGGTTCCATAGTCGCTTATCAGAGATATAGGAGCTCTCCTGTACGCCGGTTTTTGTGCATTTCTCGATTTCAGTCGCTTCTGGGCGATCGTAAAAATATAATTTAAAATATTTATATTTAAAATAATACCTAGAGGCGGTTGGACGAGGCATATCATAGGCACAAAGCCACATTAATGACACACTTTTCTTTTGCTCTCTCTCCCCCTGCCTGCCTGTGGTTCGCCCTGTCAATGGACTCAACAACAACAACGGCTGCAACAACTACAACAACAACTATTACAACTACAACAACAACAGGGCCAGGTGACAGCTGTCGGCGACGATGGCATCTTTGTGGATGTGGACGGGTGAGTTTTTTCGGTTTCACCAAACAAATCTGCGAACAGGACACACCAGCAGCAACAACAACCAAAAACTTGTAAAACGTATTTTCTAACTAATTTGCAACAATTAGTAAAATCGGAGGAGCAGCGGCCACGAGCACAGGCGTCTTCTTGGCATCGAAATTAGAAATTAGAGATGCTGGGCACGCATCATTTATTTCGTCTATCGTCCACCCATCCTCCGTTCCCTGCAGCCTTCTCTCCTCTTCCTTTCCCAAATGTTTAATTTGGCGCAACTTGTTAAACGTTGCCGGTTGCAGCTGCACTTATAACATAGAAAACGCAGTCTAAAACATTTAATATAAAGCAAGAGAGGGAAAAAGTACTTAATAAATAATTATTCAAATAAGTTTGTGGGTCTATTGTAGGCTCAACGTTTGAGATATATATTTTAAATTGGATATCGCTCCACTCTATCCATAATTGTTATTATTACATCTAGTTATTGTTTCCCTTGTGCCTTTTTTAACTTAAAACTTGTGATAAGTGAAACCAATCATTCAAATCCATGAACAAGATAGTTGGGATAATAAACATAAAAGTTTCTGCCTGTCAGCTAGTGTTGCAGCTCCTTCTTGGCGGTCCAAACAGAAAACTGCTGACTGACGACTGACCACCGCGCTCCAAGACTCTCGTTCGCCCCACTGACAAACAAACAAACAGAAAAACTTCCACAGAAGCAGTCATTTTGCACTGCAGCTCGATGAGCAATGGAGGAGGGGATGGCTTCCATCTCTGCCAAGCTGTCAAGTGCGAGCGACAAATGCCACTAAGCAGCGGCGCTGCACAGCGGCGGCGGCGGCCAGCGTCAAAGGCGCGACTATTTTTAATCGCGGAAAGAAACCATTTATATTTATTTATTTATTTCAAACTCGGTTATGACGCTGCCTTCAGGCGACTTGTAACGCCAAAGGGAGACAGGGCAGCGAAATCAGATCTATTTGTGGATCTTTTATGGATGCCCAATCATCATTAAAAAGGCTTCTTGTTTAAACTTTTGATACGAATTCATTTTAATTGCCGTGTTTTCAGAGAGATAAACTGGGCATTTGTTTAGCAGGGTTGTAAATGAGTATTTCAGGCAGCTGTAGATTACATATTCATCCAATTTCTAAGGGAAGTATAGCACCTCTGAAGTTTATTTAGGTAAAGGTTAGAGATTTAATTAAACTACAGTTTAATTTGACTTTTTAAAGGAGTCATAGAATAGGGTTCCATTAAAATTACATCTTAAAATATAAATATATTAATTTAAATCACATAGAAGCAGCTTCTCTCTGTTAATCAAATATATATATTAATTTTTGACACGGACATGCATATTTCTCGCCCGGTTTGCTTTCTACAACTTTGATTTATTTTTATTGTCGCCAAATTTCGAATGACTTATGGGCTACTTCAAGTTCGACTGTAGTTGTCCATATTTTAGGCATCACTTTCTATTTTTAGTTATGAGTTCTGTAGAGAATTCCACTAAAATAAAGATCAAATAAGACTTTGTTATATGGGGATTCAGGGGAATATTTCTTAGCTCTCTATAATTTATTTAAAATCTCAATAATAAACAAATATAAATCAAATAAGACTATAAGTTATATAAGGATTCAAAGGAATATTTGTCAGTTTTCTATAATTTTTTTAAAAACTAATTCTTGTAAGATTTGAAGAGTATAAAATAGGCGATCTTTATATGGTCTTTATGCCTCTTCTTTTTTAGTTGTTTTATTTGTATTTTATGCTTGCATTTCTTGTGACATTTTTGGAACGAAAGTTGGTCGCCTTTTTTGATTTAGGTTTTGTTATTCTGTCTTCCATCTCTCGCACGAGATCCACTTGCGCTGAGAGCAGCTGGATCTAAATTTAGTCTGCGCCACTATCCTGCCGCCTCGGCTGCTGCTGTGTGGCATTTCCGATTTGTGTCTCGTGGCCGGGACTCGAAATGGGATTGGGAGCGCCACTGGGAAGCGGTGGCACCCCCACAATGGTCGTTGTTGTTGCTTGTTTGGTTCTTGGCCCTAGGCCAGCAGAGCAGTTGCAGGCGGGCAGTCGCTGGCTCGGCCTCTGCTGGCGTAGGGAAACACCTGTCCGCGTAGTATCCTAACAGCTTGGCAAATGCACCTTAATTAATTAATTGAATCTGCTCTCTCCGCTCACGCCGACACACGCATTATTGCAGCGTGCCCGAGGTGATGAAATATCCATTTGGTAACGTCCGCCTGCCGCCTGAGGAAACCGTGGAGGTGGCCGCACCGATCTTCGAGGAGGGCATGGAGGTGGAGGTGTTTACGCGCACAAATGAGCGCGAAACCTGCGGCTGGTGGGTGGCCATCATAAAAATGCTCAAAGCGGACATTTGCGCGGTGGCCTACATCGGTTTCGAGACGCCCTACACCGAAATCTGTGAACTGGGCCGACTGCGCGCCAAGAACTCTAATCCGCCAATTACAGCCAAGTCCTTCTATCAGTTTACGCTGCCCGTTCCCGAGGAGTTGCGCGAGGAGTAAGTACCTTCCTTACATAGAGTCCCCATGATAGAAACCTAATTAAATTGGATTCTTACAATCTGTAATATAGAGCTCAGAAGGATGGCATACACAAGGAGTTTCAGCGCACAATCGATGCCGGCGTCTGCAACTACAGTCGCGACCTGGACGCCCTGATCGTCATCTCCAAGTGGGAGCACACTCAGAAGCGTGCCAGCATGCTCAAGGATATGCATTTTCGTAATCTCTCACAGAAGGTAAGCTTCTCTTCTGCGACTTTAAACTAAATTAAATCATTTCTTTCCGTTCTTCAGGTTATGCTGTTGAAAAGGACTGAAGAAGCTGCCCGTCAGCTCGAAACGACTAAACTGATGAGCCGTGGGTAAGTTTCTAAGGAGAATTATAGGCATTTATATAAATTTTCATTCTAATTATATTATATTCTTGCAGTAACTACGTTGAGGAGTTCCGTGTGCGCGAGGATCTCATGGGCTTGGCCATTGGGTCGCATGGCTCGAATATACAGGCTGCACGCACGCTGGTCGGCGTCACCAACATCGAGCTAGAGGAGAAGTCCTGCACATTTAAGATCAGTGGAGAGACCGAGGAGTCCGTGCAGCGTGCCCGCGCCATGCTCGAATACGCCGAGGAGTTCTTCCAGGTGCCCAGGGAGCTGGTTGGCAAGGTGATCGGCAAGAATGGGCGGATCATTCAGGAGATTGTGGACAAGAGCGGCGTGTTTCGAATCAAGGTGAGTGCTGTGAGTATTGTGCTCTAAACGCGGGCCAGTCCTAATCTTTTCCGGGCAGATCGCTGGCGACGACGAGCAGGATCAGAATATACCACGCGAGCTGGCGCATGTACCCTTTGTGTTCATTGGCACCGTGGAGAGCATTGCGAATGCCAAAGTGCTGTTGGAGTATCATCTGTCGCATCTGAAGGTTAGTTCATTTACAGAAAACCCTAAAAGAAAGCCAGCTTCCTGCATTCTCAACCTATTTTATTGTGAAACCCCGCAGGAAGTGGAACAGCTGCGCCAGGAGAAACTGGAGATCGACCAGCAGCTGCGCGCCTTCCAGGAATCCTCGATGGGCTCCACACAGAGCTTCCCCGTGACGCGGCGCTCTGAGCGCGGCTATAGCAGCGACATCGAGTCCGTGCGCTCCATGCGCGGCGGTGGCGGTGGGCAGCGTGGCCGCGGACGCGGACGTGGTGGCGGCGGTCCTGGAGGCGGTAACGGCCTCAACCAGCGCTATCACAACAATCGGCGCGACGAGGACGACTACAACTCCCGGGGCGATCATCAGCGCGACCAGCAGCAGCGTGGCTACAATGATCGTAGCAGCGGCGGAGGCGACAACAACACTGGAAACTACCGCGGAGGCGGCGGTGCGGGTGGTGGTGCTGGAGGACCCGGCAACAACAGGCGCGGCGGTGTAAACCGCCGGCCGCCACGCAACGAACAGCAGAATGGCAGGGACTATCAGCACCACAACCACACCGAGGAGGCGCGAGAGACGCGCGAAGTGAGCAGTGTGGAGCGAGGTGAGTCCCGTGAATAATGATGCCAATTAACCAATTAGTTGAACCAATTTATTTTGCGCGCACAAACAAGATACAAAGTGAATACTCGATTCTTCCCCGTACTCGGACTTCCTGGGGACAAGAAACACACACAAGAATCGTGTCTGTACAGCAAAGTCTATTAGCTCTTAAAACGTATCGTATTAGTTCTCCACTATGTTTAGGTTTCTTCTACTTAAAATAAATCGAATAAATTCAAATTAGCTCTTTTGTTACTGATCTTTTATAAAAATCCTTATTTCAGGGTTACACTATTGGGAAACGAAAGATATTTACGATCTCCTAAGCATTTTATGTTGTGTTGAAAGAAGAGATAAATACACTTTTCAAAAGTAGTTTCTTTATGGACATTCCTTCATTGTAGTACCCTTTATTATTGTGAAGTATTTCATATTTACAAAGTCAACATTAGCATATTATACAGCTTTTTATTATTTATTAAATAAAGGAAGTATTTCTAATACGCGATTCGTGTCGTGAACGTTCCCAAGCGTTGGCTTTCCAATTTAAAAGAGTTATTTCCTATGGATAATGTTTATTTCTGCGGATACTGCTTCTATACATTCATAGTAAACTTATATCCACCTCCTCTTCTCTCCAGCGGACAGCAACTCATCGTACGAGGGCAGCTCGCGGAGGCGCAGAAGGCAGAAGAACAACAATGGGCCCAGTAACAGTGAGTACAAAATACAATGGCTTATGGCTTCTCAATCCCTTACCTGATGTATTGTATATTACCTGTGACTCGATAGCAAATGGAGCGGTGGCCAACAACAACAACAAACCCCAGTCGCAGCAACAGCAGCAGCCACAGCAGCAGCAGCAGCCGCCGGCGCCTGCCAACAAAGCGGCGCTAAGTGTCGGTGATGGCAGCAAACAGAATAGCGGCAATGCGAACGCCGCTGGCGGTGCGAGCAAGTCGAAGGATCCATCGCGCAACGGGGATAAGCAGCAGGCGGGCGCGGGCACGGGCGCTCAGCAGCAGCAGGCGGCACAGCAGCAGCAGCAACCACCGCAGCCACAGGCCCAGCAGCAGCAGGCGCCACAGCAACAACAGCAGCAGCCGAAACCGCGACGCAACAACAAGAATCGCACCAACAACCACACGGACCAGCAGCAGCCGACGGAGAACGTAAAGAAAGAGGGCCTGGTCAACGGCACGTCCTAAGCAAACTAACAGAACGGAAGGGAACAAGGAGAACAACAACATGAACACACAAACTGCACATCGTTCAACGGAGTAACAATGTTGCACGGGCAGCGGACGGACAGGTCAATAAATATTCATGTTAAGTGTCGTTGAATATCGCCGCCCCATTACATAACAACAACAGAACAACACCCAACACCAGCAACAGACAGAACAACAGCATCCAAACAGTCAGTAACAGCCAAGGTCATCATTAGCAGCCACTAACAAATGTTTGAGAAACTATTTAAGAGTAACTAAAGAGAAGAGAAACGAAAATTAATATACATGAAATATGTAACATCTGTAAAAGCATATACTAACACACCACACACACACACACACAAACACACAGTTCGAATTATACACAAAACAAAAAGAAGGAAAGAAATAAAAGAGAAAAATCATGCCTAGGCTTATATAATTTCAATTGAAACTAAACCAAGCTTCAATAACAATCAAAAAATGAATTATATATTTATGTATAAAACAAATTCAAAAGGCAATTAATTAACAATAACAAGCAAGAGAAACAAACAAACGAACGAATCGAAGGAAAAAATATTGAATATGTAAACTAAAACGTTAACTCTAATCCGGGCAACTAGCGTAGTTTTTCAAAAGGAAAATCTAAAAGAAAAAACAAAAAAACAACCTGGCGGCGGAACGGCGCTTCTAAAGCGCCCTTCACCCGTCGACAATTGAAATGTTTCTAGTTATATGCATATTATAATAAAAGAAAACAATATGATTGCATTTTTTGTTGTTTTTGGTTAAATTAATTTTAATTGAGTCTGTTCTGTCAAGTTTTTGTGTATAATTCGTGCATGCAACAACAACTTAATCGCCTAGCTGGTTTTTTTCTTAAATTCTAACGTCATATTTGTATTATTATTGTTTAGTTTACCATTATTGTAAATGCCAGGGCGCGCGTTTAGAAGATGCCTACAAAATTTAAGCATATTAAGCAAACGCGCGACTAGAGACAAAAGCCGGGACGAACACAGGTTCATCCTGAGCTTTTGCAGCGTTTAAATTGTTTACTTTGTTCGTTACAACATGGAAATCCTCTCTCTTATTTGTATTATGTTGTATTTATTTACTATTAATAACACATCAACACCTACACACGCCCATAACACTCACCCGCATAAGACACATGACTTTCAACTCATCTACACGCTCGCTGGTACATACAAGCAGGAAGTGAAGAAAGAAAACGCATTGAATTTGATTTTGTTTTATAAATATATATAATTTACTTGGCCAAAACCTACAAGCGTATACTAACTTAGTCCTCTATTAAATACTCTTAAATTATTTAAAGCAAGCCTAGCACGCAGCGTCGCCGCATTGCTAGCCACACAATCATCGAGCAATGCTAAACATTTATTAAATTAAATTAGTTCAAGCTAGCGGAGGAGATCACATCAGCCCACAAAGGAATATAAATACAATGTAAAGCCAGCATATAAACCATCTAAGAACAAATAACAACAAGTCGAAGGTGAAGAGCATAACAGAACAATTCTCACTAATTTGAAGAACATACAGTGTCAATAATATGTAAGAAACAACACATTTTAACATACATATAATAAAGAAGGAGATAATGATAACGATAACGGTAACACTACAGATAAAGATATAATTCTAAATAAAAGTAATGTTGTGTAATTCAAATTAAATAATAAAAACAAACGAAACAAAACTGCATAAAACGTAAACAAAACCATAATATTATATAAATTTAATGAGAAGAAATGTGCGATTTAAAATTATTATTTATATAAAGATGAACTTATAAAGAATAGAAATATAGCAAGTAAATTTTATTAATTTAAAATTTATATATATAAAACAAACACAAACCATCAAAAACGAAAGAGAATCCAATTTATTTCAATTTTTCTTGACTCCACTGATGCTTGGAGGTTTCTCAGTTGAGCGGGAGAGCTCACAAGGGGATGTATTCCAACCAAATGCGGATCCATAAAGTTTTCCATTTATTTATTGTTTTGTGAGACCCTGTGCCGAGTTATTGTGGTTATTGTTAACTCTAAATTATGGGTACAGCTTAATACTAGTTAGTTTTACTGGATTTCCTTGTTAAGTATTGATGGAAATCCGAAATTTTAGACTGAAGATGATGCCTTGCAGTATCGTGAATGGCCAGCTTCTCTCTTGTGTCTCCATTGACAGTTACGTAATTCCGGGGAGTCCCCTTAGTACTTATCGTTGCTTTAGCTTGTCGCGGCGGCAGTGAAGATAGTGGCTGTGGGATTGACTGCGGCAATAATTGGCTACACAACCAGCTAACCACACTGCCAAAGCGCATAGCCAATTGAGGTTACTTGGACTGATTGATTGATCTGTGATGGTTGACACTAATTTTTGGTTAATACGGTCTCAGTATCGCGATGATGGATGGCATAATATTGGAGACGAAACGGAACGAACAGAGTGCATCAGTTAGTTTGAATATTTTGTACAAAAACCATGATTAGCCTCACCATCTTGCGGACTTTTCTGGCCAACTTCGAGTCCGCTGAGCTTTTGTTCGTTGGCGCCATCGAGCGCCACCTTCTGGTCTCAAGCGGCGGCGCGGCGTCGGGGATTTCCCTCTATGCTGCTTTCTATGCTACGTTGCGTGTGCCACGGAAAGCTCTCCCATGCGTTCGGCGGGGGGTGGCGGGTGGTAATCATGGCGCTGTAAAATATGCAATGTTGAGTTTTGGTTGTCTGAAAAAAGCAGCTGTGTTTCGGGCTTATTTTGTAACCTTTTCCGACCGTCTTTCTCTGCCTTTGTGGGTCAAGCAAAGGCCTTAAGGTTCCCAAGTTCAGTTTTAAATTAGCAGGCCCCGTGGCTTAATTGCAAAGTACTTGCTTCAATTAGAGTCGCCATGTTCAAGGTCATCGAAAGCGCGCGGCTAGGAGAACCTTGCAGCTGAAGGTTGCCTCTCTCTAGACCACAGTTCTGCCCCTTAGAACAAACACAGGTCCCCGTTTTTGTTTAAAATAAATAAAACCACAAGATACGTGTACAGTTTTCAGTTCTTCATAGAAGATATAAATACTTTATTTGCATTTCTTCAGTTTCTTATACATAAGTTGATATAAGGCACTTAGGCGTAGACTTACTTAGCTCTACTTGCTTATTAAATATAATCAGTTTGACACTATCACAAAAATTGCATATATATATACTGTTTATTCGTATTTTCTTGCATTCGGGAGGATTGTACGTTCCGGAATGTCGTACC
This sequence comes from Drosophila pectinifera, assembly GCA_008042775.1. NCBI lineage: Eukaryota > Metazoa > Arthropoda > Insecta > Diptera > Drosophilidae > Drosophila > Drosophila pectinifera. Next base: position 324,422 of record VNKC01004929.1, read on the forward strand.
AGATAGTGCATTTACATGCTTCAAAATGTTTCAGTGCAAATGCACTCCTGACACGCAACCCAAAACCTTCAAAGGATGCATCGCTCATCGCTCATCGATTATCGATTATCGCTTATCGATTTTATCGCATATATTTTGTTAACTGAAACAATAAACTAAAATTATGTTGGGCACGTCGCGGCGTCGCGGTTTCTTTTTGGGCGGCGAGGCGGTCAGTGTCATTTGGCAGCTATGGGACCAGTCTCAGGCTGGATCGATCTCTCCTAGGCAGTGTTATTAATAGGAAAACGGGGGCCAAACTCTGACAAACTCAAAACAAGACTCAAAAACGCATGCAGAACAAAGGTGAACGGGAACGGAAATGAGAGAGAGCCGGGAGTACAATGAACCAGGGAGCGATACGGTGTGATCAGCGCCCACGGAGCAGGTGATAAGCACACGGCCCAGGTGCCAAGGTGCGCAGCTGATAATGATAAGGCCCTGGAACTGGCACTGAGGGGTAGGTGGGTGTGTGTGTGTGTTGTGGAAAGTGGGTCGATGCGGATCGCTGATTGCCGATCGCCGATCGGTTATACAAGCCATTTGTGTGTCACCGAATGTCATTTACTGCTGCGCCCTGTCCTGGCTTTTTCCCACTTATGCTTGGCTTGTTGAGGCCATCAGTCAGCGGTATGTAAGCTAGTAAAAGCCGGCCGAAATGGTTGCGAGTTCTTTAAGGGGCTGATAAGATAAGCACGCGGGGAGAGAGATTAAAGGCTGATTACTGATTACTCAAAAATATTAATCCGTCGGCGAGCACTGAGGTCTCGGTGCATTGGCTCCCAATGCTTTCTGGAGCAGAGATTCCATTTTCCATTCTCGCCCCATGCAGCCTTCAATTTCGACTTGCTTGGCTGCTTTTTACTTGACTTTAGTTCAGCAAAGGTGTGGCGCATGAACACAAAATAAATCCAAAACGAGGCCAAAACATTGAGCAGGCATTAGGCCCAAACACTGGCCAGAGAGCTGGCTGGAAAAACAATTGCAGAATCGCAGAGCCAAATCCATAAGCATGGCTCTCAAGCTCTCAAGTAAAAGGAAACCAAACAGAATTTTCGCAATTAAAAAGACCAGCAAACGGTGCAAACACACTGCGTATACGCGACGATGTGTCATCCGTATGCACACACATGCCATATCTATAAAGAGTGGCATATCTGACAGCTAATACACAGTTTTAGCTACTAAATTCAGTGTGTGTGCCTGTGTGTTAGTGTTTAATCGCGTGCCAGCGCACAGGGTGTGTGTGTGTAGTGTGTGTGTTCTAATTTCGAAAGAACAAGAGCTGCGGCAATTAAATAAATTATTGTTCATTTGTGTCACTGTGCGAGAGTGTGCACAGTAGGTGTGTGTGCTTGGGTGTATCGATAAATGAAAAGCTGGCTCATGAGCTTGAAAAGCGTTAACTGAATAAAGAAGAATAACGAAATGCGGCCCGTCAAATTCTACACTGCCACTGCCATGTGCGTTAAATGGGTTACATGCTCGACCTGCCAAGCTGCCAAGCTGCCGAGCTGCCGGCAGTTGAATGAAAAAATTTCTAAAATGCCCCAAAACGCTGCGTTGCCCCTCGCCCAACGTCCCCTCCCGCCTCTCAGCTGTTCGCTGCTCTTTATGGCCCACTTAGTGGCTCAGTTATAATTTCATTAGGCAAATGCTGAGCATTTTCCATTAGCACTTCATGCCCCCTCCCAAGCCGCCGTGTTGACCAACACGTTTACTTTTATCTGGGTCATAAAAGTCGCTGCTGCCGCACCGCCAGAAAGCCGAGTTTCAAAGAAGTTGTCGTCACCGGAAGTGACCCGAAGTGTTGCAAAACCCAAAAGTATACAGGGCCATAACGCTACTTAAATAAATTACTGCTTGACTTGGTTCCGAATTGCAAGAGCCACCAGGAGAATAACACTGAACACGAAGCTAACGTTTAGAGGTGGAGAAACATGGCTAAATAGAAGCCAGAGTTGGGTATAAGGCTTGACTGATTAAGGGTGTTAAATAATACTTCTTAATAAGAAAACTCAGCTAACATTGGCAGAAATTTAATTTAAAGAATTAAAAACAAATAAAAGTAAACATTCTTTCTATTTTTATCCAATGACAACAATTGTTTTATAAAATATAAAGCTATCTGGGTCTCATCAAATATTTTGTTAAGTCAACTTCTTCATGGAAACAACAAGAACTCTTTTTCTATAGAAAATACTTTCAAAATCTAGCAGTAATCAGCCAAATATGTATTCTTTTTAGTTATAAATCCTTTTATATATTTTATTTCGATATAAACTCAAGCGCCTCCCAAAGTCAATGTACCACGAAAAGAGTATTCTGTTGAAAAGAACGTTTCCCCCTTTGAGTTCGCTGGGTCGCATGATCAGCCGCACACACCGACCAGCACGCACGCGGACTCTGGCACTTATTATCTGCTAAATACACGCTCTCATGCAGCATACAGCTGCAGATACGGATACACAGATACGGATACAGATACAAGCATGAAACTCGCGCGCACACGCAAAAAGGCAAAAGCAACGCCGCAGGCGGGGGATGAGCCGGAAGGGCCCGCTGGCGAACGGCGCGTATACGTAATCACGGGCTGCCTTTGCGGAATGTTTGCCAATCGATTCTTTATCAGCAGACGGGAAACAACTGCCGCCAGACAAGACCAAAAACGAAGAGTGCCCTTGTCTGGCTGACGGATCTTATACAAATTTTTGTGAATGACTCGTTTTTTCCGCTTCTTTTTTGGGTTTTCTGGGCGTTTTTCGTCGGCCTGGCAACAGCGATACGCTTAACTGGAAGTAAGAAATTCCAGAAAGCTAATCTCTCTCCCCGCATCTACGCATTTTCGTGGCGTTTATAAATAACAGAGGCACAGCGATCAGCAACAATTGACGCAGCTAACTAATGACGAGCGATGCTGGGGCATAAATGCCTTTTTGTTTTTGGTTTTTATGGCAATTTTGCCTAAAATTAAAAGGAACACAACGAACTGAGTCATGCGTGGAAGGCGTGATACCTAGAAAAGATCACAGAAATGTTTGAGAGAGCAAAAATTAGGGAATTAGAGAAGAGCATATTTTAGATGGCATTTAGTATAATTTTGTTTGAAATTTACTGGGTCTTTGGGTCCTGCAAAGAAGGCTCTTTATGTAGTCTTTCGTCTGACTCTCTGGTGCTAATATTAATCGTAGGAAATATTTATGAGAATATAAATTAGGAATTAGAAGAGGGCCTGGTTGGATTTTATTATATTTCTCACTCTCTAGTGCAAATATTTATCATAGAAATATCTAACAAGATCACCAATTTCAGCACAAAAACTATGACAAGGCATAGACTCTTAATAGAGTCATCTTAAATTCAATTTTAAATAGGTTTGAGGAGGAATTGTTAAGTTTCTAACCAACTTTAGGTAGTAAACGGCATTAAACCCTTCTAAATGTTGACATGTTTCCTGTGAAAAACAGCTCAAGCCTAAACTTACGACACAACTATATTACCCACAAGTTCTAATCAATTTTCTGTGAATAATTCTTAATAAAGAGGTGTGTGAGAATAGTTTGCACCCACCAATGACGCTCTCAATGACACAGTTAAATAATATAGTCACTCGGAGCAACTTTCTTTGAATAACTGACGACTGAATGCATCAAACTTTAAACTGTTTGGCCAAGAACAACAAGCCGACTTGGCCCCGACTGCCAGGGGGGAGGGAACGAACGAATCGGAACGGAAGGACATCGATAAAGCCGTGTCTGCGAGGAGGCACGTCTCTGTGTGTGTGTGCGAAGATTTGTTGGCAGCGGAGGCTCGGGCTGACCCAAATCGCTAGAGGCCTGTGGGCCGCCGTCTTTCCATCTAACTATCTGCCGTATCGTGTCGCCCTCCTTCGCCTTCCCTTCTCCTTCTCCGTCTCCTTCTCGGCCATGTAAAAAGTGGCAGGCCAAATGACACACGAGAGTGTGCATTGAATTTGCAGAAAGGCTGAGTGCCACAAAGGCGCAGGGGCGGCGGCGAAGGGGTCAATGTGGATACAGCTACCGAGATGAGTTATGCAGTCGGCCATAAATTTTGTCATCCGAGTGCATTTTAGCCATATTTATAGAGCACTCTTCGACTTAATTCAAACGGGGCAGGGTACAAACTAATAAATGTCAGCATTCGGGCCAAATAAATATAGATAAATGCCCTGTCTCCCCCCTCTCCCCCCCCTCTCTCTCTCTCTCTCTCTCTCTCTCTGTGGTGGCATGGCAACATTTCACTTTTCATTTCTCCCCTGCCACGCCTCCGCGCAACCCATCCCTTGTGAATTGTGCACTGCATTTGGCCCGAAGCCAAGGAGAATTTTTATTTTTGGCTCCTTGGCTAAGCTCACGAACTGCAGCCAGGCCATAGTCATAGATACTACCTAGGCGCTTGGGCCAGGACAGACCAGACCAGGCCAGGCCAGGCCAGAGCTATCTAGGTTGGCTATACTATATAGCCTGGTGGTGGTGGTTCCGCCACAAAAATCAATAGGCGGCGTCACGAAGCCCATCCAATTGTAATTATCGGAGGTGCCAAAAAGCACATTTCCAACTAATCAAGCTGCACTGGGAGTGGGAAGTGGGAAGGGTACTTCCCCGACTTCCTGCCGGAATCTAGGTCATAACACTGACCCAATTCCGCTTTACATAACTGCTGGGCTCGCCGAAGGACGGGCTGATGGCTGACCTCCATTCGGAGCAGCTTGCAGGCTGCTGCACTGGCATCTCTCGCTCCCCGACAAACATACGACCTTGTGGGGCGGGCTGAAGGTCGATTTTGGCAGCCAGAACTCAAATAAACAGCCAGTTCTAAGAATCTATACGCGCCCACAGTGAAATCTTTAATTTAAACAAAAGTATACCGAGAGGCACTTCCACAACACGTGATTCATTTCGAAATGTTCTCTAAATACACAAGACTAGACGCTGCACTTGGCTTATCAGTTTCCAGACTGACGGAGTGACAAATTGGGCATCTGCCTCTCAGGCTGACTAACTAAGCACTTGATTAGGTGTATATATATAATATATATATATTTGTGTGTACAAGTGGCCCCTGATCCATCACAGAGTGCCGCCAACAATGATGTCATAATGATATCTGTTTATAAACTGTTTACGTGTGTGTCTGCCAGCTTTTTTATTATTTGTTTCGGTATTTTAACGATGACAACTTTTGTCTGCCGCCGGCGGCTGATATCAGTTAAAGTCCAAAATCCAAATGCAAATTCAACAAAAATCCACGCGGAATGTAGCGTCTATATACAGATTTTATAAAAGCAGCCGTGTTGTATTTATAAAAAATAAATGGAACTCAAAGTCCACAAGAGCTATGTGTTAAATACTATATAGAAGCATATAGGTATTTCTTCTTTTAAACGAAAATTGGCAGCTTGCTACTATTTTTCATCATGACAAAGCTTGAAATGGATGACTAAAAACCGGTTTCCGATTCCAACTTTGACTGAAATCAATCATCGGGGATTTTTGCCATGATTCACTTGAATATTTCACTGAAATATTTTGATATTTCTCAGCGGTTTTGGTCTATGGTTTGCTTTTCCATATCTGTTTGTGTTTGCTCTCTATTTTCTGTGTCAAAATGCATTTTTCAGTCATCCGCCCACACACACACGGACACACCACGGACACGGACACACACCCCCTGACAAGAATCGACCTCATAACAACACCCACAAGATCCGCACACATGTGCATTTGTGGCCTTATGTAAAAGTCGTCGCTTCGTTATTTTTACACAAAATATTGCAATTTGCCTGCTGACTGCTGACTGCTGTTACCCCCACACACACGGGCACACACTACGTATACGTATTGCGAAACTGTGCAAGGTCAAGTGGTTACGATTCGTGCGAGTCTCTCGAGCCGCCAGTGCCCGCCCGCCCCCGCTTCTCCTGGTGTGTTTTAATTGCCACTGCTATTTGGTTTTTCTCTATTTTTGATCAGTTCTAATTAAGATTTCCCTCGAAAGTTAAATCGCACTGCCGACAGGGTTTCTGCATCTTATATAAGATGAAAACGAGAACTGCAGCCGCGCGACAGAGACGGCGACGGAGACGGCAGCGGAATCGGAGACAGAGATGAAAATTTGGGTTACAAGCGAATGCAGCGATACTAAATTTAAAACGCCGAGCAAGGGAGATGGCCACATGGCGGCCGGGAAGGTGCAAGCGAGAGCCAAAGTCGCGCACAGTTGCCGCTGATTGTTTTAAACAAATTGCCGCCGAGTGTTGTTGTGGGATGAACTGGGTATTTAACAATGTGACTGTGAGTGTGCGACGGGTTTCGCTCTCGCGCAAAAATTGTTCACATTGCTCTGGCATTGTTTCGCCTTTTGCCTTCGTTTCTCGTGCTTTTATTTTTGTTATTTTGGTTTTTTTTTGCAATTACAGGGTGTTGTTGTTGCAATGGTTGCAATGGCAATTGCAATTGCATAATGCCTAGCGAAATTATATGGCGAAAATGCACTGGCAGATGTGCGGCGGAACTAAAGTGCGGCTCTGCTGCTCGCCATTGCAGTGATATTACGTATACGCCAGCGAAACGTGGCTTTGGCGGTGTCTAAATCAGCTGTTTGGGCTTCATTCCGTGAGATTTCATTTATTGAAGAAGAATTCAATGAAAGAAGAATTACTTAATGCTGATTCTAGCTGTTTTTCTAAGTTATTTTGTACGAATAGAAAGAAACCTACTACTCCCACAGATATTACGTATACGCCACCAAAAAAAAAACAAGAAGACATCCACAACACTGGCCAAAAACTAGGGCTAAAACCTCTAAATGAGGTCTGTCCGTTGAAATATTTTTAGGGGAAAATCCCAAGCTAGGCAGCCTACTAATATTACGTATACGCCACCGAGGAACCAAGGAAGCACTGGCCTAGCAAAATCCACAAAATCTGGCTAAGATCGATCGACTGTGTCCGCTGGCCGCCTTTGACGATGACTTCCGATTTTTGTTTTTTAAGTTTTTTGTGAAGAAGACCTTCTCCTCGAAGGTGGGTGGGGACGCCAGCTTGCCGCTCGTTGTTGCCGATTCGATGGGGAAATGAACACTGACGATGAAGCTGGCTAAAAAGACATTCGGCCAACATCAGTCGGCGGCAGAGGCGAGGGCAGCGACGTCGACTGCAGCGCCGCACTGCAGTTGCGTTGCTTTGCGTTCCGTTTTTTCGCTTTTCGTTTTTTTTTTTTTTTTTTTGTGGCGCTTGGCGTTCTTCGTTTCGTTAAAGAAAACTGTTACAATTTTAGGCCAAAACGCGACGCGAACCGACACCGATTGTTGTTGTTGCAGCGGGTATATTTTTGTGTAGTTCCGCTTTTGAGGGCCACGCGGACTTGACTGAGAGAGTGTGTGTCTTCGTGCTTTTTTCTTTGATTTTTTCTGTTTTTTTAAGTGTATTTATTGAGTATATGTGTGCTGTTGTGGCAAAGACGCTCTAAGGTGAAATATACTAAATGCAGGGCGGAATTTTGTTCGAAACTTATTTCTGTCTCTCGCTGCAAATGCAGCTGCCACACAACACACACACACACAACACATACTCGCACACTCTCAGACACTCTCCAACAGTCGGCAAACTTTTCATTTCGTTTCGGTGTCGCGTGTGAAAACTGAAAAGTCAAACTACTTTGGTCTAATGCTGAAGCGCAACTGTCAGCTGCTCGGCTCGTTCAAAAAAAAACACCAAAGCACTGACACAAAGAGAGAGAGAGTGGGAGATTGGGAGAGCGCTCTCTGAGTGTTCCCTCTCTGAGAGTGAGCTTTTGTGCCCTCAAGCTTCGTTAGCTTTTGCAGTTGCACTTGTTGTTGCTGCAGCCGCCGCTGCTGCTGCTGATGCTGCTGCTGCTGTTGCATGACGCAAATGTGGCGCAAAAACAACTACAAAACTATAACAAGCTGTCGCTCTCTTTATCTATTAGTCGCTCGTTCTCTCTCCCCCTCGCTCTTAGCTACTTGTCTCGCTCAGGTCGCCTGCAGTTTGCATTGGGCGTTAATGTTCAAGGTGATGTCGCCACGTGTGTGTGTGTATGAGTGTGTGCTTGCGCCTTTGCCATGTGTCACAGTTTTTCTTTCTCTTTTTTCCCCCCTGTTCGCCCGAGAGATTCCGCAATTATGCGAAATTATCGATCAAATTTGAGTTCTAAGGTCAGGCTTAAATTGAAAATTCCCCGTTTTCCCGCTGTCAACAGCTGCTATCGCCCAGAGTTAATCTCGTCATGCACGAATCTCGCGTGATTAGTGTTTAGTTTAGTTTATTATTTCAACAAAACACACTAGTTTATGCGATAAATGAGTTACTAGCCTAATAACTGCTGGTAGAAAATATTCATAAACCGGAAAGGTCAAGCAGCGAGAAATCTTACAGTTGTTCTGGAAAATCTATATATGAAAATTTCCTAGAAGTTGAAGAGGAAATTCCCTTTCTTTCTACAGCTTGGAATTCCAATGAAAGTTAATGGGAAAATAATATTAAGTTCTATATTGGATTTTCCCTTAAGAAACCTACAAAAATCTAAGAGTCTTCCTTTTAAGATTAAGTTTGAGTAGGAAGAACCCTGTAAGTTCAAGCAAGATTAAAACAAATTATCATCATTTAATTTCACAATTTTTCTTCTTAAAGATTCCCTTTCATATAAAATAAATTAATCATCATTTAATTTCACAATTTTCCCCATTAAAGCAATATTTTTACAACTCCAAAATGACCTATATTATTTTTATAAATCTAAACTAAACCTGAAATTTGTCGACTTTAATTTAAAGAGTTTTTCCTATTTAAAATATATTTATTTCATGTTTTAACTATAATAATTCCTCATCAATATTTTATTGTAGGTTCCCCTTAAACAAAAAGTGTATAAATCAAAGTGATGGCCACGTTTTTATACTATACGCACCAACTAGACTCTCCCTTGGGGCTAATGATTTAATTCGCTGGCCATAAACTTGTTATTTCCGTTAATAAAACAACTAAAGCTCGATTTCTATATCCCCCGATTGCGTAAGTCCCTCCGCTTAGCCATTGTCTATTATTTGAGTGCGAGTTTTTATTGAATTTGATGGCGTTTTATAGGCGAGCGCACTTCAATCGAAGCTAATTTCATCATAAAAGTTGTCATGAGGTCACCGGGCACAATGCACACTGCGATGACTTTGACTATGTGTGGCTATATAGCCACAGCTCTGGCTATAATTACTCCCGATAATTGGTTGGCTGACCACCGCCGAGGGGAATGATTTTACTTTTACGAAAAAATAAGAACAACGCTGCAGTCACAGAGCCCAGCGATTGCATAAGACTCCCCGTCGCCGTGTGGCAAAGAAAAATAACTCTTAAATGCACACGTACGCTCGCAAAAAAAGTTTCGCTAAGCTTTATGAACTTGAAAAGTTCTTAAAATGTCCAAAAACATGCCTTCAATTTCAGATAGAACAATAGTCATTAGGAACAAAATAAAACTTTTATTTTAAGTTTTAATGGAGAAATAAGTGGCTGTAGATTTAAAATCTATAGTAAGGGTGCCTTAAAGTATGCTAGAATAATGTAATTGTGCTCTGATATATTTTACAGCATACTTTTGGACACAATTTCATTAGATTTCTAAATCTTTACTATTTATATTCTGCTTTTAATTTAATCTTTCCAAAAATATATACAATATACAATATAATTTCATAGAAGAAGTGGTTATTATTTCTTGTTAAGTCATCGAATTGTAACTGATAATAGAGACTAGTTACCTCTGGTAAGTAGATTTATCTTCACCAAGATATATAATATATAAGCTCAATTTAAAATTTTTTAATTTAAATTCCCATGAAGTTCTTAGTTGCTTAGTCTCCCACTACAGCATACTTTTGGGCACACTTTCATGCGATTTCCCAATCTTTACTATTTAAAGTCTGCTTGTGATTTTATTTTATCAAAAATGCATCAGAATATTATTATATATTATTATTATATATATAATAAATTATTATTTCTTGTCAAGTCATCAAATGGTAACTGAAATTAGAGGCTGCTTAAGTCTGACAAGTCCTAGAAAATATAAACCAAATTTTCCAAAGTTTCAAATTTTCCTAATTTAAATTCCCATAAAGTTCTCAGTTCCTTAAGATTCCTACTATTTGCTGAGTGTACTTAGTGGGACGTATACATAACACATTGTAGGTAGAGGGGGTGAAAGGCGGAATTCGCTCGGCCAGAAAATCAATTTCGTTTTCCTTGACCTCGTGGGAAAGCAAAAAAAAGCGATGGGGGGAAAACTAAGACAACAAAAGACAAGGAGAGCGTTAGAGAACGCGGAGAGTGTCGACAAAGGATAATTGACGGTCATTTGAAATGCAAAAGTGACAAAAGCTGTGGCGGCCGCCAGCAGGCAAATGTCGAAATAATGTCACCAAGTTGCCTTTGGTGTGCCGCCCAGCTGCAGTTGGGACCCAGAACATGGCCCAAACCCAGTAGTTGGCCAATTCGCAGCGCCTGAGCCAAAAAGCCGAAGCGAAACGAAAATAGAAAATGGCAAATGGCTTTCGCTTTGCGGCAAGTGCACGCGATTGGGAGAAAATATATATATATGTAATGCCAGTATATATGGCGGTGAGTCGCAAACAAAATCAATTTGCAGCATGAAGATCTTCTTAATTGTTTATGCCAGCGATTTCTAAAGGCGATTGGATTTGGCCGCTCCCCGCTGCAAAATTTCACTCATTACTGCACGGCCGGCTTGCTTTGTGTGTGGGGCATAATTAATGTTTGTGAGCGTTTTCAGAGCGTTGCATTTTCAGGTACCCCTGTAAGCCCCCCGCCCCCCGATGCATGTGGGTGTGGGTGTTTGGATAGAGAGGGGGGGCGATAAAACACATTTAAACTCAAAAAGAAATCGCAGCGAAACGAAATCAAATGCGAAAATAATTACTCGGAAAATGTGTGTAACAAGAAAATGCTGAATATAATCATATGCAATTTTTGTCTTCTCACTGATTATGGTCTTAATAGATTCTTAGTTCTTAAGATTATTTTACTCAAAATCCAATTTATCTGTTTTGTTTTTGGGTTCTTCAAATAGAAATGAATCGAACTGAAGCTTATGGCTAAGGAACATCTTGGTTTTTAGTATGGCAAAATTAGGTTCGTAAAGGAACGCATAAAAACGAGTAAACGAAACGAAAACTATTGATAAACTGGACTTGCAACATAAAGGGCTATGTCCTGGAAAGCTGAGGACTCCACTCACCTGCTCCTCCCTCCAGGTGCTGCTCCAGATCCTTCCCGCGTCCCCGCCGCCGTTGAAAGTGTGCTCGAACGGCCACTGGATACCACCAGCTGTGTTCACTTGCTTGCGCGTTTTCAAAGCGAGCACAGGGTGTATCCCACTGGCAGTTGCACATGGAAAAGCTCGCGGGGAAAGCTCAGCGCGGACACAAACCACTTTTCCGACGCCGCGTCTCGCTCTTGCCCGCGTAGAACCTTCGCGAAGGCGAAGTTTTCCATCAGAAATTCCATTTCGGTTGCACTTTTGCACTGATTCTTTTGCACATTATACGTTTTTCACTTAATATTAGTTATTAGCTTGTTCTCAACATTTATCACTTTGTAGGAGTATATATAATGCAGTGTTTAACCATTAGACACTATTAAAAATTAATATAATATAAAAAGGAGCGCTGGGAACCTATTTCCATCTAGTTAACTATAAAATTCTAACAAAATCTGTGAAATAAACTAAACTAACCTCATTAATTATTTCCAATTAAAATGTTGTTAAACCTTTTTACTACTTTACATTTTTATTTAATATATTATTTATTTGTTTTTCATTCCACCTTATTTAAACAATAGTTCTTATGCGTTTATTTTTTTTTAATTTATTTCAACTTGGAATGAATTAATATAAGACTTTAGGACATAGAAATGTCTTAAAAAATAACCCATTATTATTATCTTTAAGCTCATTAGGCGTTTACTTAAAAAAAAATTATTTTATTGCAATTCCCATTGAGTTACCCTTGCACTGTGTATTTTAATATTATTTTTGTCAGCTTTGTTTTAATTTTTACCAAGCCACCTAGTTAACTGCTTTGTTCTTTGAAAATAATTTAACTTTCAAATGTAAATTTAAAAGCATGAATCACTAAGCAAAACCTTTTTTAATTTTTTTTAAGGAGACTAAATATTTATACAATAAATTTGCAAGCACTTTTATTAAATAAGACTCACTTAGCCTATTAATAAACTCTTAGCACTGTGCTTTTGGGGCTTTTATTGCGCCAGCTGTGACTGTCTGTTTTAATTTTGCGCTGTCCAGAAAACACAGGACCTTTGCAGCGGGATAAGGATACGTGGAGTGTGTGTGCATCTCGGATTCTGTTTTCGACTCGGCCCCAACAGCTGCCAGTCCTGGCCTACATGTACATAAGCGAAAGCGAGCGTGTCTATATGTATAGAGAGGTGGGGAGCGCTATATCCTTTGTGTATCCGTGTGCCACCCACGCATATAGCTGTGTGTGTGTGTGTGTGGCTGCATGGGCGTGGAAAGGTCAAGGTGCAGGAAAACAACAACAACTACTACAAGAACAGTGCCTACAAGTGTTGCACATGCCACGTATGTGTGGAGCTCGCTTCGCTGCTTAACTATTCAAGTTTAATTGCCATATGCTGGCGTGCGTCACATGATTTTTTACGAAGTACACGCCCGCTTTGTATTGTATTTATTGTGGTTTTCTTTTTGTTTTGTTTTTGCCTCTTCTAATCAATTCTCCGCACCTGATTTCGTTTTCGCCATTAATAAGAGACGCGCCTTTTAAATGAACTTGGTCACACTGGCACACGCACACACACGACACAAGGCTATAACGGTATGGGGCCTACTAGGCGTATGCGTAATGCGTGCTGCTGACCTCATCGGGCCTCCGCTTGTCACCGAATAAGCGCAGGAGCGCCTCCGCAGGAAGCTGCAGCTGGACTCGCACAGGTGGAGGCTTCTCCTGACCCCCACCCCCACACACGATTTTCTACGCTTTACCTGCTCGCCTCACCGTTAAGTATGCAACAGTATTTGGCCGAGCTCGGCGCACAACTACAACTACAACAAAGCAGCTAACAGTTGGCCGACGCTGGCAGCGCTGCCTTAAGTCGCCCACGCAAAAGTCCCTGCCTCTCGTTCGAGCACAAAAGCTCTCGGGAAGAGCAAAAAGCTTGCGTTTTTATTTTGTTTTTGCTTTAGTTAATCATTTCACATACCTGCTATTCTCTCTGGCTGTCGCTCTTGCTCTCTCTCTCTCTCTCTCGCTCTGTTTGCCGGTTTTCAAGTTCAAGAGCGAGAGCGCATGTCCGCACCATATTCTCCTTCTCGCTCACTCCCCTACAGCAGCAGCAGCAGCAGCAGCAGTGCAGTCTGTGTGGGAGTTTGTGTGTGTTCGCTGCACTTCGACTGCCGTTGTTTTTGTTGTTCGTCTCCTTTTGAATTTTCGCTTTTTGCTGTCGTCATGCAGAAATCAACGAAATTTCGCCATCCGCCCTTTACGTACCCCGTTCCAGTGGGGGCGGGGCTGGGGCACGGGCTGTTTTTAGCCGCTCAGCTGAACTGAACTGAAGTGTCGCTAATTAAATTTCCCATGCTGACGCAGTTGGAGCCATTAAGCACCCTAAAAATAAACAAACAAGCAAGATTTTTTGTTTAGAAGAAGCATCGCTCCACTGCAGGCAAACATTATCGATTCCCGCCCGGTCAGCGGTCGGTTCGGTCCGTTCGTCTTCCATCATCTATAAACAAACACATTCCGCCCTGCCATTCGTTTGCACAATTTATGAGGGGCGCAATTTTCGGCGGAATTTGCACACACCACACACACACTGTGAATTACTCTAAAAACAAATCACATTCCATGGAAAAATTATTATTTAAAAGAAAATCACTAATCTGATCAAAGTGTCGTGGAATTAATAGTGCGACCTTCGGCCAAAATATAATATTAATGTTAACTAATGTCTAGCTAAGTTCTAGATATATATGTAGAAAAATTAAATGAATTAATAAATAAATTATTTTAAAAAAATTAAAAAGTGAAAGAATAATGGCAAAGAAACACAAGAATAATGTCAAAGACAGACAACATACTCGAATATAGAGCTGTTTCAAGAGAAAACCTTTTCCATCATCAGTAGCCTAGTTAAAATTTGTCTAGATGGGCAAATACTTTTAATTTCTATAACGCTAGCTATTTATAATAATGTATTAGAAATTAGAATGTTCTGGCTTTAGTTTTAAATGAATTTTATACATAAGAATCACATTTATAGGTATTATTTATCTATAGAATAAGATTAACTGCAACCATCGATTCAATATTTGTTTAGTTAAATTTCAAAGCTATCTTAAAAAGAGAGACCTAAAATATATTTATATTATTTTAATATTATTTTCTTGAATTCCTCTTATAGTGCTTCACCCTAATGCAAACTCAGGGGGAAAAATAGAAATTTATTTTCTAGTTTTGCTTCAATGAAGCTCCTCCCTCACCTAGCTATCGCGTTGACCGCCTCAAGGTCCCGCCGAGTGCATTGCACATTGCAGTGCCTGGTGCAACGAACTTGCCGCTATGCAAACTGTGAGCGAATTTAGTTTAATGAGCTATGTACATATTGTATTCATGTTCCTGCCGTGTTCAGAATTTGAGCAATAAAGACGCGTTTCAGTGGAATATATAATTGTATATTAATTGAGCGCAATAGAACTTAGAAAATAACCGATGTTAGTGCTTCCTAGAAATGTTTAATGTCGCCCACCAAGGGCAAGCGGGTATTTAGTGGTCGGGACACTTTCCTAGTCTCTTTTATAATATATAATTTCAGATTTTATTATCTTATTAACGGTTTCTAGCAGTGCATGAGAATCGATTTTGGGGTTTTTGGAGATCGATGCTTCCAGCTGTCGGCTGTTGCTTTTTTGCTCGCCGCTTACTGTAAAGCGGCGGCGAATCCATTAAGCAAGAACACGGACACTGGCTGGCACTGGCGATTAATTAAATGGCCGGCGGAGTTGTCGTTTTGCTTTGGCAGCTATTCCGGACAGGTTGAAAAGGGGGAGGAAGAAGGGTAGCAAGAGGCAGAGGCAAGGTGGAGACAAGAAGAGCGAGAGGGGGCGATTGCAGTCGCCACTTGGCGTAATCATCAACATCAATTCAATTAAAGCCCCATGTGAGCGCGCGTACTTGTGTGTGTGTGTGTGCGAGTGAAAGATAATAAAACTGAAAGGCAAAACGCATTGGGCAATAATAAGTACGAATAAGTGCGGCAAAGCGAGCGGCCAAAAAGAAGGGAGACAGAGCACGGTCGAGAGCGGGAGCGGAATGTTTGTTTCGCCTTCTTCCTTGCCCACCGAATGTTTGACGCCGCCAGGTTTTGTTCGCCTTTTGTGCTCTGTGTGTTTGAGCTTTTCGCTTTTTGGTTCTTGCTTTGCTTTTGTTTTTGCTTCCTCTTTGTTTGCCGCTGCTCTTGTTGCGACACGTGTAGGCGTCTCGCTCTCGCACTGAAACGTGCCAAACTGGTTTGCCACATACACACTCATACAGGTACAGCACAGCACTGAGGCAACTACATAGTGCCAGCTCGCTCGCACTCGCTCAGATGAGTGCTGTATGTACAACTAGTATCTTAACCTTGAACTTGAAACACACAGACTCACGCACACACACACACATACAGTGAGAGCGACACACTGAACGAACGTCAAGCACGCGATGCTGACGCTGCTGCCGCCGTCGACGTCGGCTCCGCTTCGTGGCTCTTTAGCTCTGCTGCTGCTCTCTCTCTGACTCTCGCTCTCACCCCTCTCTAGTTGCGCCCTCTCTTTTGGCCGACCATTTCGAACTGCAGCTTACGCGATGCATACGTAATATGGCGAACACCTGGGTCGAGTTGTCATCTTCCGCGAACCTAATTTGGGCAGTGTACCCACCCATCCCTCTCACTGCCACCCCTTTTCATCTGCCTCCTTATTTCTCTGCCCCGTTGCCCCGATACCCCTTTACCACTTCATCGCTACGGCCAACATCCGAAATCCAATCGACACAACTCACACACTCACACTCTTGCAAATGACGCCACTCGGTAATTAAAACGGTTGCACTGGGAGAAATCCCTGTTACTAATCCAAATTAATTCGTATATAAAATCTTTAATTTTGTTAACCCAACCTTATTCTATTGACAATAGCCGAAAGTCTTTAAACATATTTTCTTTTTCTTTTTATTGCACTTATCCAATTTCCGGTTCGTATCCATGATCCCAGATATTATAACTTAGTACGAACCGGTAATATTTCATCAGTCAGAAAGAGGCATCTCCAATCCCATATAGTACGTTTTGATTTAGTGACTATATGAGCTAAAGCTACCAAATTTAGAGACAACTTCCTTATAGGCTGTACACAGATATAATCTGATTTTAAATTAAAAAACATTTGATTAAAAACTATGCAATTGCATGACTCAAATGACTTAATCGTAATCGGATCAAGGCTGATACTAAGGCTATAAAGTCTTGAAAATTATGAAATAAATAATACTTGTAAATGAATAATTATAAATAGTAATACAGAATACCTACATATAATATAAATAATAATTAAAATATAAAATAAAATATATAACACTAAATTAATCTAGTAAGCAACTAGGTCTTATCTAGACTCTCTTCCAAAAATATGTTTAAACCTGAAATTTGTGTAAAATTTGGTAATTGAAATAGTTTATATTCAGGCAGTGAGAATTGGGTATTTGCATAGAGGATTCACCCAATTAAAATTATCTTTGCTTTACTTTTTGTCAGTATTGTATCCTTTAAATGGTTTCTGGACTTACTTTAATAAATAGTTTATACTTTTAAATCTAAATATAATGTTTTTAAATGCCCATCTTATAACAAAGTAATTATTCTCTCTTAAGAAATCTTTACAAACGAATCATAAAATACTAAAGGTTAAGGCATGATTTCACCTAGAACAGGAATATATGTGGCAAGGCGTTTCAGGTTTAAAATTCGACTTCGATATGTCATAACACCATAACTAGAAATATATCCAGAATATACCTTGAATTTGTCAGATATTTTTTGCAGTCTCTGTGTAGCCGAGAAGATGACTTTTCCTGCCCAACCTCAACCTCAACCCGTAGTCCCCAAACCGCCGCCCATTCCTCGCTTCCGTAATGAGTGTGGGTTGTGTGCGGAGATGGGGCGGGTCGGGCGTTACGTAAACGAATTTCGAAATCCCATCTACTCGCACACACATGCAGATGCACACACACACTCGCACTCACACTCGCACACTGGCATCGCATCGATGAACTCGTATCTTGTGCAAACAAAAGCGACACGCAAGCTAAAGCCCGAGTCAAGTTCAGATACAAAAATATCGCAATTGTTGTTCTAGTAGTTGTTGCCGGTGGTTTTCCACCGGGAAATCGCACTTGGATCTTGATTGACTGCATCACATGGCAAGAGCTGTATACGAGGGCTGCTGCCGCTGCCGCTGCCACTGCAGTTTACAATTTCACAGAATTGTTTACCGCACTCGGCCGATCGTGTGTCCCTCCCCGCAGATGATCTGACTCACAAACAAATAGATATATGAAGTTCAGCATATATGCACTATTTGCGAATTTCAAAGCGCTGATCTGCCGCCGACACGTGACGCAATCGTTAATCACAGGCGACTTCTCACAAGACTTCCACTATTAAGTTCAGTTAATGCTCGGAAGTTCTGTAAACGATTTGGCGCTGAATAAAGCCTCATTTTATAGCCCATTCGACTGAGGAGCATTCCTAGAGATTAATAAACAGTTTGATTGTTAATTCGAATGCTTTTTATAGCGAATCAATAAGACTAATCTGCCCATCCAATGGGTTTTCCTTAATAAAACAAGAATTTATGGAAGGTTTTTATCATAGCCTTATTAGGTATCACTAAAACTATTTGAAAAGGGTAAATTGGTCGTAAAATAGTCTGAAAACTTTACAAATTCTGACACAAGTTCAGCATTATACAAATGGATCTGGATTATGTTTTTATATGTTCGTGTATTCTGATTGAATCCTAATTATTATAGAAACTTATTTGGGAGTTAGTTTTTTTAAAAATTGAAACATTTGCCTCTTTTTTATTGCAAATCTTTGTTTATAATTTGTGAATGAGGTTTTATTGGAATCATAACTCAACCAATATATAATTATATTAAATCCACCGCCTATTTCATTATAAATGTAACTTTTTTTTAAAAGAGATTATAATTTTATTTAGGAGCTCAATATACCTTAGCTTAATGACTTTTTTAAAATAGTTGTATTTTGATATTGTAGGTTTCACCAAAAATAGTTTCAGATAGTGTTTCTCAGGACTTTGTATATTTGAGCCGTGTTCCAGCTTTTCTCCCAAGTTTTTGAGGATTTGAGAAATGCAGTTCTAATAATATAGTTTCAGGTTAAGCTCGGCTATTTCTCTGTTTATTTATTGTTCAAAAATGTTGTGTATTCCGAGTCTGTTCCCAGTAATAGTTAATTATTAACGATGGGCCGCCTCGCTTCCCTTTTGACTTTGTTTAGAGAAACATCATTCGCGCTCTCCATTAGCGACAATTGCGAGCGGAATGGGTTTGTAATTGCTGGCGCGGAGTGAAGTCATAAACAAGTTGGGCAAAATGGCCAACAAAAAATGGCAGAATGGCGAAAAGTAGCAACACAAACACAGAACCAGAGAGGCATTTTTCGTTTGGCGCAGAGTTCCGGGGAACTTATAATTCCCTTACTGCCGGATTCCCGATGTTACGTTCTTTTTTTGGCCTGTGTATAAACGGAACTGTTTATTCTTGATTTTTTCGCATTTGTTTTGTTTAATTTCGCGACGATGTGTGTGTTCTTTTTGTGCAGCTTTTTCTGGCTTAATTCGTGTGTTGTTTATGTTATAAATACATTTTTATATTTCTGCAAATTCCGGGCCAGAAAAGCAAATGAGAAGCGAGAGTAGCAGAAGAGGAGAGAGGAGAGCGAGCCAGCAAATGTTTGCAAAACTTTGCTCTTAGCAATTGTTGACTGTATTTTCCGCAATCACAACAACATCGAGCGGGGGCGGGCAGGGCGCACAGGGAGGGGGAGGGCCTTTGATGACGCCGTCGAAAAAATGTTAACTACGACGCAATTCGGTTTACTCACACATTCTCCACTTTCCTGCCGTTGCTTTCTGGTTTTTGCTTTCTGCTTTCGGTTTGTCTGCCACATTTTCGTTATTTTTTTTCGGCTGTTCTCATATGCACTTTCGTACGCTTCTCGCGGGGTGGCTATGCCACACTTAACCCTTCGGCAGCCTCAGCCCTTAACCCTTCGCCGGTATTCACATATTTTTATTATTATTTATTTATTTTGAGGTAATCTTTGGTAAAAGCGAATGCGATCGCTTGAAGGTGCCGCTGTTCAATGTGGCTTTTTTATGATTTTTTCGCTTTTTCGTCCACATGGAAAGTTCTGGCCTCTGCCGCTGCTTCTGCCGACGTCGACGCCAGCAGAGTTTCTATCTTCTAGCGAGCGCTCTCTATCCCTCTCTCGCTCGCTCTCGCCTTCGCTTCGTCAAGTTTTCCGATTCTTCCTGTTCCTGTTTCTTAGGCCTGCTTTTGGGCCAGTCTTCCCACTGTTGCCCTACTGCCCCACACACCTCTCGAAAGCCAACAGAGAGAGAGTGTAAAAGAGAGGCGCATATGATGGCGCGCTCTCTACAATGGCCTTCAAACTCACTCGCTCTGCTCTGCTCTCTCTCAGCCAGCACTCTCCCTGGCTCCGTCTCACTCTTTCTATGGCCATCTCGCTCTGCTGTTGCTTCCTCTACCATTCTTTCATTCATCATTCTATTCTCCTCGCGCCTTGCACTCTTCTTTAACGAAATCGAAGCCCATGCCTCCTCACCTTTTCCCCCCGATAACTAGCACATCCCTGAAGTGTATCTGTAGCTGCGCACTTTTATCTGTGCGTTGAGTCCGCAGAACAACAACAACTCACTTTTGCTTTTCGCGGATTCCTGTTTATTTTGCGACGCTTTTTCTAGCCGAAGCAAAACAAAAAACGCTGAAAAACAATTGCGAACAAAGGGTTCGGTTTGGCGCGGGGGTTACCACAGATCCCCATCCCTTGATCCCGCTCGAAAAGCTCTCGCGAGTAAGAGAGGAAGAGCTTTGAAAGCTCCAGCCAAATAATCTACAAAGTATTTCAATTTCTCCAAGGGAAACGATAAAATGTGGATTTTTAATTACTTTTAAAGGGAAGTCCCTCAGACTTTAAAAATGTATATAATATAGAAGAAAAATGTAACATTTTAGCCTTTTCTGATGTATGTTTACCCTAGAAAATCAATTTCTTTCTGTACGATTCCCTAAGGATTTCTTTATACTAATTTTAACGTTGTAAATTTCTTTAAACTTAAACTTTGTAAACTTAAATAAGTCCTTGTTTATAATTTTAAGTTTAATAAAAACGTACAGCTTTAGAATGTTAATTTGTTTCCTTATTTTTTCTAGATATCAAGATTTATGTTTTTAGTTGTTGCTCAATAAACCCATTTTGTGTGGGTTTTGTTTTTCAAAGCGTTTTGCAATTTTCTAATATACTATAAATATCACAGAATCTCTAGCATTTTCGCTAGCAAAATCAATAGAGTGATCGGAAAATGTATCTACTGCAATTTTTCCGCATCTATTTGCTTAATTTAACTTACCTCTCCTTAACTCAGCTGATTTTGAGCTCCTCTCGAAATGTTTTCCATGATACAATTAGTTTAGGATTTTTTAATATTTTAATTTTCACTGATGGGTGATTCTAATTGGGTTTTTTCTTGTATTTTGTATTTTCAGCGTTGTTTCTTTATGTAAGCGGAACTCACTTGTATTCCGGGGGCACGTTTTCAAAATAGTTGTGAAATTAATTTGCATTCCCAATCCATTTCACTTCTTGCTTCCTCTTCCGTTCTTCATTTTTACACACAGTAGAATGCACCTTAAATTATGTAGATTTGCATTCCAATTAATTTGGGCAAAGGTATAATTTCCATTTTGTTTCAGCTGTTTTTTCTTATATTTTTTATAATTTAATTTGACAGGCACTTCTCTTTGAATTGAACACAATTAAATTGCAATTATTTGGCATTGTTATTGGCTTTTTGTGTTGGATTTCGACAAACTCAATTGCCCAGTTGATGTCATTTGCGTGTCTGATTTTTTTAACGAATAATAGAGCTTGGTCTTCTGTTGTTTTTTTTTATTTGTGTTATTTTTGTTGTGTTTAGAATTCTTCTGGGTGGCTGATGAGGCTCAAGACTTTTGAGGCTGGGAATGGAGCGTTGTTGGCAGCTCGCCTGTCGCGCTTTCAATGCCAACGCGCAGCCCAGCAGAAAATGGCAGAGCCACCGTCACCGCCGCTGCCTTCGTGGAAAGCCGACGGCAGCCGAAGAGAGTGGAGAGCGGAGAACCAGCACCCGAACGGCAACGGCCCACACTTGTTCGGGCGAAGAATCTGTGGCTGTGCCCGTCTCTGTGTGTGTGTGTGTGTGCGTTGCAAGGAGTCGAGCTGGAAAAGGTAACGCCAGTAGAAGGGAAAACAACAAAAACGCAGACAAGCTCAGCTCAAGTTCAAGGATGTTATGTAATGCAGCGAAGAGAGCGCGCCGAGGGAAGTACTATATGTAGGTGAGCGAGCGAGCGAGCAGCGATTGCAGTACCAGCAGTAAGCAGTCCTCTCCCTCTCGCAGTAACACACACACACACGGAAAGCTACTCCTCTTCTGATCCCCTTTCGCTTTCTCGCTCTCCTCAGCTAGCTCTGTCCTACTCTGGCACGTCTTCCCTCGCACTCACTCCCATGTACTTGCAGTCTAAGTTGTGCAGTTACTGCCCTCTGCGGCCCGCTACCAGCACAGTGATCACTCGCTAAAGATCCCTGCCTAAATTTTCAAAAGACAGAGCTGCCCTTACGTGGTCCCTGGGGTGCGATCACCACGGACTTTTACACAGACGTAAATTTGCACCTTAGATCACCACCGGCTTTTTTCACAGATATGAGGCTAAGCTGTTAGCACAACGTCTCACGTACATTTGCACCATAGATCACCACCGTCTGGCATAAAATTAAAAAGTATGCCATTAAGAAAGTAGAATGTCCTGTATTCAGTATTAGATCTCTTTTATAAATTATAAAATACATATATGGCTTGCTCTTCTTGAGCTGCGTCTTCTAACCTAACACTCTCTGTAGTTCCTGCTTAGTCCCAACAAAGAGTGCCCACTGTATGTGCACTTGGTTGCTCTTTAGCTGTATCTGTATCTGCTGGGTATCTGGGCTTTCGGGTTTGGGTTCTGGGTTTGCCTGGCCAGCGAATTGTATATAATTAGCGCACTTATTGACTAACTGCCGCTTGCAACACAAAACAAGCCCGGCGGAGAACGACACAGAATACAATAATTACTTGGCTTACTGGGCTGGCCCCGCTAAGTATACGGATATCGGTCCTGTCCCCATATCGGCATATATGGCGGGGGTGGCACCCGCTAATACCCATGCATCGTATATATGGCACATTGTGTGTGCACTGTCATGCGATTTTTCGATTGACAAATGTGCGTCTGCTGCAATTTTCCGCCGGCTAAGCCAGCGCCTGCCGTCTCTTTCGGGCCATAAGGCCAGCTATCTCTGTCATCCGTGCCGTTTGCCTCTCTTTCTAGGGGCACAAACATTGCTGGCTTTTCGATTTTAATTTCCTAATTGAATTTGTTTGGGGCCGCGAGTCCGAGCCAGTGTGTGCGGGAGAGCGCTGGCGGCCATGTTTGTTTAATTGTTTAATTAAATTAAATGCCTTGAGTGCAGCGGCTGCACTACGGAGCCCTCGTAGGTAGACACTATTTTCAGGTAAATATGTACACTCGCCATGTATGCCTGTATCTATATCTATATCATTGCGGCGGCTATATGCAACAGATGTTATTGCACGCCGAGCTGGGGACTTTCATAACTTACCAATTTGCCTTCGTGCGCCGATTTCTTATGTCATGCGCTCTAGAGATACAGCCACAGATACACTCGCACTCGAACTCGGCTGCAGATACAGATACACACATGCGGATGCACTGGCACACACCGAAGCCAGCCCATGGTATATAGGTACATCATACATAGTTATATACCGATACACACATCCCGGGCTTGCACCTCCACAGTCACCGCCAACTGTACGCCAACACACAACCGAAGAACGCTGGGTGGCCGCTCTCCGCCCATGGACACTGTGAGGGAAATGGAGAAAATCGTATTACCGCTAAAGAGGGAAATTCGTTAGCAGCTAGCCTTCACCAGGAATGCGGGGTACGGGCTTATAAATAACTTTTCAACTGAAGCTGTTAATTATCTTTCGAGGAAGACAACCTTCTACGTGGGTTTTTTTTTTCAAAGGAAGATAAGAACTATGCTTTTAAATTTAAATGTTAAAGGTAAATTTAAATAAAAATATATATATCGGTGTAGGAGTGTTAAAGTTGCAATGATTTAATTTATTCTAAGTTATTAATTGCTAAACTCCGAAATATATATATATCGTTGCCTAAGTTTAGGCTAGATTTTTCGGAGATTTCAAATGCCACATTTCTATTAAATGATTAGATATTCGGATGCTTATTCCTTGACCTTACAAATTGTTATAGTAATTCTAGGTTTAATCAGTTAATAAAATGGTTAATACAATAAACTATATTTTTAACTAATAATTTCTACGTGATTATTACTATGATTTATGTATTATTTAGACTTAAAAAAATGTATTTTCTTAATATTTTCGATGATGCAATTGCATATTGCAGAGTTCATTTAAATATAATAATACATTAAACATAGTGTAAACTTTAATTTATTATAAAAACTACCATATTTTTAAAAAATTCACAGAATTAAATAACATATATTAACCCTAATTATAATATTAGGGCAATATTTCTCAAACCTTTTAATTAACAATGAAAACCGGTAAAGATTACAATTACTTATCTGATATCATTTATATATAATAATACATTGAACATAGTGTAAACTGTAATTTATAAAAGCCCATATTTTAAAAAATGTACAGAATTAAATAACAAATATTAACCTTATTTATAATATTTGGGCATTATTTCAGCTGTTAATTAATAATGAAAATCGCTTAAAAAAAACCAATTTTGATGAAATTAAATGAAAATAATTGTACCATTTATAAGTTATATGTAGCTTAAAAACTACTTAAAATATCTCAATAAAAGCTTGGTAGCTCCAAATTGGATGCTTCGAGACCATAAACTCGATTTAAGTACATACATATATACCCCGAATTGATGCTTCCCCTGCTAGTTTACGAGTATATAAGTATATATCCTCAAAATACTGCCTGGAAGGCCGAGCTCAAAGCGCATCTATTATAAAATGTGTATACTTTTGGGGGAAACAGTGGGCGGGCGAGCGAGAGGCTCTCGGAGGGAGTTGGAGCCCCTACGAGAGCAGAAGGGTGTGCAAACTTTTGGCTCGCACTGTGTAGGTAGCTGAAACTGATGATTTCGCTGCTGCAACACAGAGAGAGCCCTTTCCCTCGCCCCTTCGGTGCCCTGCAGCAGCGCATGTGTATAGTAGGTGACCTTGACAGTGAACTTGAAATACATGCCACAAGGATTCGCTCTGTCGCTGTGTGTGTGTGGGCTCGAGTGAGCGGGCAGAGAGAGCGAGCGAGCGGAGAGAGGCAGCTTTCGGAGAGCTTTCGCTTTGGGAAGTGCAGCTGTGAGGGTGGCAAATGTATATATATGCGCATATATATCCGTGTATGTATGTAGCCCATATGAATCATCGGCGAATGCGACGTGTTGTCTGCAGTCGACGTTTAGTGAAATATGTGCCAGAAATTTCGCTTTCATGTTTCGCTTTTATTGCAGGGGTAAAAGAGAGCGAGTCGAGCGGGAGACAGAGAGAGAGAGAGACAGAGAGAGAGAGTAAGAGAGCAGCGTTTTATGCAACGGTAAAGCTAATGGCGAACATATGTTGGCAAGTGCCAAATGATTCACATTCCGATTTCGATTTCGATTTCGTTTGCCATTCCCCGCCACTTTGATATTGTGCATTCAACTTTGACATTTTTGCTTGGCAAACAGGGTTGATTTTATGCATGTCTCTGCATGTTGCGACCCCTCATAAACTTCCCCAGAATGTCAGCGAAAATGAAGACGAAATTGCATGAGTTTATGGCTTTGGACACTGTCTTGGCAAGCTGGCCACATGGCGTATGCGCAATATCCATATATTTCACCAAAGTGCAGCATCCATTAAAACTGACTCAGGAAAATCCGGCTTAAGTTTATTTCTCACGAAATTAAAACTATCACATTTTAAGCTTATGTTCCTTATTTATTTTGCTAAAAATTATATCACTTTCCTTAGTTTTCGTACAATCTAGGAAGCCAAACATTGGCTCCCATGTTTGCACATTTTCAAAGTCAATTAATCAAAGCCCATTTCTAGCATGTAAAATGCTATTTTCAAAACCAATTAACACACTCGCACACACCTTTAGCCTAAATAAACACAGGGGAAAGCTGTAGGAAACTGTTTTCAGCTTGCTAAAATTATAGAAGAGAAATGTGGAAAAAAGGGTGAAACTGAAAATTGTATCTCTGCCATAAAGAATACGTAGACAAGTCGAGATAGAAAGATGCACACGTAGGCAGAAAGCATGAGATACGAGCTGTGACTAATCACAGGAAAAAATACTAAGTACCGGATAAAGTAAATAGATTTATTAGATAATAAATATGTGGCAATTACAGCTTTAATTGGGATACGATTGGGATTTTTTCAAAATATTCTAAGATTAAAATTATGAAAAAAAATTGCTTGCGTTGCACTACAATTCCCAACGAGGTCTGGCTGCAAACTAATGCTAACCAAGCTACATGTTAAGAATGGTATTCTTAAACATTTTAACGCTATTTATCACAGTGTTTTTTAAATACTTTAGGTTAAATAGATTTTATATTTGAAGACAAAACTTTTAGTGGGTTTTTCTATTAAAATATTGAATTATTTTGAATTGGATACTATTTCTCTCCGTGTAGATGGAAATGAAAATGTATCTGTACCTGCATATTTCATCAGGTGGATTAATCCGAGGGCTAGAGCAGCCAAGAATTCGAAAGTGCAATCGGAAATTCAATTATTTTCGGTACTTTTCCATATCTGCCAAAAACTGCAAAGTGCAGATAGTTTCGCGGGCCACGAAGGGAGGCTAGGGAGAGAGAGAGAGAGAGCAAAGCACACGAGGTATGAGGTATGTATGTGTATGTAGTGGCTGCATGTGTATGCGGTAACCTTGGGAATGCTTTGAAATTTTAGTTGGGACAAAGGGTGTGCGTCACTCAGAGAGAGTGCCGGGCCAGCGAGCGAGAGAGGAGAATGGGAAATGCAGTTGCAGCCTGCGCAGCGTGTGTGTGTGTGTGTGTGCTTTCAAACTTTTCGCTTTGGCACATTTCTTTGCGACCTGTGGCCATCCCGCTCGCTCTCGCATACACTCGCTATCTCTGTTAGCATCTTGTTTTTGTTGTTTGCCTTAGTATTTGCTTTTTCCGTTTTCGTTTTTGTTTTTCTTTTCGAGCGCAAATGCAATTCACGTTCAAGGCCGCGCTATATACTCGCAAAATAGCTGTGAGCAAGTCTGTGTGTGTGTGTGTGTGAGTGTGGAATCGTCGGTTGTCAACTATATTTTTTCAGTACAGCCACACGGACACAGATGCAAAGATACACAGCTCTGTGCATGTATGCACTGTATATGCACACACAATCAATAAATTGCAACTTCTCAGCTTTATCTCTCTTCCGTTCTGTTCCACACCTCCTCCCTTCCTTCGCCTCCTCCTCGCCTTTGTCTCGCTTATCGCCGCTTGTCTTTCCATGTTTCGTGTTTGCCAAACATTATGGGAACACAATCGGAAGATATGGCGAAACAGCCACAAAGGGAAAGCGCAAAGAACTGCACTCGGCCGAGGATCCTTCCTTATAATAATGTTTATAAAAACACATGATTCCCCCACAAATTGTACAATTTTGCAACTATTTTCACAGATCTTTGCCACAATTCCGTTGTATATTCTAATGAATAAACTTTTAAAGCTCACACAATATTCCTGAAGACGCTTCCCATATTATATTAATAATATTGTTCTATTTTCTCAGTAAATGCCAAGAAATTCTTTGCTACAATTTATATATTACATTTAAATATAAAATATTTTTATGTTTGCAGTAAATTATCAACATTGTATTATTTCATGAGCAGTTCAAAATCCGAGTGGTGAATATAAAAACGTTTCGAAATAATAATTTGTGATTAATAGTTTCATAATAAATTAAAATATTTCCTAACTATATTATTATAGTTCAATTACAAGTTTATAACTCCTTAAGGAAGACATTTCCGACCTCTTACAGTTCTTACAGTACATATACATAAGTTTAATACCCGAATAATATTATAATTATAATCAAAAATATTTCGATTAGCATTACCAGCCGAGTCGATCTAGCCTGATTCTTTGCGATTAACCCACTCAGTTTGTAAGCCTTCAAACTTTCGATGACTTCTTCAAAATTAATTAATAAATAATAAAATGTAAGTCTTGCGGTTAGGTTGACTTTATTATATTGATGTCATAGGAATGGAACAAATTATGACAAAGTTTTTTTTTGCTGAATATA